>MU380139.1:16110-455967 GCA_022495085.1 Xylaria sp. FL1042
TTCCGCCTTTGTTTTTTTGGTATCCCGGCCTGGCTAAAAACGGTTTGGGGGGCCCACCCTGGGGTTTACGTTGCCGGGGGTCTGGTTGGTCCCCCCCCCCCCCCCCCCCCCCCTTGACCAAACCGATCCCGATTCGACCCCTACGTTCCATCTTACCTCGTCGCGATCAATCTGGATGTTGGAGAGTAATAGCTAACCCGTAGCGCTATCTAGTTCTCCCTCGCGTTCTACGTGCTCATCGACGCGGCGGTGTGGTCGAAATCGCCGCTCAATATGTCGGACGTACACGTGACGTTCATCGACTGGCTGCCCTTCATCTTCAGCTCGCTGGGCATGCTCATCATCAACTCGGTTGAGAAGGCGCGGTTGTCGGCCGACTCGTTCAGCTACTCGGGCTCGGGCGTCGCCTGGAAGGCCCGCGTCGTGTTGTTCCTCGGCTTCGCCGCTCTCGCCGGCGGCATGGCCGGTGGCGTCGTCGTCTTCGTCCTCAAGTTCGCCGTACAGCAAGTCGCCTGGCCCATGATGGGTATGGGCGTCGAGAACATCGTCGCCAACGGCCTCGTCGGCCTCTCCTCCGTGGTCCTATGGGTTAGCCAGAACATGGAAGATGAATATAGTTACAACTTGGCTTTGTGAGGTGAGGAAAAGAAGGTCTAGTCAATTTTATGTGCCTGTGGTTGAGCGGGCCCCCGTGGCCTTCTGGCGGGAGAACGGCAAATGCTTCTTTCTTATTCTATGCGTGGGCTATGTGGAATCGTTAACTCTGGCAAGGCTAAGTGGGTAACGAATGAGATTGCTCGGACAGTACTCGAGGTGTGGAAGAGCCGGATGAATGCTTGTACATATTGTTGTCATACCCGATGGTTGATTAAGGTAGACGGTTCTAATTATTCAACAGTGAAGTTAATTTTCAAGCCAGTTTCATTTATCTCGTGCCTTAGACATGGAAATCTATATCATCGCAGACTTTGCATAACATATATCATCCCAACTCACTGTGCGCAGTCCTTTCACGCATAGTAGATGCAGTCTCGATGAGTATTCATACTAGATATAAGACGGGGGGTTATTGCATCTAAAATAAATTACTGGTTCAAAATGTAAAATGTTGGCTAATATCTCCAATAAATTAATCAATTGTATTTGTATTTCTATATACATTATCATCACTATAGGGCAGTTACATTCCTTGTGCAAGAAGAGCAAAAGATAATGCTCATTGTGAGGGTCGAACTCACGATCTCCGCATATCTAGCATACATTCTTTCAAAAGAAAGAGAGTATAAGAACGGCGCGTTAACCACTACGCTAAACGAGCATTACAATGTAACTCAATCTTCCATGTAACTCACTTCATATAGTGCGCTGAAATGGCAGATTATAGATAGATCAATTATACAACAGCACTGCATACAGCTCCTTCAGAGAAATCTTTAGATCTATTTAGTATTTTATTTTCTTTGTTGTTTTAATTGTACATTAGTAAGCGGAGGTTCCTTAAAATATGACGTAGCAAAGGAAACTTATTCACCTGTATATTTTTGTAAAGGTATATACATAGAGACAAGTATTGCGTTTTCAGCCTACCCTACGTACCTAAGTAGACAGCTGATACTTAGCACGCTAGTGGGGCTGGCTTTACTTTTTACCTTGTACTGGCCTAAGGTACCAGGCCATGGGTTCGGTATGTTGGGTACAAGGTAGGTAGGTAACCGTAGCTGGTGTACTTGACTGATTTATGAGACAACCTCCTCCTCCTCCTTCATCCTTTGCCTTCATCCTATCTAAGAACATCTGCAGAACAGGTTATCTAAACATGTCCACGCCGGTATTCGACATCCAGCCGATTGGCCGTTTTCGTGGCGAGAGCGAGCCAATGAAGCGACCCAAGGTACACTACCTTCTTCTCTCGGCAAACCACCCGCCTTATTGCAATCCAACTGATAGTTAACTAATTCTAAGGAAATTGCATGCTTTTCCTACGATGAGAAACACAAGTTCTGTCTCGACGACTCATCGTTGCAATGGTACTACCCCCCTAGACTGGGGGCGGACTTGTCCAAAGGGTTTGACAAGTTCGATAAACACGATGAGTCGATAGATGAACACCTCGACAGCTTGTTAGAGACCATCGCAGCACACGAGAAGGAAGAAGGGAAGAAGATTGACGCCAACGTTATCACGTGGCGTGGTATGATGACCAAGGTGAACAACCTTTTCCTCGGACCTTATCGACACGAAAGAATGATACTAGTCTAACCACACCCTATATAGATCATGTCGGTGCCGTTCGAGGACAGAGATGGGTATGTCGAGACTAATGTCGACGACGACGACGACGACGATGACGATGATGATGATGATGATGATGGCGCGAAACGCTAACCATCGTTTACCCATCAGTTTCGAAATGAACGCAACTCTCTATCAAGTGCGTGCATATCTACCGGCGACGACTCTTCCGGATTTCACTACTAATTTTGCGAAAGGATTGCATGTATGACCATGCATGGAACCGCGCGGGTTAATATCGAGCTAATATAACAGCGGAGTAGCTTCATCGAGGACGATTATAAGTCCAAGCAATTCTCTAAGGAACAGCAAAACAAACAGCAACGAGGTCGACGGGGTCAATTTTCACCTGAGGTCATGACTTATTGGGGTAAAGTTATTCATAGATCTCTCTATTATATACACATACCTTCAACCGCAACGCTCACCGCTCAAGTACAGGCTACAAATTCGAGACGCTATCTTGCCTACCACGACCCTGGGGTGAAGTGAGCCGTGAGTTTATCGAAAACCGCGATGAGCATATTGTCAACAATAAAGCGCAATATTGCTCTGTAGTTAGGACAGGCATAGGCAAGACCGTAATGTGCCTAGGTGGAGAAGTCGACGCCAGTAAGTCTTACTAAGCCGTAGCGCTACTCCCCCTAGTGGTATCTCGCATAGAAACACTCACTTAGTGGCGTTGTATCAAGTCTGGGACTCCAAGCCCACTCAGAAAGGAGCACCAATCAACTGGGTAGAGCTCAAGACGAGTGCTGAGATCCACGACGATAGAGGCATGAGCAATTTCGAGCGCAAACTCATGAAATTCTGGATTCAGTCCTTCCTCCTCGGTGTGCCCAAGATCATTGTCGGCTTTCGCTCACAGGGCGGCATTCTTACCAAGCTCGAGGAGATCCAGACAGCCTCGATCCCAGGAACGGCCGCAAAGCGCGGTGTACGGAGCTGGGATGCTAACATGTGCATCAATTTTGCGAGTGCATTCCTAGACTGTACGTGTCCTCTTTTGGATTCGTCGGATTCGGATCTACAGACGTCGCATGGCTGATTTGACTTAAAATATAGGGCTGAGGAATACGATTAATGACGAAGGGGTTTGGAAAATAAGAAGACGAGCCGGCTCATCGACTATCGAGGTCTTCAAGGTGGAAGAAGTTGGGCATGGTAGTATTCTCACAGAGCAGTTCATCAATTGGCGGATAAAACTCAGTCTAAGCAGCACTGATGCTACATAGTCAACTATTCTCTTTAGTTCACCAAGAACAAGCTCGCTGTAGTATAGACCCTCTTTATTTGACGCTAAACACGCAAATGTGACACTTTAGATGTATCCTCGTTAGCCTGTCTTGCTCCATCTCTTCTTATTTATGAGAGCCTGTGGCTCTAACGATCATGCTTGTAGATTAACGTTTAACTTCCGTCGTATGGGGTTAAATTCGCTCGTGCTCGCTGCAGTGCTGTACATAACCTTGCCCACTTTACTGTCTATGCTATTATGATCAATTTCGAAGGCCATATGATTAAGAAAATTATATACCTATTTCCAGAATCGAATTATTAGTAACTCTAACGAAGGCAAGGAATATTAAATTACACCTACGGGTTTACCGTGCCATCGTCCACCGAGAGGTTCAAACCAGCCGATGTGTCCTCCTAGTGATGTAGTGCAGAGGACCGTATACGGGTTCTTCGTGGCCTCGTTATATGGGAGCCCAAGACCGACGGCTATAGGATCGTCGATGGCATTGATTGCTAGTAGAGGAATTCGTACTCCCAGGATCGAGTCAACGCTCGATGCGTCGCGGTAATAAGCGTCTTCCGTCGGATATCCCCTACGTGCACAGAAACATGTGAGTCAAGATCCCCAAGCTTGACATCATAGAACCCGCCAGATCATGCGAGACAAGGAGACTGATGGTTAGCTATTACGGAAAACTTTAATACGTACCATGTCGGACACTGGTAGGCTCTGTCGAATTCATAGAGATATTTGACCTTGGAGAGCTCTAAGATATTTACTTCGGAGTACTTTTCGATCTCCGCTTTGTTATTTTCTACTAGTGTTCTGAGAGAGGCTGAACACGGTGTTAGCATAATAGTAGGTGGCGAAGAGCTGCAAAGTACGGAAGCCGAGAAAAAAAAAGATATGGATGAGGACAGCCTGATATTGACGGGGTGTTTGACACGCGATTATGCCTTTTTTATGTAGCTACTCACTTCCGAGGCTCTTTAGGTATATCTCGTGCCCAATCCATGTGTGTTTCAGGGTTTTGTTGCCTATCTCTAGGTTCCAGGGGTTGGAAATGACGACGGCTGCTTTGAACTGGCAATCTGCGCCTTCTTCACCGATGTACTAGATGAGATTTAGACAATCATTCTCACACAAGGAGAAGGAGGAGGAGGATCACCCACGTTTGTCAGAATGTTAGCCCCTAGTGAGAAGCCGAGACCGAAGAGGGGACGATTAGGATACGTCTTTCGCAGCCATTTAACCACCTATTCCGGGACATGAGCCTTCAATATTGGAATGAAAAGAGGTAGAGGGTACTAGAGTGAATGAAATCGTTTGTAACAGACCTGCCTCGTATCCCACGTGGCGCGGGCGTTGTAAAATATGCCCGTGGTAATCTTGCTCTTGGCACAGCCCCGCGAGTTAACGACGCAGATCTCCCATTTCCCTTCGTCAACCAGGGACTTGATAGCATGTCTCAAATAAATCTCATGTGATCCCCCGGTAAGGCCATGGAGGACAACAAGCATGGGGCGAGAGTCGTCGGACCCCATATTGGCAAGTTCCTCTTTGCCGAAGTAGGTGGTCCGCGGCGGCAGGGACTCATCAGAGTCGGTGGAGGGCTTTACCACGAAGTCCACGGCAAAGCTGCCCTTGAATTGGGGATGGTTGGACTCAAAGATGCGCCGCTTGTAGTGCACAGGCGGGCCATGTGCGGTGGCGGCGGTCCATACCGTCTGCAGGTGCCCATTGAAGAGCAGCGGGTTCAGATTGCATGGCGGCACCGTGTCCCGGCACACTTGCAGCAGACTCGTCGCATTGCCTTCGTTGTCTCTCAACGCCAATGACTTCGGCGCCGTCGTGAACTCGATCTTGGCCCGCCCGAACCACTCCATCTTGAGGATCGGGTGTTTCGGTGAAGGCTCGAATTGCCCGCTGAGAATGCTGCAGAACTGCGTGCTTATAAGTGTCGAGAAATATCTTCTAGATTGAATCTATATCATGGCCAAATGCTGCAGTGATCAATGTTCTAAGAGACTAAAGCAAGATGTCTCGGGTTTATCTCCAGACACCTCGGTTGAAGAAGACGAGTCCCTGTCTTGCTTAAGTACTTACCTACCGCGTAGGTACGACCGGCTTACCGTATCGGCGGCCCCACCTGCACCTGGTGCCTCGGCCGCATAGGTAGGCGGCCATGGTAGGTGCGTACGGTACCTTATGAGTATAATAAGACAATACCGCCCAGAACTAAAAAGTACCTAGGAAGCTGCATAAGGTAAATTGGTTAGATAGCATGCTCTGGTAGTTATTGATACCAAAGGTGACGTTTTTGACCACGACGTTGTTATCAAATAGTGTTACCGGATAGACAAGATTAAAAAACCGAAGCTAAACTATGCAAGTTGCATAGTTTGATTTTAAAGGGCTAGACTACTAGTCTAACTACCGGTACGTAGATACTACCTATCGGGTACGTAGATACATACCTAGGTACATAGATAAAGGGTGGCAGAAGATAGGCTATTGCGTTACAGAGAGTAGTAGTATCACATGACTTCTGGGACTCTTTCGCGGTGGGAAGCGCGGCGCGCCTCGACCCACCTACGGGACCAAGTGACCCAACTGGCGACCTATCAGTGGAACTAACGGGCACGACGTGAGAAGCGACGACGCAGCTCGACACGACCTACATACATACATACGCCAGGTACATACATACATACGTACATTGCACTTGCAACAAGCAGCGAGCGAGTCGGCCGACGGCGGGAAATAGCAAAAGGGGACAAGGGAATCAGCAGACAAGTATATGGGAGATGGAATAGATGGCATAGATGGCGTGCGGCGGCGTGGAAACGGAATTATGACCCATCCCGGCCCCTTACCCCAGGGCCAACAGCTGGGGTTCAACCAGCAAAACCAGCAAAACCAGCAAAACCATCAACAACAACAGCCTCATCATCATCATCATCATCGTCATCACCAGCAACAACACCAATATCATCAATATGGCGTCGAATCGCACACTGGCTGGCCCAACCAGAACCCGAACCCGAATGCGCACCCGCACCCGCACCCGAACAATGTGCCGCCGCAGCCGCCGCAACCGCAGCAGCAGCAGTATCATCAGAACGGTGTAGGCGTGGTTTTTGCGTCCACTGCCCACCCAACTTCGCAGCAGCCTCGGCACCTCAACCCGAACCCAGTACCACCGCATCACGGGATACCGCTCTCACAGCTTCCACCTCAACATCCATACCAACATGCGCAGCCGCAGTCGCATCAACACCTGCCACCATCACTACCGCCACAACACGCCAACCACAACCACCACCACCACCAGCAACAGGAACAACAACAGCAACAACAACAACAACAACAACAACAGCAGCAGCAGCAGCAGCAGCAGCATGCGAACTACCAATTCCATAGCTACGATCCTTCCTTTGATCAGCGGCCCTATGCGCAACCCTCGTCGCAAGACGGCATGCACCCGTCCGCGCACATGATTCAACCCGTCCAACAACCCATCCAAACTTCAAACCACTATATCCAGCAGCAGCAGCAGCAACAACAACAACAACAACAACAACAAAAACTACTACTACAGCAGCCGCAACATCAGCCTCAGCTGATGGATTGGCAACATATGCCGCCTCCAGTCTCTGTTGCCTCACCTTCACCCTCGTCGTACCAACCCGTCCAGCCCTCTCCCCAGCTTCCGCTTCCGCTTCCGCTTCCGCCTCAGTCTCAGCCTCAGCACCAACAACACCAAGCACATCATATACCACAACACGTCAATTCGCCCGTCATCAGCCATTCGCCAACCGTGCAACATGCCAACTCGCCAATCATGCCTCATTCACCCCGTCTCCCACCCCATGCTGCCGCCAACAACCAACATAGGACCCCCAGTGCCGGTGCTCGCATCGACCAGGCCGCTCGAGTGTCTGCTAGCCCACGCCTCACTTCCCAGACCGTCACAAGAAGCCCAAGCGTGAGCTCTACGAGGTCGCCTGCTCTGGCACCAGCCCTGATCCCACATCATCAGGACACCCCCTCGCTCTTGATATGCATGGCCGAGGAGTTCTTCGCCAAAGCTCGGAGAGGTGTTCGAGACGTTGCCGTCAGCCTCGATGACCGGAGTGTGCGTGACTATCAGAAGCTGATGGCGACGGGCCTCGCTTGTCTCGAAGTTGCCATTGGAAGCAATAAGCTGGCCCCGCGGTTAGAGGCCTTGTCCCGCCTTCAATACGCTAGTATCCTGTGCGCCGAGACCAACAACGTCATGGAAGCAGAAACCGCCTTGACAAAAGGCATTACTCTTTGTGAGAGGGTAGGTAACTCTGACAATAACTCTGCTACATCGCACATAAACTTATAACCTACGCTACAGAACCGGTTCGCCGATCTTAAATACTGCATGCATTTTCTGCAAGTGCAATTGCTTTTCTCCCAGCGCAAAGAAAAGGCGGCGCTAATTGCTGTCGATGCGCGGATTCGGGATGCTGAGGTGTAAGTGGTTCCTCGTCTCAGTCGCCATGAGTAGCAACGTCTCGTCTAACAACCCGAATAGAGTCAAGCATACGCACTGGGTATATGCATTTCGTTTCCTAAAGACATCATTCTACTTGCAATCTGTCAATCCTACCGAGGCCCATGCCTTAGAGAATCTGAGGGCCATCTCAACGTTAGCTAGTCAAAGGGGCGATCGTCCCATTTTTGCCGTCGCCTCCTTGCTCGAGGCTCTAAGTCATCTTAGAGCGATGAAGGATGACGCCGTTGTGCGTATACAGGCTTGTATCGCACAGGCTTCCAAATACCAACTCGAGACCTCCATGTCTATCATGCAATTAGATGTTCTTCAACTTAGTTTAGATCTTGCTTGCAGCCTACAACAGAAGTCGCCCCACATGATCTCGCAAAAGTTAAAGGCTCTGCAAGATAAGATGGATGCTTCTATTAAGAATGCAAACTGGGGCTTTCAAGATAGGCAGCTCCTGCTTCCGATCCATAAGCAAGCTGTCAACCAGCCCATAATCAGCCCAGATACTTCAAGTATTATACGCCCGGGCGCGGAGGGTGACAGTTATGACTACCTTGCCATGTCATTCTGGAGCAAGCTAGAGGCTTTTACAACCACGTGAGAACCACTACAGATACTCTCGTCGACTATCACTAATATACATCGCAGATACACATATAGCGGTCTTGCTCTCCTGTACCAACAACCTCGCAGTGACAAAAAACTATTCTCGCTTTGGGAGGAAGCTTTGAGTCAACTACGAAAAAGTATGCAATTCATTGACCTGTAATTTTTTTTTGTACCTGTCCTAATCTCCCTCCCAGATCGCGCCAAAATCAGAGGATTTGCTCATTGCCTAGAAGACGCAGTCCAACATGTGGACTGGGAAATAGAGGCTACATGTTACCTACATATTCTGCGCGGCTTGCACCTGGCTACCTCTACGAAGTGGGACGACGTAAAGTATTGTGTATCACAATTAGAAACCATGGTAACACCCACGTCCGGGAGGACGGTTGTACTCTATTCCATGTATCTTGCTGGTGTCTATCACCAAGGAACTGGAGACCTTGATGCTGCTATTAACATCTACAGTCATCCGAATTTTAGCCTTGGTGTCGACGAAGCGCGAGGAGGGCATCATAGGCCAGCTGAATTTGAGGTAGCCTTGTTAGCAGCCTTTAACTTGATATGGATTATGCAAGATCCTGAGTATCGGAACGATCAACGCACACAGGAGCTGCTCGAACAAATACGCCCACTTTGTATAGATCATCCTAACATGGAGATCCGTACTGCATATAACCTTGTCATGGCAGCTATTCAGACAACCCCCCCAGTCCCCATGACGGCAGTCAAGACGCACATTTCGACGGCATTGAGCAACGCCAAAAACTTGGCAGATGTGCACACATTGTCTATAGCCCTCAATCTCATGCGAGCCAAGCTCTTCCAAAGCATCGTTGGCGACCAAGCATTAAAAAGCGCAAAGGCGGCGTCGACCCAAGCTAGAAGGAGCGGTAATACATTATGGATGAGCGTGGCTGATGGTATGCTTTCACAGAGCTACGAAGTCCAAGGTGAAATGGTCGAGGCGCAGAAGGTGTGGCATGATGCCACTCGATTTGCAAACCAGGCTATGAAAACGAGCAGAGAATAGTCTCCCGACGGAAAGTGCGATTGTTTTCATGACCAGAGCGCGTCATATCAGTATGATGAATGCTGTGGCGTCCTGTACTATATTAGGTGTTATGGGGGGTTGAGTTGTATGGTTGGACACTGTCAGTTAATCCGATATATGCATGGCACAATGGGTGTTGTGGGGATTATACTGCTGAACCCGAATTTGTCTGCCTTCATGTCCCGGAGCAGCCAATATGATACCCTTCTATTGTTATTGTTGTTCTTGTTATCGTTGGCGGGCGAGTTGTTATTTACATCTACTGATGAGGATTTGCCAAAAATAGAAATTGATATCATCACGACTACTTCCATCGCCCGTGTCACTTGAATGATGCCGGTTGGTATCTCTGATGCTGTATCTACGGCGCTGGTGCTTCGGAGCCCGTATGTATATTCCAAGTGTCGCCTATTTTTTTTTTTTTTTTCTTTTTTTTTTTTTTTTTTCACAACCCGCTGTTCGTGTTTTGGTATCATGTTCAACTCAGATGTGATGCTTTATTCTTACCGCGCATGTGCTCTTGTCTAGAGGGCCTCTATGGGAATTCCAGGGAGTTCGAGAATCGAGAAAACACTAGGTGTTCACTGCTACCTACCCATTTTGTCTTGGGTTTCCTATTTATTTGTCGGCATGCCTATCTAATACATGGTGCTGGAAATGAGGAGATACTCACATAACAGTAATACAGCTACTGATCAGCTGTCGAAAGCCTCGATACGTTGCCCTAGTGGTATGTTCTTCTAGTATCTTGTCAGTTGTAATCATATATACCTATTGAGTACATAGAGACAATAGGCGAATCCCGATGCTCACCGACATTTACTAGACGAGTGCAATCCAACGAGACGAGGGCGCTTACAGATGATCATGTAACCCAGTACATGACCATTGATCTCACCTAATGCGTATGGTATACAGTCAAGAGTCTATCCATCCAGCTGGCTAATTGATCTCGGCGCCTACAACATTTGAATGACTAATTGAACGAATAACGGTCTAGATATATATATATATACTCACGCGTCATCCACATTTGAACCGGGAAGCCATTGTGCTCATGAGGCTCATGATGATCAAGGAGAGAATCCTACTTGGGGCTTTGAAAACAAATGGCCTCTGCCCCCTTTCTTTCTTTCCAATACCTTGACCATTGTAAAGGTCTCAACGAAGGATTGGGGGTCCGCGACACTAAATTAGAGCAAGCAGTCTCGTTCCTTCTAACATAGAAGTAGTCTTGTGTTACGCCCTCTAAGCGCACGACAACAGATTGGGTATGATCGTAAAGTGATTCTATCGGCCAATAATCATCCCAACCTGACAAGTAGGGCAGCACCACCATTTGCCGGGAGACAATAAACCGCCTAGGATTCCCTTCTACACTAGGATTCGCCCTCGCTAGGCAACGTGACGGCGTTCCCTGGGCGCTCGTACATTAGGCTGCATAGCTGATGCAATTTTGTTCTAGGGCACGGACAGCCACCTGGCAGTTGATGGGCTTATAGGATCCAAGCGCTGTAGTAGCAGTAGTATATATATTCGTGGATTACCGGGTAGTAGGTAGTAGTCAACCCCAGCAGCATAAAGTCGAGATTTGGGCTGGGAAGGTTTAGTCGAGACTTGTTTACTGTATTCCGGTAGTTGCTGGTTGCAAAGTGACTATCCCGTCTACCCACTTACCTGACCCTAGGCCACAAGGAGAGCGTACACGCGCACACACCAAGTCACGGAAGCGGTAGTGAGAGCACCGGCACTAATCAAGGTGCAAGGCACGGTTGATCCTGCTTCTCGCCTCTGGTCTATATACATACAATATTGGAACTGCAAATGTGAGGCGAGGGCGTCTGCTCTCTCGCTTCAGCAAACCCCCCTCCCTTTACTGCCTCGCCCCGAGCCAAACAACATTAATAGCCTATGCAGAGCTTGCCTTGCCGAATCTGAAATGAAAGGATATATTGGGCGGGCCCCGGGATAGGATGGATAGCCAAACCTGTTTTTCTTCTAATACGACACATCCCACGATTGCCTACAAGCATCTGGAACGTGGGATCCTGATAATGACTGACTTTTCTATTGGGCTTGGCTCGGACAGACGATGTCGTCACGAGCGGACATGTAGTTGGCTGATGGACTACCGGTATCCGTAGTCACACACCTGATGAGGAGGAGAAGGCGAAGGCGAAGGCGAAGGATACGGATGATAATGTGAGACTACGCTAAGACGAGACCAATGCATTGCACACTGCGTGCGGCGTAGCTTGAGGCCATGAGATCCAATGACTCCTAACTTTTCTTACAGTACCCACGAAGGATGCTGATGGCTGCTCACGAGTCTCGACACGTGGACCGTACCGTACTGTAGTGCTTTGCTGGGGCTTCGCAGAACATGGCCATTTCATCATCTACCTAGGGGCCAGCAGGGTCCGCATCACGGGAGAGCTGGGATAGGGAGAGGAAGAGAGAGACACACAGACAACAGCTCTCTCCCTGCTCTAGGTAATCAATGACTGCCAGCCAGCCGCTATCACACTTTTGGTCACACATCGCAATCCTACTCTCCAGGTTACCGTCGCACCAAGCCACATCATTCAACGGAGGATCGGTAACAAGAGATGAACTCCTTGGCACAAACATACCCTTACCTACGCTACAATTATTCCCTCAATGAGCGATGGACGGAATCTCCCATGTCTTTTTGACGTGGGAGTTCAGGGGAATAGGGACGGGGTCCCCATGTCTCTAATGCCTGACGCCTGATGCCTGGATTGACTTGCGTTATACTACGTAGTGTACGTAGTCGTTGTACACTACACTATTGACAACCAGCCAGGCAGCGTAGCGAGCGTAGCGTTGAATTGAAGGAATGCTCGTCGGAATTGCTTCTCTTGCCCCTGCTAGGTAGAAATCACACAGACCGAGAATGCCTGTACTAACAAGGTAGATCTGCCGCTTAAGCACTTAGTATGGGATAGTTGCCCCGATCTAACGGTCATCTTACAGCTGTTCAACTTACGCTACACTTATATAGGTACCCTTGCGTGTACTAGGTACACGTAATTTGTATATAAAGTGCCGCACATTGAGCTTGGCTCAACTTCTAAGAATAGTATGTAATAAAAAAGCGTCAAGCCTGACTTTCGGATCGACTGGGACCGATGCGACCGGGATTATTCCGCCCTCGATACTTATACTCTTATACCAGGTAGTACAAGTATGTAGGGAGTCAATCCTGCGTATGTGAACCAACGACGATACTGAGCCTACTAAGTATGTATGTATAGATACTGGTAAGTCACTAGTGTAGTGTAGTCGCGCGTGAGGTGTTTACCCTCACTACTTCGTGGCCTCTAAGGGGTAGTAAGTGGATGCGTCTCACATAGAATGCCCACTGGTAACATGATGAGGAAAACCACTAGAAAAGGCGGAAGAAACCGACCCCAGGTTCATAATGCTACTAACCCTATATCGCAATGCTCGACAGCCGAGCATGTAGAAGTGTATATGGTGAAACATGCAGAGGGCCTCATCCATATGAGAATATAATACCTAATAAGAACAATAGCACCTCTCTTATTGCATCCCTTATCCCATATATACAGGGTCGACCGCCACTATCAAGCGGCAGTGCCCGAAATGAATCTATATCGTGGTTATATCAAAAGGTTAATAAGTAGATTCAATACATGCCCAGAAACAATGCTAGTGTGAATAATTGAATGCTTACCAGGAACGGACACGGGCCGGCGGTGTTGACGATCCCGATGACTTCGTTCCGCCCGAATCCTATACGAGGTTATCCGAGCCTTATTACTCAGTACAAGTACAGACACACGTTCACTCACACAAGGCATAAGAAAGCGACAAAGCCACGCGACAAGTGGGCTAATTTATGTACGATGATAAGATTGCGAGAACATGCTAGACCCTTGGAGCGAACCATAAGCAAACAAGCCCTAACCCTGCCCGTCAATCCATCGAGCCCTACTTAGCAGTAGGCTGGGAACTTGATGATTTTTGGGAAGGTAAATGGTTACTTAGCGTAGGCTGATTGACAAGCGGCTGATCCCTCGATTTGGGTCCCCGGTTCCAGCATGTCTTATTTTATGTTTTATGTTTCATTTAACTACTTTTTTTATTTTTATTTGTGTTGGTCTCCCCAATTTGATGACGAAACGACTTACAATATTAGATTACCGGCTCTAGTGTAGTGCATACACTAGATATACACGCTACCGGTACATGCTTATGTAGTACACATGTTTGATATGTCTGCCTGCCCATGAAAAATTACCTCGGAAGTTCCTAATCCCAGTAACAGAGTGATGATTGTAGATGATAATAGCTACTATGTGGTTGGTTGGTTGACTGGCTCGTGCCCTTGCTTTAGGTAGTACTGTGTAGGTATTGCATGCAGGACGACGACTAAATTACGGCCAAGATGCGTCGAGATCGTCCTATCGAATCTAACCCATCCACTTCCGGCTCGTTGGCGCGCGGTATATGTGACGAGAAGTCTTCCCATCACCCGCCTCCGACCAGTCGATTACCACGATACGTATACTACGTACGACGCAGCATGTTTCTCGCTCGGCTGGGGGTACCTGTTCGTCGGCGCGTCTCGCTCACCGAAAAGGGCCAATACAAGGTGCTAGAGCGATGTTGGGTGCGAGCTAGCGAGGTCTCGCCGGCTTATGCTCACCCTCGTGGCGGTGGTGAGGTTGTCATGTAAATAGATATCCCGTACTACTTTAGATCATCGGGCGGAAAAAGAACAGAATGCAGATATACACACTATCGTACACTACACCGCAATAGCTCACACGTGCTGACCTGGGACCCCAGTCTTAACGGTAGTTGTGTTATGCCGTAGTGGATGCTGCGTGCGACACTAAATACATCGCCATAATGGTGAAGAAAAGACAGCTGTCATTTAACCAGGCTGCCACAGATGTAACATTCGAGGCGATACGTGCCGCCGTATTGCTTACTGCCGCCTCACCGTGATGCCTGAGTAAGACCAGACGATTCTGGCTCAATTCAGCAAACAGGCCGTCTTTGCTCTGCAGGGCACAGTTTCAGCTGCGGGGCTTTGTTAATCCCACAAGGGAGAAATGGGCGTGTCCCGCGGTGCCTTCACAACCGAGCCGGCATGAGCCTAACTGTATACTAGGTAGTTTTTGAGTCTGGAACGCCAGCTGCACGATGAAATTGCGTCGGTAGTACTCCTGCAGCCGGGTCGAATCAAGGCAACGTTCGAGAGGGAGAGGGGGGGAAAAAAAGGGGGGGGGGGGGAAGGGGGTTTCTTTCTATTAAGGAATAGGACGGAGAACTACCGGGTCTAACTACGGTATCAATCGTTGCGGTAGACAAGTTGTTCATCAAAATAAGAATATAGCAATAAAGACGTTAGAACAAACAAGAAGAAGGAAATAGGAAAAAAGAAAAAAGAAAAGTGTACACCACTTGTCTCACATCATACAGTGGTGTGTAGAGAACATCACACATAATCATCGTCCTGTAGGATCGAGGCAGCATGAGGAACAGAGGAGGCAGTCATCATCATGGTTTGCCCAGGATCGAACCGTGCTGCTTTTGGGCTGGACTGCCGACCGAGCTTCATCCCTGTCTGACACGAGGTGAGAATCCTGCGGAGACCAGGACAGAACCCAGGACACACTCACTCCCCTGGTCATGTTGTGCACGTATGCACAAAAGCCGAGCTGCCTCCTCTCGTTATGCCTACCGGTAGTGTGTGTATGTAGGTAGCAGCATAAGCAAGTGCCTTGGATGCTTGTCATCTGGAGTTTCTGCTGGAGCACATCGCTTAGTGCCGGGAATCATCTCTTGACGACGACTGCGGCACCTTTTAAGTTACATAGCTTCTCGCGCCAGTGAACAGCTACCGGTCGATCAACTGCTAACTGCAGCGTAGGTGCGAGACCAATCAATATCACCATCGTCCCGAAGAAGATCAGCATCGAGATAAAGCGTCGCAAACATTACTACGAAGGGTTCCGGGCCGAAAACATATTCGCATATGCGCCCGACCCGCCCAAATTTTTCTCTCGAGCCGGTCATTTCTGTTCGGGAATACGTCAGCTACGCATATCGCAAGCGAGACTTGGAAGGACAACGTTGAGTGTGCCCGAGTATATAACCCTACTGTGCGTACCTACTACTGACTAGATCGAGGTCGAGGTCGAATGGACTGGTTGTGCATAATTATGATTTTACAAAGCATTTGCAGTGTTGGGCCTAGTTACATCGTGTAGCACTGGAGCTCCTGCTAATTATAGAGTGAGCCTCAAAAGAATTGTCATCGTGATCCGGTTCGGCCCCTGTCATTGTGTGGTTAATAAGATTATACGGTCGGGATACTCCGCGAAAGTCATCATGGATTCTGATCATGGGTTTGTCGATCCGCTCTCACTAGCGATATCGTCTGCATTATACCACAGTACTGTCGGTGAGTGCAGCGATACAAAAAAAAAAAAAAAAAGAAAGAAAGAAAGAAAGGCACATATGTACTATGAAATGAAATGAACATTCGAAAGTCTGACGGGTACGCCTAATCAGGGTGGGCTGATAAGAGGTGCAATATGGTGGATTGATGATCTTACGCCGTACCCGATGTATAAGTAAGGGCTATAAGTGTATACGTACTATATTACAACATCATTAGCAATATGGACGGATGATGTTGAAATGGCGGGAGTTTTCGAATCTTCTTCCTTCCCATAGAGACACCATCTAACCGACCTACCTAAATGTCGCGTGGCAGACCATTCCCTTGCATCAACTGTATATAAGTACTGCAGTATACTTACCTTGTATACTTTCTCTCTCCGTCTCCCTATATATACCGTATTTATATACCGAGCTACCTTTATTGGCTAAAGCCGCCCTCCACCATATGCGGTAGACTAGAGGCGTGTCGAAGGACTAAAGTATTTACCGACATGACTAGGTAGGACCGAACTGGGATGATGCTTATTATTGCAGGTTCAATACCCTTCAAAGCGAACAACCGCCGCATAAGCGCTCGGGGTTTGGTACCGGTGCTGTGGGTGGATTTGAGTATATGTGGCACCGAAAATGATAATGGTCCAGTGGCGTCGGGATAATATCCGAATGAGGAAGTTAGCTAGGCTTGATAACTCGTCATTGCTGACCCCGCCTCATATCTCACATGAGCGGGAAGGGCAGTGGCCTGGACAGGAGAATACTTCTAGAAGCTCGATTCGAAGCTGGGATAGGGTGGCGCCCGGAGTGTGTGTGCGAAGCGAGAAAGTGGCTTAGGTTCCACCGCATCTGCAGCGAGATCAATCAACGGTGAGCCAGCGAGCTCGCCTACGGAATATTGCCAAATAGCCCACCGAAGATGAGTTGACTGCCCACGATGGCGGCCCGGCACTGAGAAGTCGAACGCTAGCATACCGTCGTCTCCCAGACTATTTAACACTAGATCAACAGTTACTTACGACTTGGTAAGTAGTTGTTAGCTCCGACTTCTTCGGTCTCAACAGGAGGCGGAGCCCGACAAACTGGAGCGAAGCCTACCTCGTCGATGGGCTAGCGTAGCGTATGGTGTGGTGTATATACTGTACAGCACCACATAAAGGGGGGAGGGCACAGAAGGGAGAGGAGGAGATGAGGAGGAGAGAAGAGCAAGCAAGCCGTACTACAAACTCAGTATCCAGTATCCCTACACTACGAGTATAGTACCAGTACTCAGTATACCACTAACACGACGACGCTGAACGTCCCACAACAGGAACAGGGCACCTGAAGTTCGGCACCAGTCCAGCACCAGTCCAGCCTGCAGCAGCTGAAGAAGTACCAGTCCCAACAATCACGCCGATTTATCAGCTACTCAGTACGACGGTGGAGATCATCCTCCTATGTATTTAATACACAACTCGCGGTGTAACGCTGGAGGGTCCCGGGGAAGTACTGTACGTTCACTCTCGCGTGCGGCGGCGTTATTGCCCTTTACAGGTTGGCCCTGTTCATGTGCGAAGAAAGAACCTTGGCCGGGTAACAAAAGTACGTAGTTATAGCAGATTGCACGCAGTATGCTTTTATTGGTACGCTGGGTATATCGTACCAGGCTCTCTGTCGTGGCATGTTTGGCCGAGGTGGTACACGAGATAGCTCGTAGTGTATGGTACTGGCGACAGCTTGTATTCGTTCTAGCAGAGCCGTGATACGATCTAGCCTATCTCTTTCAGGAGTCAGTATCTACTACTAGGTCAGTACTAGGTGTGTCACTGATCTGGATCGGCAGAAGACATTGCGGGGAAGGACTTTGACAATCCGTCCGTGTCCTCGCAAAGATTTCTGACGTCAATCCATCATCTATCCTACTGCTGTGCAACGGGAAGGACTATTACTATGTGCAACATGCTGCAAGGATATCGATCTGCAAGTCACAAGGTTCTGTTACAATAATAGGCTGCACGCGACATTCGTATGCACTAGGTTAGTTCTGTAGGGAGCCTAGCAACGACCCCCCGGCAAGTAGTGTCTCGTAGACTGTAGCGTAATGTTGTTGTTATACTGCAGGCGTTGAACAATGACATGTCGTACTACATACTTACTCACTACAAGACATACAGTGTGGTTACCTAGCAGCTGCCTTCTTTTCTTCTTCTACACTATCTCCGAGATTCATGGGGTGTAACTTGAACATTGTGAGATAGATATGTATAAGTAATTAGTAAGGAGTCCTGGTAAACACGATTCGTACAACTTCAAATGAACTGTACCCCTGGGTTTTATTGACTTGTGATTGCTACCGTAGTGTTGGTATCGTCAGAATTCGCTCCGCTTAGATTCCAGCATTCCGAGAGACCAGCTATGTATTTATGAAGATGTTGCGAATCTCTCGTGAGCGGCGTCATGGTTACCCGTCGTTGGAAAATGCATAGTAAAGTTGGCGTAGCTTTCCGTTACAGACCTCCGTGCTGCTATGAAATACCGACCATGTGCCGTACAGTAATCAGAAGCTACTTCTAATGGGGCTTGCCTCCTCCACGAGGCAATCGTCGGGGAATACCGAGTCGTTGGCGCCATCATATTTCCGGTTTCCCATTATAGTGTACTAGTACAATACACTACCACCAATTCCAGCAGGCAGCTGAACAACCGGTCAAGCGCTAAGTCGAATCACAACTGGGCGTGACAATACAGTAGGTCGAGGGTAACTGGTTTTTCTTTCTAGCTTTCTTTCTACACTAGCCAGGAGGCACACCAGATACCGAAGGCTTATGCGCTTACAGCATTCAAACCCGAACATGCCCAAGTGATCGAGAACATGATAGCCACGAGGGACTGACTCGTGGCTTGTGAGTGGAAAAACTCAGCTGGCAGCGGAAATTTAATCCGTCAAGCCGCTTTTTTCCTGCCTTGGACTCAACATCAGGCCGTAGGGGCGCCGAGACGGCATGCCGAGTCAAGTCTAGCGGTAGTTTCCAAAAACTACGGAATCTCATGAGCCAGACCCATCTAGAAACCCCAGAGTATCCCGGGGTGCTGGGAATGGGCACGCTAAAATCAGAATTTCTTGTCTACTACGTAAGTGCTTGAGGGCGTTTCGTCATGTGCTGCATCTGTAGATCTGTTGTGGTTTCAAAATGCCTCGACCAGAGTAGCCAGTCATGGGCTGTTAGCTCGCCTCATCACCAGCCGGGGTGCTCTTTTGCTACACGGGCTTGCTAACAAACTCTTACACGCTCTGACTGATCATCGTACGTAGTAGAATTGCTGATCGAGCTCAGCCCTCCAAGCCACAGAGAGCTAGAGCCTATAGGAGCTAAGGTTAGTGTAGAGCCAGCAAGGAGGCGCTGAGCGCTCGTCCAACAGCACACCTCCTTCTGCAGCAAATGCTGCGTGGGCTTGAAGCCTATGAGGGCCTGTGAGGGGCGCCGCCATATTCCTTGCTTTGTCCGGCTATTCCTTACTAGGCGAGAATTAGCGAGTCGGCCAACCCAAGCACATCGTTAGGAGTCCGCCCCGGAGCCCTGGCCTTAGTTCTTCTTCTGCTCCTTCATTTCTACGCACGTTCCATGTTTTCTCCCGCTTATAAGATTAACTCGTAGTGTACTAGATGCTAGCTACGGGGTCAACCGTGGAGCAAAGCAACCGATAGTTGCCCTCTGGCTTAACATTGGTCGATTACGTGTCGTTGCGAAAGGGCCAGGGCTGGATAGCATGGACTCACGAGCGACGTATAATATAGCGCCCTCAAGCTTTGTGTGTACTATATGCATGATGATAATGATAACGGTAATAATTATTATACTAATAACAGCAACAATGACGACGGGTCCCTGGCTCTTTTGGGCAATCAGCAGCGCCGAGCCGTTTGTGTCAGTGTCAAAATCTACGTGTATGCATACTACTACGTAGTGTACACACAGTTCGCTAAAGTGAGTAATTTGTTCGACTTGAAATACGCGGAATCGTTGTCGGCCTTGAAAAACCGATGGCCGTATACTAAGTATGTACTACTCCGTATCTACTCCGTACACTAACACGTCCACAGCAAACACCCATTTCCCAGTTCCCTCGCCTATCACGAGTATGACTGTACGTATATACTTAGTACGTACCTGTCCCGAATGTAAAAGGTCCCATGCAGTTGCATGCCTTCTTTTGCGCTTGGTCTCGGACCAAGGGTGCCGCTAGCAGGGATCTTGACGAGTGCCGCAGACGTGCGTCCAAGTCGAGTCGCCAACAGGCTCGAGTGGCTCCTCGAATGGGCTTTGCTGACTCCGCGTCTTGGCCGGGAGTGTTCAACCGACTACGCCAGCGTACCCGGGGGACTGGTATTGCACTAAGCACGACCTGCCGGCGCACGCGCTCCTTATTAGCCGTCATATACCTGGCCAGGGTGAAACCCTACCGCTGCCTACCCTGCGCAGAACCTGGACCCGCCCGTCGCTCTCATAGGCCGGGAGCCTCTTGATGTGCATGTCTACGTGCCGGCCCAACCGTCGCGTCGTCTGAAGAAAATGACCCCCAGGGAAACATTAAGCGGCAGTTGGGAAGCCGTCTGCTGGTGAGGTTGTATTGGTCGGTGAGCGCCAGCAGACGACTGGCCCCTACCTATTACTATACACAGATGAAAGAATGATTAACGGTTCGTCCCTGGAGCCCTGGCGACTCGGGCCAGTGGGTGTGGTCGTGGTTCTGTCCCCCTAGGGATTCCTGAGTAGGGATCGCAGCACCAGCCAGCGGCCGACATGGGTGCTTGTGTGGTCTCCTGCAACGTGATGAAGCTTTGTAGCGTGTAAAGTTCTGACGGGAGATGCCACTACGCCGATCTGGCGCACGCATTGGTAATCCCGCTTGCGTTATCGATCATTACTACGGACTTGCGAGCACTGGCAGAAGCTGGCTCCAGCTCTGGCTCTGGCTCTGGCTCCTCAGTGGCTATCTACACTACTCGGCCGTGTGTGTGTGTGGCGTCCGTTTTCCCTTGCGACCCCCGGTAACGCTTGGCAGGTTCAGTCAAGTGTCGCCCGCCAGTGTCTGTCTTGTTTGTCTTGCCTGCCTTGCTTGCTCTGGTCTTCGAACTCTACTGGAAGCCTCTCTTATAAAACCGCATGTGTGTAGATGCTTGTCTAGGTATTCCCTAACTCCAAAAACCAGGGTTCATCCCTCGTTCCTCAATTCCTCATGCCCATTTCTTTCCGATTTGCGGGTATTTTCCTTCTTGATAACGCGTATCCCCTCACCTGATTCCCTCCCTGGCCTCTTTTTCTCGTACGATCCCGTTTCCAGCTCCTCGCAACCAAGTCCAATAGCTCATAATAGTGTACTAAGTAGGTCCTGGTTATAAAAACCGACAATGCACTATTATCCCTCGCGCGATTTGGCCCACACGATTCTACTACTTAGTAAGTACTCGCTATTTCCCCACAGCCCAAGAATAGGAAATATACTATCCCTTTTAGTAGTAGTAATAGTAGTGCGGAATAACGTACATACAGCTATGAAGGCTGTTACCGAGTTAATACCAATAAATAATAATAATAATAATAATAATGATAATAATAATAAGGATAATAGCATCAGACCTTGCTCCTATACTGGATGGCAGTATACCTACCCGCGGTACCAGCGTAGTGTAGCGTACGTATACGTCGAAGTAGTAGTAGTAGTAGTAGTAGTAGTAGTTCCCCTCCCTCGCATTCGGCCGGAATATGCCCCTGAAGATGACGCTGTTGTTACCTGTCACAATCCTAGCCTAAACAAACCCACGATCCTGAGACTTCAATGCTTTTCTCGCGTAATAATACCGACAATAAAGAAATGGGTATACGTTATGTTATGCTTACATAGTACATAGAGCTCTGGAGAATAACCCTCGCTTAATATCTATTAGTATACCTTTTCTATATAGGTAGATACACGGTGTGCCTGGCTTGGCTCAGGCTGACCTCAGCTAATGAGAGCGAGCCGTCGACATCTGCTCTCGCTATGTAATGTATACACTACGGGGGACTACACTGGTGGTGGTCCTGGCCTCATATGTACAGTACTGTACATACTACATACATACATAGCATTGTGCACCCAAAAGAGTATCCACTCTCCATGCGATACGGCACGCCAGGCTAGTCGGTCCATCCATCTCTCGCCATCCACTTGGCTCCATGTTCTGGTAGTGTACTTCGAAGCCTGCTCCCGCAGCTGAGAACGACACCCATGCCGTTGTTGCCGCTTGCGATTGTGCTAGCAGTACCCAGCCTTGATCGCGTTGGAACTAACTAGACTAGGGTAACGGTTATGAAGTCGAGCCACCCGCTGTACCACTATTTCTACTAGGTACTCTGTACCATGTCCCTCTAGTGTAACGATATCGTCAACAAGTAAACGAACACTACTGTAATCCTTTCTCCCTTCCTCGTTGTTAAGTGTACCTTGATCAACCTCCTTTTTTATTCCCTCTTCTTCTTATTCTGCCCTTCCTCCTGCTCTTCGCCTTTCACTCTTCACCTTAGGACCACTAACTAGGCTGGCTATCACGATACCTAACGAACTATTAATAAAGGATCAATACCTCTCAAGTCAACAGTCGGGTCCAACTTCGTAACCATATTTGAGGCTGAAAGCGCAGACTGCTCATCGACTTCTTTTGTCGGTTCAGATCTCAAAGAACCACGTATATCAGGAAAACTCTTAGGAATAGGTCTTGAGCCAGACGACGGGGCCATCAAAGAACTGAAGGTCAAATTTACGCACATACACACACGCACACACACACACACAACCTCTCTCACAGCGACGTGCTCTTGCTCAGCTAGTCAACTCGAGTTTTAGATTCCCCTCGACACCCTTCGACGACAGGACTGGCCATTGTTGTGGTAAGACACACGGGCTGTGCCTCTTCCCGGATCTTTACCCGGCAAAAGGACTGGTTTGCGTGCTTCCCTCTATAAAAGCATTATATCGTAAAGCTATCAGGCTCCGTACCTGTACCCTGTCCCAACTTCAGAGTCTGTTATGCCATAAAGCCGGTCGTTACCGTTAACACGATATCAATGGGTATACATCCTAAATTAGATCTTCAACGATCGTCATCCTACTCAGTGACACCTCTCGGGCTGCCCAGTCCACTGTCCGCGGTGTCTCTGTCTAACGTTCCTGGAGATAAATTGTTCGGCCGCGCCGCACCTATATCTCCTCCTATGTCCAGCCATGAGCCTAGCGGGACATCAGACATGTCTCCTGGAAAGAGCCTGAGTATAGGCAGGGGTCAAAGAGAGTTACAAAATGAGCCAGCACGCCAACAACTACCCTCTCTAAGCAGTCTTTTTGCAGTGAATCAGCATGTCCGTCCTCTGCATTCCCCTCTATCAGAACGGCCTAGTCCACTGCATGGAACGCAATCGCCATCTGACAGACCTCCTTCCGCATCCACCAACCCGGACAGACCTTATTCCAGCAGCTCCTCTTATTTCCCGAATATATCGCCAACTCTGAACCAGCCGCGCCCCGTCTACGAACCGAGACTGACAACTGAGAGACCAATTCTGCCTTCAGTATCCCAGAGTTTCCCAGGACCTCTATCACCTCCAATTCGCGAGTACGATTACGCACACCATGGTCCCCGGAATGATATCGGCGCAAGTGGGAAATGGGCTCACTCGAACCTTCCGGACACCAGGCGATCAGAATACGTGTACAGTGCTCGACCGTCAACGCCGGTTTTTAGGTCGACAGGCGATCACCGCATGCCTTTACCTTCGCTCGGGCGGAATTTTGGCTATGAAGCAAACCAGCCCCCCAAGGTCGATGGCCAGAATCAGTCCGGCCGATTAAGTCGCTCTCCGACTTTGCCGGGAAGTGTTAGTCCGGAAGGAATGCTGGTGAAGGATGGGCTTGGACCTAAGATTTGGACTGGGACACACTTCCTGCCTCGCTTCGTCCGACGAGCCGAGGTCCCCGGAGAAGGGCTGTGCTACTTCTACGATGATGGCACCCACTGCAAGACAGTTATAGACGGGGAGCCGGTTAATGCACACTGGGGGGTGACGAAGGCCGGAAAACCGAGAAAGCGACTTGCTATTGCTTGCCTAACTTGCCGTGAGAAGAAGATCAAGTGCGACCCGGACTACCCCCGCTGTGTGCAATGCGAAAAGTTCGGGAGGGTATGCAAGTTTAAGAATGCGTAAGTGGCTAACCCGCCTTTCTCTACAATGCATATCATGTTTGGCTAATAAGAAACAGGCCTCGTGGCGGCCACAATACATCCCCAGCGACTTCACCTGGCGAACAGGACGACTCTCGACAGCTCGGAGCCTCCCCACGAGTTGTTGAGCTGGATCGAGCAAGGAGCGTCTCAAGTAGTTCGATGTCGCCGCATACCAAACTTGGTCGCCGCTCCCCTGAATTACTCAATCTACCCTCCAAAAGGGCAAGGTTCACCTACGAGCAATTTCCGCCGCCTCCGCCTACTAGTTGTCCATATCCTATGGTGTCGACATCAGATATGAAGCCAACTACGGTATGGCAGCCTCGGGAGCTTCCCAGGATACGCGACGACATGATTTATCGTAAATGGGAAACGGACCCTTATATCCGTGATGTTCAGCGTTCACATTGAATTACTAGAGACTTGTTTAGGAGACATATTTAATATCCGATGACGAGGAGACTTTAAACTCTCATATGATACCGAAGCGGTTAGACATCTGCCAGCGAGTTTCCCATACTTTAGCGTAGCTCTTAACGAGTGCTACACCAAAGATATAGAGCAGAGTTGCTAGATTTGTCCGTCGCATCTCAGATTGAGATGTCGAAGACGAAGTGCACTTATACTGCTTTACGAAGAGAAGGATACATTATACAGAGAAGGAGTACAGCATTCGTTTCTACCGCAACGACTGCCATAACAAATGCACGACGATAGAGATGGAAAGCAATCTCACGATCCTATCGCTAGGCACCGTCTCACTAGTTTCGGCGAGCCGGGACCTGGCTAAGAGGTTAACTCGATTACTTGTACATATGGGATTTATTCAATGCATCAGCGGCGCAGCGGGAATCTTGTCACGTCATGTCATGTCCATGAAGAGCGAGCAAAACGGTGTTAGCTCGGGGAAATTGGGACCGTCTTGCATTTACTCGGTGGGGGATTGTAAGCATTGGTCGGGTACGCATGTTTTGCGTTGTTGTTTTTCACTTTAGCCTGGGGACAGAAAAATCGCCGATCGGTTCTCTAGCTTCATCATATATATTTGTTCTAGGCTACCTTCTCCAATACCCAATACCCAATCTATTGACATGGAATTCGAGCGGTCCATTGTCCATCACATCACATACATACGTCTTTCGTGCCTAACCAACTGTACATACCCAATCCCACGGGGAATGGAATGGGCCTGCATTTCCGAGGTAGCACATGTCTTGAGGACCATGTTGTCAGACTAGCGATTGGGTCGAGCAGAGAGACGCCGGGGGACAGACGAGCTCCAAAAACATGCAAGCAACACAAGTAGGCAACTGAACTGCCGGCCGGCCGGCCGGTGGTATGCTCGGCGCCCCCATCACTGCAGCAGCATGTAAGGTATTAGGAAGACAACACACGCCTGACGCTACCCACACGCACATCCACGCATACGTATATAAGTAAGTAAGTAAGTAAGTAAGTAAGTAGTTGGAACATGATATACCTTACCTTCCTACGTTATACACACGGACACGCAGACAGACCCACGGACGCATTAACACACAGACACACAGTGAGGGATATTGTCTTTCAGCTCCCCGGCCTAAGCAGAGCGAGACAAACAAAGAGGCAAACAGACTTCCCTGTCGGCCAAAGCCATCCAGATTAGCGGGATACAAACAAGGGGGTTTTGAAGGGGGCATGCTAGTTGCTAACCTAATAGTAGTAGTGTATGGTATAGGTACCTGTACCGTAGTGTTATTTTCTTTCTTTCTTTCTTTCTTTCTTTCTTTCTTTCTTTCTTTCTTTCTTTCTCTCCCTCCCACTCATACCCACGCGGCACCCAAGACAAGGCTACTCATATCCAAGTAGTATCCAACTAACCCACAGTAGGTACTATACATAAGTGGTGATGATTGATGTGTGGGTGCATGTCTGTACTCAGTAGTGTTGTGTATAGGTGACACAGCAGCAGCCAGGGCGTCGGCCCATTACCAGTAATTCTCTCGTCGGGCTTGACTGCTCGATCGGGGAATATTACGTGTTTCGGTACGAACTTCGGGCTTTTAGGTACCGGATTGTGGTGTAAACCGGAAGAGTAAAAACCGGCAATACCCGTTAAACTAGGCAGGTATAATCTCTTTGGTACAGTCAGTCAGTTACGCATAGTCAGTCAATCCCCAGAGAGAAGTGTAAGAAGAGTCAGCCCAGACTCTCTGTACCCCTTCCTACCTCAGGGACAAGCCTATTGGTGGTAGGTTGTGAGTATAGGTATAAGGTTAGGTAGGTAGGTTACATACCTAGGTCGGTAGGTTAAGTAGGTAGGTATATGATAGTGTAGTTAAGTACACACTAATATAGGTAGGTTAGTGTTTGTTAGCTGTACGGCCGGCCTCGTTATGGGTTAGTGGCGCCGTTGACCTGGGCCTCGCTGGGCCTCGCTAGGTCTCGCTAGGCCTCGCTAGATCTCCCAGCAGGCTGGATTGCTTGTCCTCCTCGAGGGCTCGGAGCGAATCAGCAGACCAGCCGGTGATGATGGCTCTTAAATATCTCCCGGCGCTTACCGTAGACCTACCTCGCCTATTACGTAGGTACATTCATACTACATATATACAATAGTCTACCTGGTATACTACGTAGTACGATATAACCCCTCACGCATACTTATACATACTAAGTATATACGTTGCAGATGGATTCACCAACCATACTATATGTAGTTGGCATCAGATCCTACTGAGTAAGTTCGGTGGAATAAGCATATGTTATATCTTGGTCAGCAGCCCCATCATAGCCTATTTGCCCTATTTGACAACGCAGGCAGGATAAGTATCAAGACAGTACTTAGGTTGTCTTTGGTTTTTTTCTTCTCCAAATACATACTTAGTACGTGAGTATATACTTAGTATCCATGATACTACCTGGTATGCAAATACATTTGCATAGTTATATGTAATATGTATACCTAGGTATGTATACATCTTTTACTACGCCATACTACGCTACACTACGCCACAAAGGGCATCGTCGTCCGCCATTCCAAGGTTTTAGCTGATGAGGCGTACCATACAACCACACCAACTTCAACTGCCCCAACCGAGGCCAACCACCCACGACTGAAAGAGGCATGCGGCATCTGCACCTGGTCCCGTCGGTATATACTACGTATGTGCTACGTACTACTACTACACCATGAAATAGTGGGAAAGGGATCTCGCGGTGCGAGGCTGCAGCATGTATTGTACCTTAACCTGGTTACAGCGCACGCCGCCTTTTCCCACTTGCGGTGCAACGTGGCCGCCACATGCTTCTCTACCAGCCACAAAGCATGGCACTCTTCCAATCATTCGTCTCCCTCTTCCATCTACTGCCATCTACTGCCATCTAGTGTAACCGCTTCCATCTAATCCATCTAACCACCCCACAGAGGTTCATGTACCGGAGCACGTTAGCGGAGCCAGCTCTTCAGCCCCTTCTTGGCCTAACGGGGCCGTTGACATGACAAGAGCGCTTTTTTCTTCTGTTCGAAGGCCACATGATGCGAAATCTTACGCCTTTCGCACTCCGAACACCCTTGGCTTATTCTTCCTCAGGTTTATTTATTAGAGAAACCAAATGAGTAAACCGTCGTGGGCGATGAAAGTTGCGTCGAGAACTCGCCGCCGCCTCCGCCAGTAAGCCGAGCGACACGCGCCACTCGCTCTTCGATGTGTGTGTGTGTGTGTGTGTGTGTGTTAGGGACTACTTGTATGTATTAGTAGTGTAGATTGCCTAGGTAGGTAGTAGGTTCTTTGCAGGGTCCACGGGCTGACGTGGCTTAAGCTACCTCCCCTCGTTCCGTGTATTTCCCGCCCTTTCCTCTGTGAGCGCGGAACGGAGGGACTGAATGTACCTTGCGCTACGCTTCAAGCCAGGTGATATGTCGCATGTCGCAATCGGGCGAAGGGTACCGACACTGCGGTTAGTGACAATGTTACGTGCATAAGCTAAATTCAAGGAGGACTTGTGGACCCTTAACTCACTTGTGCCCAGACACCAGACGAGACACCTACCGGTAACAGGTTTGTTACGGCCGTGAGGGGCTTTGCGCTTCTTGGTTCATAACGCCGCACCGGATCCTTCGGACATGAAAAATGGTACACTGTCAGGGCTTTGTGTGGCCGTCTCTCTCATCTTCCGATCGGAAAAACGGCGCGTTGTTCCCGTGTGGACACAGGGACGATGCTCTATTTACAACATTACTCTATCCTTTGCCCGTATTATTGTTCGGGCTCTCGGATTCGGCTGAGGTTGCCTACAACTACGTATATGGCAAAGGTTTCTAGCCATGCGTAATATCGATGTCGCATACACCAACTTCATGTCACTCACCCCCACGCGGACAAGGGCAAGCGATCGCTGTCGTTTGACATTGCAAACAAGAAAAGGTATTTATTTACTGTATCAGTGAAACACACGCATGTCGCGCGAGCATAACAACATTGCTTCTTTTGACCCCTCGGCATCGCTCCGCGCGTGTTTCATCACTCACCCTGTTGCGTGCCCCGTCAAGGTGCCATTGGATGCGTTGCAAGCCTCTCAGATCATGGCTTCTTTTAGCTGTCAGTGATAGATCATGGCCGAAGTAGCAGTGCCCGATCTGAATCATCACGTCAATCAACACCCGGGGTACCCTCGAAAGTCAAGAAATGAATGCCAGCATCAGTGCAAGCATAAGCCTCCCGGTTGAGACTCATTTCGCACGGCTCGCATGACGGTCACCATCCTACCTTCATTCACCGTCTCTTTACGTCACCTGCCATTATCCTTGTCATGGTGCGTTTTCATTCCAGATACAGACGTCAAGTGTACTTTTGACAGGACACGGATACTCTCGACTTTGGTGATAAAACATATTAGGTGTATATAAGTACCTTATCTATACCTTATCTATCCTCATCTATAGTCTATCGATAAGGACTGCGATAAGACATAGGTACAAGTACCTACTTGGTAGGTGGTCTTGAAAATATTTGTGGGGCTAATACAATCCTGACAGCTGCTCACGGTGGCAGGCGTGTCTCCTTTTTACAACACGATATTATTTCGTGTTGCTCATTCTTGCCAATCATGACGACGTCTTGGACTCTACATTTACCTACCTTGTGTCCTACCACTCGCTAGTTATTGGTAGGCCCCAGATGCTGATTGCCTCTCTCTCCATCGCTCCTTATCGCGTGCTGGTTTCGTAGGCGGCCTCGAGTCTGAGCGGCTTTAGCTTGGATCGCAATGATGGGCTTCTTCACCAGCCTCGCCAGCATTGCGGCGCCGCTATTTCTGATTGCGTCGCCAGTATTGTCCTATGCCGATCAGGCCATTTCGATGCATCGCGCGAAATCAAGTGCTGGCTTCTCCCTCGACATTCCACTTATTATGTTGGTCGCGTCTATGTTCAGGTGAGGAAAAATCGGGTTTCGTGCAAGCGCCCTGCTCTACCCCTAGTCTCGTCATTGACCGGAGGCCTTAGGATATTTTACTACCCCGGGGCGAAATACGATATCGCTCTGCTTGTCCAGTCTTTCTGCAATATAGTAATGCAGGTTATTCTCCTAAAAATCGCCCTCGATCATCGCCCAGCTCCATCGTCAAGAGGTGGTGATGCCGCAATCCCTTTCACCGGATCACAGGACGCGCTCTCGGGTCTGCAGCGACCTTACAACTTCTGGCAATGGCGCTCATCGAAGCCGTTGGTCCACCGTCCCTCCTAAACCTCGTGTTTCTAGTGACTAACCTTGTCTCTTAGATATTGGCAATTCTTGCTGTATCTATTTGTCATCCTCACCGCTCTCGAGCTCTTGGTTGCCCCTTTCGATTCGATATACCCTACCTACTCGGCGTTAATTGGATACATTGGTCTTTCGGTCGAGGCCACGCTGCCTCTCCCACAGCTTTACGCCAATGCACAGTCCAGGTCGTGTAAAGGCTTCCGCTTCTCAGTATTAGCTAGCTGGATAGTAGGCGACTCCATGAAAATGTTTTGGTTTTTTACGGCTACGACAGAGATCCCTTTGGCGTTCAAGTTGTGTGGCATCTTCCAGGCGATCTGCGATGCATTAATCGGCGTCCAGTATTTTGTATATGGAAATCGGCGTCCCGCACCAGCGGGGGCACAGCAGCAGGACTGGGAGCTTGCAGGAAAATCATCATCCAATGGATGGCCAACGCCTATCGGCAGACGAACCCCAGTGGCAGAGAAAAGCCATTATTAAAGAAAATGATTTTATCCGATATTTTGGTATATCTAAGCACGTCTACATACCATGGAACAGCCTTGCAGGCATACCTAATGATAATATCGAAATTATTAAACTTGTCTGTTGTATGATTGATCTCCAAATATAATTACGTCTCTCTTGAAACTGGGCAACCATCTAACTTGATTGATCTAAGGAGACAATCCCTATTATTAGCATTGGATAATTCTGTACTGGTAGCAATTCGGGCAATTCTTGGCGACTCGGCAGTTCTAGTTGGATCTTACTAGATCGGGAAATGGTTCGTGTTTGCAGAGCAGGGGTCTAATCGATAAGGCTAGGCTGGCAGGGATTAACGCCAGTCTAGCAGTTTGTTCTCTCAAACTCTGTGCGCATGTCGTGAGTTAGTGCTACGGAATACAAAGAACAATTTGTTTGAGAAATAGCCAACCACGCTCTTGCTAGGTACACCAAGAAACTAACTTTATTTTTACATGCTTTACAGCTTTTTCTATGTACTGATGTCTTCAAAAATTAGGTGGCTAAGCAATTGGGCTGTTATACTGCAAACTGGCACCGAGCGCGTGATTCACTGCTAACAGCGCCGCACATGTATTCATGCCGATCTATGAGGTTCAAGTGCTTCCTTTTAAGACTTTTCCAACAAGTTCAGCCACCCCTCTGTTGTGCTTTCTCTATTGTACTATCTTCAGATGCCTTGTGAATCTTTAGACGTCTTTCTTGAATACATGTCTTGGAATTTTTATTGTACCTCTTAGTATGTAGTAGGAGGATCCAGTTCTCCAACCAGCATCTACAATTCATTGACAAAATCGAAGGCTAATAATCACTCTGAAGCTATTAATTACATTACCGCTTAATAACTTTTTGATACGGATTGGCGTATCCGGCAAAACGACTGGGTGCCGAGGGATGTGGGCAGAGTCCTCACGTTAGAAGCATCCGAGCACCACATATATATGAATTACATAGTAAGTCTTTCTGGTTAACCCTAAGCATTACACATTTACTTCAATGGTATATTATATAGAGATTATTTCCATTGACGCAAAAACTGGCCATCTTAAGCAGAGGAAGGCAAAAGCTTCTAGTTGGGGAAACATCATATTCTTCTGCATACGGTCAAACTACCCACATAACAATAATAATCAAGAGTTGGCACTTGCATCGTGGAACACAATTATGAGGCTGACATGAACCATTTAGACCTACCACCATAAGGCAATATAGTCGGCTGAGCGAAGGTTCGAATAATCGGCACCGGGGAACATTGGAATCTAATCATACATCACTATCACTGTCGATGGGAAGCAGAGCAGTGTGGGTGTTTTCCTGTAGTATCAAGTCTACAAATCTACAGACAACCTAAACCACTCAAACACCCACCCCACTATCAACAGTCATAACCCATCCCACTTAGATACTATCTACCTGTCTTGTTTGCATTTATTCAAGAACTGGCAGCCGAGACCTCCTTCCCCAACCTAACTCAGACCCAAACACGTCAACATAAACAAGTGTTGATAGGTATCTTGACAGGCTATCTACAGGCCACAACTATCTTTTTATCTCACATTAATCACAGCACCCCGTCCTTCACCTCCTATTCCGAAGTGCAACCCCGATCACCTTTGATGATCGGAGCTACAACTGCTTCTCTACCCCCTCCTTTGCACCTTGATCCTTGTATCTACACACATCGGTGGTAAGTATCTCTCATCCGAGCCCAGTAGCACCTGTCGCGCCATCTCGTCTCCCACCTTCTCGACGCTCCCGAGGTTCTTGCCAAACCCCATCTCTGGTGGCTCACCAATCACTAGGTAGAATCCTCACAACGACAATCACAACCAACAGACAACCATCCTAGTCTACGTCAGGACATACAGCCCAGATCCAGCAGTCAACATCTTGTCGTCAACATCTTGTCGTCAACATCTTGTCGTCAACATCTTGTCGTCAACATGGCAACTCCCGGTAAAAACAAGACCAACTTCAAGACCTACGAGGCAAGCACCCGTCTGCTCGCCGCTGTCATCGCCACCACCAATGTCAAGCTCGATTACGCAGGTAAGTTGCTACATTTCCTCCATCAGCTAACATGGACCCTACAAACCAGTTGCTCTTTCCCAGTTCAGTACCCGCAACATCATCATCAACATCATCATCATCACTCTGTATTCCCTTCTGACTCGATGACTCTCCCTGCCGGCAGAATTAGCGAAGCACGTCGGTGGTGGAGCCACCAAGGATGCCATCAACCATCGACTTCGACCTATCAAGCAGCTCGCCAAGATGCAGGTTGCTTGTATACGGAAGGGAGAAGATCCTGGTGACTTGCCCATTGACAAAGGAGGTAATACTCTTCGAGCCTTGTATCAACACATCCTGTATCTCTTACTGGGTTGTTTAAACCACCGCCCCAACATTGCACCCATTCCTGCCTGTTTGCTTTACCGTCCTCGTGGTAGTCATCTGACTAGCTGTAGCCCTTGCCGAGCTGGTTGGCGAAGGTGCCACCGCCGTTGCCATGGAGCATCGCATGCGTGCGATCAAGCAACTGGCCAAGGAGTTCGCTGCTAAGCTCGACAAGAAAAAGAAGGGAGAGGAATCCGATAAGTCGCCAACTGGGCGAGGAGGTGATTCTTTACTCCTTCGACTGCTTCTTTCTCCACGCTCAAACCCCGGCTCCCACACCTTTACTTCTATGTCTCTTACTTTTATAAATTCACTCCCCGTTTACTTTCAACCCAAGACCACCTGAATGTCAGCTAACCTTGCACAGAAATCCAAAAGCTTTTTGGCGAGTCTACCCCAAGCGGTATCGAGTGGCAATTCCGCGATATCAAAAACCTAGGCAAAGCTCAACAAGACGCCGTTAAGAAAGGCGAGAATCCCGCTACACTTCCAGTGTCTGGTACTCCTGCTGGCCGCAAAAAGGCTGCAGGTGCAAATACACCTGGCTCCGGAGCTACTGCTCGTACACCCGGCACTGGCGCGCGGGGTCGTAAGCGCACTGCTCCAGCGGCCCTGGCTCCGCTTGACTCCGATGAGTCTGATGGCGACCCGGAAACCCCGACCAAGCGACCAGTCGCGAAGAAAGCCAGAACCACGGCTGCGACTCCAACGCCCCACAAGAGTAACGGAAACATTACTACACCTAACTACACCCCTACCAAGACTACCATAGATATTCCTGCTGGTGTGGCTGCCGCCTGGGCTCCCGACTGGGCTCCTGACATTTCATCCCGCCTCAACGGCGCAAGCACTTCGGCTACTGTACATTCTACCGAGGCGTTTAATAACGGGGCTCAGATGAGCACCACTCATAGCGCACAGTATCACGTCCAAACTACTCCTCAGCGTGTTACCAACCTAGCCAAAGTCATCAAGAAGGAGCCCACGGTTAACACGAACCCTTTTCTCGGTGCTATACACATTTCTGCCCTTAATGAGGGGGATGATCTTGAGGATGGAGAGATTTAGTCCTCTTTAGGCTGATAGACCCAATGGTCTTCTAATTCTTGATTTGCCCATAAAGCAAGCCTGTTTTGGAGTTCCGTCGTACATTTTCGGTTTCACCAGTGCGTTTGCAGGAATATTCTGAAGTGGCCAATAATGGAGATGAAAACCTGTGAATTACGCGTTAATGATTGGCCGGATATTCTTACGGTCTCATGCATACGACATAGGATTTTATTCTTTGCGCCGCCTTGTACGGTGCAACGTTTGGCCGCCTCAGGTTTGATTTAAGTTTCCTGGTTCGGATTTTCTGCGATACGATTTCAACCCACTGCTCGTCTGTCTTTTTTTCTTTGCCTTCCGTCCGAGTCAATATCAAAACACAACCCCCAAAACACAAAACCCCCCCAAAAACTATAGCAACCGATTGTTACCTCGACAAGGATTCTTTCAATCAGACCAGATGGACGATATAGCCAGAGTAGGGAAATATAATGGAAAATTAAAATGAGAAAAGGAGAGACAAAAAGGCCGGATAGGAATGAAAGGAAGGCAGTGAAGGTAAAGGGTGAAATAGGATACCTGTGTGCGAAATAGGTTCTTATGATTTGCGAATAGGGGAATTACCTAAACTTTGCTGAACAACCCCCTACTGTACTACTAGCCAGCCAATCTCACGTTGCGTTTCTTCTACCTTAGCCTAATAGGGACCGCTTTTTGTTTCCAGTGAAATTTTGTTGAGATTTGTCCATTGCCCATCTTGAATTTTCATATGCCTCGTGTATACTAGGGAGAAGAGGGGTACGACGGGAACCTCTGTAACTCTTATTCTTCTTTGATCCTATAGCGAGACACAGCTATTAATATCTTGAGCATGTTACTAGGTATTCAAACACCACGGATGTGCTTACCTTCGAGAGCTAAGGCGATAATCAATATCTCCGACTGCTGAAAGTAGCGTATATGTGCACCTATCTATCTACCTTTAGGACAAAAGTCGCATATTTACAAGCTCCTCTGCCCTAGAGGATACGAGGGTGGGTCTATACATCATTTCAAGGACTTGAGATATCCCCCCGCAGAAATCCGACCACCTAGGGGACGTATGCGTGTATGACTAAAGAGAGAAAACAAAAATTCAAAAATATAACTCAGAGTCTTTTACCTTTTCTTCATGCACACACTGCATCTAAAGGGTTTGTGTCCTCGCCAAGGATTCACATAGAGAATGATGCGCTGAGGGAAAAATATCCGAGCTGCTCTATGAGGCTCATTATACCTATCTTAATACTAAGGTTGCTTCACACAAGAATATTAAGGACAGACATTTATCTGCCTTTATGTATGTCAGAGGTAAGATAATAGGTGGAATAAAGTAAAAAGGATACATATATGAAGTCGGTTAGGCTATACTTTTCTCTATTCCCTATTATGCTTGCTTCACCGACCACATAGCGGGCGTCAAATCCTAGGTTAGTGAGAGAATTCGAAGGCACATGCCCTGTCTGATATGCCAATGCAGCAACCCACTCCTCATCTTGGTCATTCTTCTGATTCCTCTACTATTTTCCTTGTTCTTATGCAACACTTAGGGTGTTAAATTTTACCGACCTATTTCAACAATAAATCCCACAGCGCATTTTTGTCCATATAGTCATGATGTATTATATTGACAAGCCAAGAATCAGCACGCGCCGCTTCAAGAAGCTTCTCGCTTTCGTGTCCCTTGCCGTAGACTTGGGCCCATTCACTAAAGATGCCGAACGCCTCCTCGGCCCATGCGCGGAAGCTGACCTCTTCGATTATAGTGGGTGTCAAGATTTCTTTGCCGGGAAACACGCCCCAGGTCACCGCGTTGGTGCTGCTTTCACCCATGCTGTAGCCGTTACTTGCGCCGGTGGTCTCCATGGTGCCCGAAGCCGACGCCCCGCCTGAGAAATCGGACGATACAAAGTCGCCGGCAGCGTTGGCCGCGTAGTATGTTACCATGCTGCTAATTTCAGGGCTCATCAACTTTTCGCGTAGGGCATTCCACGCGGCAGCTGGAATAAAAAACTCTACGAACGCCTTCTGGAAGACGAAGCCATGACGAGGACCCCAGCCGAAAGTCGGATCTTCTGAGCGAAATCCATTGACAGCGGGTTGCGAGGCGACTGTCCATAGTCCCCGCTCATTTAATCGTATCAGCTGGTCTGTTATGGTTTCCGTCTCTTCGTGGACCTCTTCTTCGCTCCAGGGAATCGCGCTAAGCTCTCCTTTCAAATGATATACAAATAGCGCATTAACATCTTCGAGGCTCTTAGGGTAACCCCAGAGGGATATGGCCTGCGCTCGAGTTACATGTAGAGTGGGCCCATAGCCGTCGATTTCGCCGTAGGCAGGAGATCGTGCATCACCCCAACGGCCATTAGGGTAGTCGTCCCAGGTCGCCTCGCGGCCAAGGACGCCCTCGCCTTCAGATATCGCAAGTGTATTAGCGCGAGTATTAATCGCCCCAGCTTTCATCCCTACGTCTGCCTGCGATGCCTCGTATTCAGGGTGAGATAGCGTACGTTCAGACACGATAACTCGGTTGCGGGGCTCTGAACCGACGGTGGATTGCCTTCGCGATTGACTCAAGTCCTGAGTGTGAAGTTCCTGAGAGGACGTGCCATTGATAATAAGACCCGGTATGTTCGGTAGTGGCCCATCATCCACAGCAACCTCGTCCTCGGATGTACTAGATATTAAGTGTGTACGTTCAACGATGAAAGAAACGGCCTTCTCTAGATTTAAGGTGTAAAAGTGGAATCCCTTGGGACCTTGTGTCCTGCTTTGAATATCTTTGACTTGCTCGATAATTTCACATAGAATATCGACGCCGACGTTTTTAACTTTCTCGTCATCCTTTTTAACAGCATCCAGACGAGCCATTATCCTATCAGGAATCCTCGCGTGGCTTAGCTTAGTTGTACGCTTGATCATACTGTAACCTTGTATAGGCATAAGACCGGGGATAATAGGTATCGTCTTAAAAGCACCACTCGGGTGTTCTCTTAACGTTCGCTCAAACTTCCCGTAGGCATCTGTATCGAAAAAGAGTTGAGTCATGAGGAAGTCAGCTCCTACCAGTGTCTTTTCGACTAGATAGGGGAGGTCATGCTCTAAGCTTTGACCTAGCGGATGGCTCTCATCGGCATGTCCTTCCGGATACGTAGCGACGCCGATACAGAAATAATCGCCGTACTTGTTTCTAATGTACTTTACCAAATCGATAGCCCATACGAATCCCTCGTCGATGGCATCTTCGGGACTCTCATTGGCGTCCTGGTACTCGGCTGCTCTCGGAGGGTCGCCCCTCAGCGCCAGTATGTTTCTTATCCCAAGAGCTTTGGCGTCTTCTAAAGCGTTGTCTATCTTCCTGCGGCTCATGTTTGTACATGTAAGGTGCAGACACGTGGTGAGGTTGAGCTCTCTCTGGCATATCTCGGCCAGCTCAAGTGACTTGGTTGCAGTAGAGCCGCCTGCGCCCCACGTTACGTTCACGAACAGAGGCCTCAGGGCGCGTGCCATTCGGTCGAGACGGTCGCGTAGGTTCGAGAATCCCATCCCGGTCTTTGGTGGGAAAAATTCGAGCGAGAAGTAGTTGGCGTCGGCCGGCAAAGCGGCAATCTTGTCTGTAATTTTCTCCATGGTGGACAATCGCAGGAGACAAGAAAGAAAAGAAGAAGAAAAGAGAGGAAAGGAGAGGAAAGACAAGTTGGATGGAAGATGGATAGGTGCTCTATTGCTGGAACCTTGGTACCAGCCAAGCAGTACGGAGGTAGGCTTCTAGGGCGACGGTGTACGTAGAAGGCGACAGGCGTGGCTGATGTATGCGCTATCGTGTAAATATTCAGACGATGTTTGTTTTTTGGCGGGGCAAAGAAGCTAGCCGACGGTGGCCGAGGAGTCGTGGCAAATGGAGAAGACGGTTCTTCGATCCTTGTTTATGACTTCGATCTCAATTTCCAGTGATATACTAGGTATTTTATTATATATTTTGCGTAGCATAATGCATGGTGAGTCTGGGTAGCAATGAACTTTTCCCCCAAATGCTTTTCCCCTCGATAAAAGGCTATCAAAACCAAATTACAACTACCGCCATGATCCGTGATCGGAGCATGTGTGATTTCATTAATATGGGGTAATCAGGCCTGATAACATTCTGAAAGCACCCCACTACCTCTGAAAAATATCGGTATAGACTTACTTAGTAGGTATGCCGTTCTGACCGCATGGAACTACATAGATAATAGCTTCAACAGTTAAATAAAGCGGATAAATGTATGTGGGACATGACAAGGCGAAGGCTAGGTACCTACCGGTAACCGATGCTCTGGTAACGAATTTCCTAATCGGGTTAAAACTCGTTAGGGTCAAGGTCCAACCGTGAACTTGTATCCCGATCCCCTACGTAGTACATACTAAGTAAGTCCAATCAGAACTTTAACCTAAGTACTTATACAACATCAAGTATTAACTTATCCATATTTCTCTGTTCTGTATTATTTACTAAATCTTGTTACCTGAGGCTTGTTAAACTCGAATTCACCTAATTCTCAGTTTTACATTCTCTATTCTTGACTAGTATAGACTTTCGAAGTTGTTATTGTCTGGATGGCAACATCGGCCGTTGGCTCGTCCCCGCTAAGTGGTCCAGAACATTACCAGGCACTAACTACACTGATTCTCCACTAGTTGTCCTGGGGTTCAAGGTCAGAGATAAGAAAGATACCTTAGGAAGTAGGCGCGGGAGGCTCGGCCGGCTCGCCGAGCTAGGTAAATATCCATGAACCATGGGCAAATGATTAATTATCTACAGGAGGAAGGAGGCGATTTGTAATCGGCGTGCTCGGGGGTACTTCTAGTGTAGTGCAGATACCTGTACGGCCAGGCATTTCCCCAAGATAGCTACCATCTACCTGGGATGTACACCCAAAAGCACTCTTTTCTCCTTCTCCTTCTTTCTCTTCCTCCCTTTTTCTCTATCTGCACCACTCACACCCTTTACACTAGATAAGAGACACTGTTAGGATACACAACAAGTAGATTAGATAGAGAGAGGTTGCGCTTGTTGCATCGGATCAATATCCCGTCTTCTGCCTCAGTATAACTCCCCGAGGCCAACCGAAAGCATGATGGACCTGTCAATTCACTGTGATGCCGATGCCGAGGCGACCAAGCCGGTGCCGAAGGATATGAGCCACCATTACTCGGACCTCACCAAGGCGCGGAAGCCCAATTCGCTTAAGAGGTTCTATAAGCTCTTTGCCATTCCCGGCATGGGCAATCTTGCTGGTGGTTCGTACACACAAAACCCCGTCCCGGTTTGATGCGCCTCGCTCTTGCGCTTGTGCTTACGGTGAGCTCGTCTCACACCAGGTCTTCCCAACGCCCAGTTCTTTCCCTTCGACACTCTCGAGGCTCAGTCTGCGCATCCGCGCCGATGGACCCCGACACCGAATCGCCCCGGCGGCGATGATGCCCCATCATCCGCCGACGGCCCGAAGGCGGCTTCTCACGTTGTGGTCCCCCATGACGCCAACAGTACCGATGTCACCAAGAAGATTGATCTTGCTACAGCCCTCCAGTATGGCCAGGCTTCGGGTTACCCGCCTTTGGCTTCGTACATCCGTCAGTTTACTCGCGAATGTCTACACCCCAACGTCCCTTATAAAAGAGGGCCCGAAGTTGCCTTGACCGTCGGGTCGACAGATGGGTTTTCCAGGGTGCTGGACGTCTTCACCAATATCTGGGTCGAAGGGAAGAACGATATTCGAGAGCGGCCTGGTTTGTTGGCGGAAATCTTTATTTATCCCAGTATTTTGACCCAATCTCAGCCTAGGGGCGTGCAGATCTGCCCTGTTGAGATGGATGACGAGGGCATGTCACCTTATGGCCCTGGCGGACTGGAAGATGTTTTGGCAAACTGGGATGATGCGAAGGGCAAGCGACCCCACCTGCTGTACACCGTCTCGTGAGTTCTCTCTGATCCTTCTATATGTGAACTCGAGAAGTCCTCCGCACAAAATGAACACCCAGCTTACACAGACGGTACATGCTAGAATGGGTCACAACCCAACTAGTGGGGTTCTCTCACTTCAACGGAGGAGGGAAATTTATGATATATGCAGCAGGTATGATGTGATCATCGTCGAAGACGACCCCTACTGGTATCTTCAATTCCCGTCGGCAGAGATCGAGGAAGCAAAAGCCCGCAACAAGCCGATTCCCGAGTTCAAGGCCGCCAATACCTTGCCAAAGAAGTCGGGTTATCCTTTCTTAGATTCGCTGACACCTTCATTCCTCAACGTTGACTATGACGGTCGGGTTGTCCGATTAGACACGTTCTCCAAGACGGTTGCGCCTGGCTGCCGGCTTGGTTGGGTCACAGCCACGCCCGAAATCTGTTCACGCATCATTCGTGTAGGCGAGACCGGTCCTCAGCAACCCTCTGGGTTTGTCCAAGCGTTGATTGCCGAAAACATCATGGGCCCGCAACCCGAGGCTACCGCCGCCGCCTTCACTGCGAGATCACTGAGAGAACGAGCCACTTTTACTGGTTGGAAGACCGAAGGATGGGTACAGTGGCTCGCTGGCTTGCGTGGCGAATACGAAAGGCGCATGAATGCAATGTGCAGCATCCTCGAAGAAAATGCGTATCAATTGAAGCAATCAACACCTGTTCGCGATACTGATTCGGATTGGGGCGTCATTACAAAGACTAAGCTGTACGAATTCAAATGGCCACGGGGTGGCATGTTCTTATGGGTCAAGATTCGCCTCGAGGACCATCCATTGTTCAGGGCGATAGGTTCGCAGGGTAGCGTGATCGACGGAACGGCGCTCTCTACCGCACTCACGATCTTCTTAACGCACAAGCCGCACCTCGTCGCTGTAAGTCCGGGAACAGTATTCAGTGCTACCCCGGAAATCGCCGCTCAGCAAGGTTGGTCCTACTTCCGTCTGTGCTTTGCCGCAGAATCAGACGAAATGAATAGTGCTTGCTCGATACGGTTTGGACAAGGCGTGCAGAAGTTCTGGCGAATCAAAAAGGTCGTGGAACTTGAGGCTCTTCTGGAAGAAGCAGGCACACTAGAGGCCGAAGACTTCGAGGAGTTACCGAATATGGGCTTGATGGGCTGCTAGATTTTAAGATGATTTGTTTGGTATAGCCAATCTCAGTACAAGAAACCCGAGAGCAAGTATTCAAGGTTTAATATTGAATATGGAGAAACTTTCACAGTTGGGCAAGCGGGGTGCAATAGTGGGAATTGCATCGTGGCAGCTGCAACAGATCTAACACAATTTCTCATGCACCTAATGAAGCACAACCCTTCACCTTTGTGTTACACAACACCACCATGTTATCGCCAAGAGCATAACTAACTCGTGGTGGAGAGGATAGAACAAGGTAATTCGTGACCTCACCTCGTCGTACGATTCTTGAGATAAATGACATTAGGAAGCTTTCGATTCCATTATATTGTGTTTGGATCTAATGGAATTTTCATCTAGCTTCCAAGTATGAGATGGAAAATCGTAAAAAGCTGTATGTGAAATTATTTGCTCGACTTATCTGGTTTACGGTACTGGAAAGGGTACATGGAGTCACTGGGACCATACGTTGCATGAGAGGGAAATGGTAGACTCCAATACCTATGATTAGTGGCAACGTTCTTCACTAATTGAACCTTTCACGGTGTTGCATGTTTGTAATTCAAGCATCATGGTCATTTAAGGGTGAGGAAATTTAAGGGCAGAGAAATGATCATAATGATAATTCCATTGATTCACGAGACCCTATGAACCCATTACGCCCATGACAATCGCAACCCGATGCTTTCTTATCCGTTATCCTCTAGACAAGCTGCTCACCAAGCTAGTCTGACTTAGTCCTCCTTTAGGACACTGAGGAAGGCCTCCGGCGTCTTGGGGGGTTTGCCAGCCTCCTTCTTCTGCTGGCCAAGCTCCTTCTTGACGAATGTCGAGTGGTAAGGGTTAAAGCGTAACATGATCTGCTTGTTGCGTAGGGGGTTCTTCTGAATGCCAGAGCGCTTGGTCAGCGAGCTGCCCTTGGGGGCATTGAGAACGCTCTGAATTTCGGAGCTGTTGATCAAGCGGGTCAGGTCGGCCTGGGCGACAAGGTTAGAAGGCAGGAGGAAGTCCTTCTTGAGCTCAGACGGTGTGGTGGTGGTGCCGTAGATGCTGTCAAGGGCCTTGAAGGCAGCCGAAGTCCAGACGATGAATCGGCCGAGATGACCACCAGGGGCCAGCTGGAGGAGGTTGAGAGCGTAGACAGAGCTAGTCTCGACACCCGGCAAATTGCGAGTGCCCTTCACGAGCTCGGTACCGTCAACCTCGGGGTCGTAGATGATGAGGGGTCCACGTCTTTGGCGGTGACGGCGGCCTCGCAGCTTACCCTTTCCAGCTCTCAGTTTCTTGGACTTCTTGGACTTGATGACGTCGGCAGAGGCGCCGACCGCAGACAGGATAGCGAAAGCGTTAGCAGTCTTAGCAGCAGCAGCACCCTCGAAGACGGCGGAATCGATAACTAGGGGAACCTCGGGGACGCTAGAAATCTGGTGGCCGCGGGCCAGGAGAAGAGGGGCAACAGCGGAGGCCGCAAGAGCAGAGGCAGTAGCGAATCGCCTTCTCATTGTTAGTTTCCAAGCAATTCCACAGCAAAGTATTTGAGAAGCTCCACCTACTTCTGGCCTTGGTTGATCTTGATGTGCCACTTGCGCCAGATCTTGGTAGGGGCGAACATGCGACCGGAACGGCACATGTTACCGAAAGCGGCCTGGCCAGCACGGTGAGTGCCGCCACCGGAGACACGAGGAATACGGGCAACGGCGCGACCAGTTCCCCAAGACTCGGCAGAGGTCTGGTGGCCGGCCTTCTCGCTCACGGCGTAAGGCTGGCGCTTGTTCTTCGCCATGCCAGTATGGACCTGCTGAACAATATCGGGTCGGATGGGAGAGGCGAAGACGGTGGGGATGGGATGGGTAGCTCCCGAAGGAGAACCATCTTTGCCGATGATGGTGACGGTCGGTCTGGAGGCCATCTTGGGAGTCGCTGGGCTGTTTCCAAATGCAAAGTTAGTTCTCGGAGCCCAGAAACGCGTAGACGGCAAATTGGAGGGCAGGGCGAGCGGAAACCACAATTCTGTGACACAAGTGCGATATGGGCAGCGTATCTGGGTGGTTGTGCGTACCTCGACTTTATGGTAGACGGTCTGGAGGAATTAGTTGGTGATAATTCTCAAGTCGAAAATTGACGGTTAAGGTCCGCAAATTAATTTTCTTTGTGGGAGTGGAGGGCTAATCGATTCGTTTGCGCAGCTATGGCCAGCTGTCCGCCGGTCCGCAAATAAGGTACCTATAAGGTTAGGCACCGCACCGCACAATACCTGCCTACATGTAGTAACCTAGCTACTTGTGGAGTATCTTACTACGCCCAATTGGTCCTTAGACTGGGTAGGTGGGCTTCAACCTGCATATGATGGATTTGTGAGATCACCAGCCATGTACTGCATCTCAAATAGAATTGAAATCGGGATATTGCAGAGCAGCGCGGATGGTCTTGATGTGAGTATAGATCGACTATATGTTTGAGATAATGATATTTCGCAGTCTATATTCACACTCGATTTTTCTCTTTGGTTGTTATTAGTAGACTAATAGCAGAGGGAGGCTCTTGAAAAATCAAGTGGGGTACAACGTTAAGCGCATATAGAATGAGCGGACCACGGGTCAGTCAAATCCATGATTAATCATTTATCTTGTATGAAAAGGAAACTATTCGCCATAGCTATGCAGGGCAAAACGCTGGGTTTAATTCCTATCAATGCTCTCATAACCATAGAGCGTGTATGAAGACTATCACCGAGGGGATCTCACAGCCGAGTAAGTATTCGGCGTCAGCGCTGTGCACGCCAGCATTCGACCACCTAGAAACCGTGGACTTTGATTTTCTTGGCGTCGAGCTCTAAGCCATTGGAGTCGGTTAGGAAATCCACTGCGCAGGGTTAGTTCGATCATGGCCCTCGGAAGCGTCGAGCAAGGGGACAACGCACGCATGACCTTGCGCTGGTCACCTTGTAGTTGGATGACTTCACCCATTTTACTGTCCATCACGACAGTGCCATTGCAAGCAAATTGTTTCTTTACGACACTGAGAATCTTCTTCCTGTCAAACTTATTGGGCAAACCCTGAACAGTGGTCAAGGTCTTGCGACCGTTGCGCTCTACGTTGATCAGTCACACACTGCGGAAACCGGGAGACAAAAGGGCAGTCACGATTGGGGGACTAACGTTGGATCCGAATGTGGACGTATTCCTCTTGCTGACTCTTCGCCTGGCTCGAGTCCTCGTCTGCTTCAGCATCATGGAAGGGATCTAGGCGCACGTGTTGCTTTAGCGGGGCTGTGAGAGTGTCATTTCACTAGGGCAAAGACTGCATACCGAAGGACTTAAGGTTCTCGATGGACATCTAGAACACTGGGCTTTCAAGCGTCTCAAAGGATTATGGTATGCGAGTAAATCAGTCTGCAGAGGGCGATGTTCTGAAATTGAAGTAGGGTAGTTCTTTATAGTAAATGGAGTTGAGATATAATGGTTTGGTAGTAAGTTGACAGATGAAGACGAACTGTGGGGTAAACCAACAGGATCGCGATAAGCACTCCACCCGCCACCTCCCCGAGGTTTATCCAGCCCAGCCTTGACGTTACCCCACCTGTACGTACCATAGGTACTTCAACTTGAACTTGTGATCTGCGCAAGGGTGTGGTCACTACCTAAAACTACACTAGCTATATGAGGCAGTATACCTTTACAAGGAACCATCCGAATTGGTGTAGTGGTTAACATTTGACGCTCTCATATATTGTCTCAATTGGAGACTCCGTCAAGCCCGGGGTTCGATTCCCCGATTCGGAGTACGCGCTACTGCTTTGCAAACTTTTTGGCTTCTTTTTCTATTGCTGCATGTCTTCTTATTGCCCGCTCAACCACTCCCTGGACAGAATACTATGTCAAGCAGTTGACAAAGCAAGCCCATATTTGAATAAACTAGATAGACAGTAGCCAGCCCCAGTATGAGAAACAGCTACACCGTGATATAGGATCGATCAATTTTGGTTATCTAGGTAGCTAGCTACTCACCATTTCTGCCTCTCTTCCTAAGTTAACCACAGTGCTTGTTCCTTATTGTTTCATGTGTATTCATTCCATGAGTGTTGATAAATGCGATAAGATCGAACTAAACAGCATGTATGTACGCATGCATGTATGCTACGCCTTCCTCTTCTTTGCCATCTGCACATATAAGTAGCCCATCATGAGCCATTTTATTACAGCACTTAGCAAATTGATGGGAGTGCACCCATACACCACCACTACTCATAGTATCACACGCTTATCTCCGGCGGTAATAATAATAATAATAATAATAGTACGGTATACTAAGTCATCAATCACAAGGGCAACCAACAGGAATACTTCCTCGTCCACATGCATCTACTACCTTAGGTACTTAGTAGGTAGCAATCTCGTCACACAGCCTTGATAGTGGCTGAATTTTGTGATCATGCTGTTCAGTTCATATTCTCCCGTGCAACACCAGCTTCCCCGGGGCACTTGGCCAAGCACTTTATCCGTGCGTATCCAAATCTCCTGACGTGTTTGTGCAACTCCTGCCGAACCGGTCTACTGTGACTAGATAGGGAGCGAAGGTAGGTTAACGCCTCTTTCCAGTAATTTACAACTCACTCACACGCCTAAGGCATGCTCCCCTCTCTTGTCTCTAGGTCGCCGTCGTCAGCCGCCCGGTTTGGGTTACAATAACAACGTTTTACTGTCAGCAACAATCTGCTCACTGCATTCGAGCTGTTGAAGACGGTCTGGGCTAATGTCCACCGGCAACACTACTCTTGCTGAGCATCCACGCTGCGTCAAATGATAATACTACGTAGTACGTAGTGACAAGACAAGGCTGCAACTAAATTAGCGAGCAGCCCGGATGACCCGCCAGGCGTTGCATGCATGCCGAAACAGCTCACCTACGCTAGGATAACCCAAGTACTACACTGAACTTAGCAACTACTGATATTAATGAGTAGGGGTAGCGAGTTTGGACTCTGGCGAAGTGTGCATCTACACTTGTATCATAGAGGGTTGCATCATAGCTCTCTGCGAACGCATCAGTCTTTTACTATGTACCTGTTCTTTTCCCCCGTCTGACTCGATCGCTGCTCGATGCCACAGTTTCCCCACCAGTCTAGCTCTTGTCAGCTATAATATCGCTTAATGGTCTTACAATTACATAGTGACATGGGAATATCAACATCTTACTACCTACCTATATCAAGGGGTATACGGCGAAACACAACTCGATGTATACATTATCATTTGTCTACTTGTCCATTTTTATCGTGCTGGCAAAGAACCTGGACGTGTAGCTGTGATTTGTCTCGGCAAATTGTGTTTGGAATGTCGCACAACGAATATTTTCTCTTAAATAAGTACATGTTCCAAAAATCCTCAAATACCATGACAACAGCACCCGACATTCGAGACATTAAGAGTCAGGGCAGAGGGCTCATTGTGATTTCGGAATCGAGGCTTTCAATAGCCTCCCTCTCGACGCGTGAATTGTTTCCATAGAATAAAAGGGATCTGGTATTCTTCAGCTGTACTTAGGCAAAAGGCGTGCCTACCAACGAGTATTTACAACGCTGTCCCTGTTGTAAGACCATGACGGGTTCATCGTCTGATGGCGGGTTCCCAGCCTCACGAAACCATTCCAGATTCGACGATCACTTCGGTCACCTTGGCGGACAATAATGGAAAACTCTTCGACGCACCCAAAGATCTAGCGCGGTCTAGCCAGGCTAGCTGCGGACCAGGATAGCCACCCTGGGATTAACCTGGGGATTCCTCGGCTGGCCGTTGGGGCTCTCGGCCCTAGCTGGTTCGTTTACTGATCTACGTAGTTTATGTACAAGATAGGCGGATCATGATATCGTCTATTTCACTCACTTATTGGCAGAAGTATCTTTTAGTCGTAATAAATGATTATAGTACTAACGTCAAAGGCCTGGTATTAGGCGTTTTGGGATACACCAATGCTGCTCTATCATTCAAGGGCCTTGAAATCTCTAGTCAACTACGTACTAAGCAGTAAGATTCCGATGGGTGCACATTATACGACAAGGCCATAATGCGGAGACGAATTATTGTTCTACATACTTGCCTAATTCGGGATCTAAGCGTTGTAAAGCTGAAAGGAAACTATTGTTTGGGGGACATTGTGTTGTCGTTTGACTACCAATTACCAATTCGTCACCTCAGGTACCGTTGTTAGAGCAGACCGAACCCCACAATGCTGGATGGAGGCTTTGGCCGCTTTATTGAGTTGCCCGCTAAGCGAGCTACCATCCCTGCAGTTCTCACCATGCATCTGCATGCCAGGCTGATGAGTTCATCGAAAGATGACTCTTGATGGCAACCCAAATCGAACATCGAAGATATTCACTCACATACGAATAACTGGGGAAATCTATAATAATCCTGGAATTATCTTTACTTTGGACAATATCCAAATTCAAAGAGCCTCAAGGAAGGCTGACGACGATGAGTGGCTACCCAGCACCAACGAGGAACCGGGATTTGATGGGACTTGGTTCGGAGAAAAGATCTCGTTCAGTTCGGTAGGTCCCGTGGACCCTGGAGATCCCACGTTGTGGATCATCAGGTAGCATCACATCCTTTCTCCTTGATACTGCATATTCCACTATACACCTACACCGCACAAGGGTACGTGCAGCAAATATTGTCTCGGTCTCTATCCTACGCCTATTGTTGGCTTGCATTAGTCCATCATTCCACCTCTACGGCTGGACAGCTAGGGGGCATTATTGTCCAATCCTATAATACCTATTAGCCAGTTTTGTCAGTTCTCGTATTCCATCTCCGCTACTGTGGCACCGAAGCAGGGGTCAACAGGCTCAACAACGATCATGGCGGCTAGGGTATGTAAGAGACCAAAAAAAAAAAAAAAAAAAAAAACATTATAGCTACCAATACGACCGGGAACTTGTAGTATTAAAGTCCTTGTGTTTCTTGCCTTGCGTTAAGTATGTTTGGGTTGGTTCTTCCATCTATGTCGACCTCCCTAATTCAGCCAGCCTGGAATGGTTGTCTATATTCCTACTAATTCTTAATACTGCTTTATTCTGGCTGCGTTCCAGGCTAAAGCCTCGCCATGCGCTGGAATATACATTTCTTGTCGGCGACGCTCTCGCTGAGCACGCTGGCAAAAGCAGACCCAACATGGCCTTCCCAGATCGACGAGCTAGAAGAGATCATGTATCAAGTGCAAGGCTATCGCTCCCGTCAATTCGGCGGGACTGTTATACCCTGCTCAAACGAAGCCTCGGGACCTGGACGCCACAACGCCGCAGAGTGGTTGAGAGCCGCTTTCCACGATATGGCGACGACCACTATTGCCGGCGGCCCGCGACAGGGCGGAATGGACGGCTCATTACAATATGAAATCACAAGTTCAGACAACATTGGCCCGGCTTTCAATACAACCCTCTCCTTCATGGCTGACTACTATACAAGCAAATCAGGCGTGGCCGACCTTCTGGCTCTGGGTGTGTACTATGCGGTGAGATCTTGTGGTGGTCCAGTCGTCCCCATTACCGGTGGTAGAGTCGATGCCAAGCAAGCTGGGCCTATTGGTGTCCCTCTCCCCCAAAACTCAGCCTTCACGTTCGAGCAACAGTTTACGCGCATGGGCTTCAGCCAGACTGAGATGATCCAAGTCGTTGCTTGCGGCCATACTATTGGTGGAGTCCACGAGACTGAATTTCCTGAAATCGTCCCGGTGGGTAGCACGGAAAATGGAGAAGGGCCAATGGACTCTACAGAGGCTCAATTTGACAATAGAATCGTCACCGAGTATGTTTCAGGCAACACAACGAACCCTATGGTTGTGGGGCCTTCGGTTAAAGCTACGAGAAACTCCGACTTCAAAGTCTTCAACTCTGATGGAAACGTGACTATAGCCACTCTGACAGATCCAGAGACCTTCACCAACGTTTGTGCCACGGTATTACGCAAAATGATTGAGGTGGTCCCTGATGGTGTTGTCCTTACCGATCCTATTCAGCCCTATGCCGTCAAGCCAGTCGACATGCAACTCACGCTGGAGTCTGGAGCTTCAACCATGCAACTAGCTGGGCTGATCCGAGTTCGCACTACTAACTTCGGAACTGACACTGCCGAGAGTGTCTCGCTGACATACAAAGACCGAAGTGGAGGTGATGATTGTGGTGTCATAGGCTGTACATCTACAGCCGAGCTTTTAGGTGCTACCCAAGGCTTCGATGACACGTTTGTGGTGAGTTTATATCATTCTCCTAGATCCCGCGCGTTTCGTCTGGCCTTTGTTAATGGAAACTCTAGTGGTTCCCGATAAATGTTAAAATCCCAACCTCATCGGGCATCTCCTCTTTCACCCTGACTGTCAATATGGCCAGTGGAGCATCCAAGGCCTATGATAACAACGGAAACTCGTATCTCATGCAGGATAATATTATCATGCAGAAACCTCAAAGCTGTTTGCTTGAGGGTAATCTGAAAGTTGTGGCTGCCGTGAGTCTAGCCTGTATTTGACGTGAATACCAAGCATTGACATTCTGAACCAGGTTCGCAACGACCTTGGCTCTCAACCCGTAAATCTACAATTGTCATACAAGACGCTAGTTGGTAATCCAAATCGCCCGATTCCAACCCTAAATGATGCTATCGTCAATATGACAAAGGGTGATTGTGTTGGCGTTTACACCTTCTACACAGGTACCTATGAAGGCCTTGGAGAGCTTGATTATGCTACCAAGATTGACGTGGTTACCGGAACCGGCGAATCAGCTTCACGAGATGCTTTCAAGGCGGCTAGTGGCCTAGGAGCCATGTGTGCCACCTTCGATGCCCCTCCGGCTTCACTCTGCTCACGTGGCGATGACCCTGATCCACCAGAGGAAACCTCTTCGACATCGGTTACTATGATACCGACTGTGACCTCATCGGGGACAGTCACCAGCACTGCGGCAATAGAGACCCCATTCCACAGGGAAACTCTAGGGAATTTCACACTAGCTGGTTGCAACACGGAGCCGACGGCCGCGGGAGTCCGCGCTCTAAGCGGTGCCAGTTACGTTTATGACGGGATGACACTCGAGAGCTGCATGACCAACTGCACAGGCTACTACTATTTTGGCACTGAGTATGGACGTGAATGTGAGTTGCCATTTGTTAAAGCTATAGTGGAAATAGTCGTATGACTTACAAATTGTTATACAGGTTACTGTGGAAATAAGGTCAGCCCATCTAGCACGAATGTTACTCTTGATGAGTGTAACATAGTTTGTTCTGGGGATGAGACCGAATACTGCGGCGCAGGTGACAGACTTGAACTATATGTCACTGCAGGTCCCATCCCGACTCCTACCGGGACTCTAGCGATCAAGCCGACTGTAACGCCCTATTTACGTGTCGGTTGCTATGAGGAACTCCCCAGTCGCGCGCTCACCGGGGCTGTATTCCCGAGTGACTCTATGACACTGGAGCTGTGTGCGTCAAACTGTGCTGGCTACACATATTTTGCTACTGAGTATGGCCGTGAATGCTACTGCGGCCAGTTCATCGACTCCAGAAGCAACGTGACGGATGACAGTGATTGCAACATGGTGTGTGCTGGTGACGAGACTGAATACTGTGGTGGCAGTGACAGACTCGAGATGTACAGGCTCATTAACCCGCCCACGTCGACCACGATGATCCCGACACCTACCATTACCCCCACGCACAAACCTACCGTCCCCCCCTATGCGTTTCAAGGCTGCTGGACAGAGGGCAACGGGGCGCGAGCTCTCGACGCAAAGTCAACTGCAGGAAACATCACGCTCGAATACTGTGCCGATTTCTGCCAGGACTATCACTTTTTCGGAGCTGAGTACGGCAGCGAATGCCACTGCGGCGACATCCTTGCCGCTTCTAGTAACCAGACGAACTTGACTGACTGCAATACGCCCTGTTCGGGAGACCCATCCGAGTACTGTGGCGCTGGTAACCGACTAAACCTCTATTTCTCCAACACGACCGCTGGTCCCTCACAACCTCTCGTAGTCGGCAACTATACCTGGTATGGCTGCCAGACGGAGGGCACGGGTGTCCGCGCACTGGCTGGTAAATCCCAGGTTAATGGCAATATGACACTCGATGCCTGTGCCACATTCTGTGAAGGCTGGACTTATTTTGGTACCGAGTACGGCTCTGAGTGTTACTGTGGCAATGATTTCGGCGAGGGATCCGTCGTGGCCCCCAGCAGCCAATGTAGCATAGCTTGCAGCGGCGACGCCACGCAGCTGTGCGGTGCGGGCGACCGACTGAGTGTCTATGAGTTGACACCCACGATTCCCGACACACCCGATGGACCTAGCACGCCACCAGAGGAAGAGTGATGGCATAAATGTTTATATGAGAAGGTTAGGGTAATTCATTGCTTGGGAGATGACGATGTTATTTGACCCGGCATGGCAAAAGGAGTTACTTGTGGCCTGGACAATTTAGTCTTGAGCTCCCTTCACTTCATGATAAACTTGAGACGATGATATGGATTTTTGTCTCAAGTCACTGACTTTAGAGACTGGATACTTACACATCTTCGGTGTTTGGATATTAATACCACAAAAGCTTTCGAAGTTCGGACTTGGAACATTGTATCCTCATTGTAGATTAATGAATACTTATGAATTGATAAATGGCCTGGAGGATTGAAAGCGCCAACCTAAACAGATAAACTTCACACATGGACCCGAGATGGATGGACAATATTTCAATTCCTTATTTCAATTCCTTCGATAATCAAAGAAGAGATAATGGGAATGATGCCTGTCTCTTTTCAGAGCTAAAACCTAGGGTAAATTTGTACACAATATATTATCATCGTGGTCTTGTTAATTTCAACACGTTCTTGAGACTCAGTAATCATTTAGATAATTAGCTACCATGACCTTAATATACTGTTGTTTCGAAATCAACTTTGTATCATCAAGAAGCTCTAAGTATTTTATGTTGGAATTTCAGCTTTAGGCAAGTTCTTTGTGCAAGTCGATTAAAGTGAAATAAACTTACTTGACAACCAAACATGGGAAGTTTGCCTGGCCTTCTATTGAATCCAGAAGTTTGTCTCCTGTTAATTATAGAATACTTCCATTACTCAATGTTACTATAACTTGAATGTGACCACCTAGAATACATGTAGGTTAAGAGGTAGCTACCTATATGTAGATAGGCGTCTTAAGCATATATATACACCCTAATTAGGAAGCACCTACTTTGGCGGGGTGGCAAGCACAGCTAGATTCACTGGGTAAGTACTTAGTAGGTAAGGTGGGGCACCTACAGCAGGGTTTAGTGGTATTGCGTAGGTAAATTGAAACAGGGTGCAGGCCGTACCTACCTAACCCAAGGCGATTTTCATCATGATCCCCCAGTTGTGTTAGCTGCATTCTTTGACCTCTTGATTTCAGACCTCAGTATACTACCAACGCTCACAACATCGCTTACACATAATATTCTTCACTGTGTACAGTCCCTCTTTCACATCTCCCACTTGGAACATCCGCAGGATTTACAAGACTCAAAGAAAAGGCCCACTTTTTCTTTCTCTCTCCTTGCGCAACATTGCGACAGCGTCCCTCACTCGCACCCACACCCTTCTTCACCGATCTAGATACAGGCTTGGGACAGTGGCAGCGTCTGCCTGCTCTATGCTTTGCACAGCTACTCCTGTCTCGGCCCCTGTGTCCATGCGTTCTTTGAGCCGATAACCAGCCGAATGCCGGCGGTGGAACGTCACGGCAGCGTGCCACAAACAAAGTAGTCAAGAAGCACATCGGTGGTCAGCATGTCGACTGGCTTGTCTTGCACATGCCATCCGCACAACAGCACCTGCCTCCTGAGACCAGCAAGGGAACTGGCGCCTCATTCTTTAACTTCTCAAATCCCTTGCATTCCTTGTCCGACTTTGTGGTGAAGACGGGGAGGCCGCTGCTCACTAGCCTAGCATCGGCCATCCCACGTGGAAGGACTGGCGAAATGGTCGGGGTCTGTCTTCTCCCACTGCTTTGATACCAACAACTGACTCTTCCTAGACCAAGCCTGGAAATGTGGGTGCTCCTCAGCCCATAAACACCCTTTCCAACAACAGCGTGTCCTCACGAACGCCTCTCGGTATCTCGTCATCCGCCCGGTTCATTGTCCGCCCCCCTGTAGCGAAGCGTCAGAAACTCGATGAAAGCCATGCGGACCTTGGACACACCCGCGCTACATTCGCTGTGATTGACGAATCAACTCCCACTAAGCGATCTCTAGAGAGTGTATCTGCCACCGATTCTCAGCGTTCGATTGCTTCAAATATGAGCGCCTCCCAGACGGTGATTCCCGAGTACCGCTTTATGGATAGATATACCAAATCAAAACGAAGTCGAAAAAATCGAGACGACTCCAAGTTTCCCGCGCAAGAAGATATAGAAGCCACTTCACCGGGATCTTTTGCCCCACCAAAGAACGACGAAGATATTAGCGAGGATGAAGTTGATTTCATCAACCCTCCTAGAGAGCTGGCAGATCCACACCAGCTAAAACGCAAGCAGCCGGAAGAGCACTCCATATCGGAGTTCGCAAATCGTTTCCAACATGGTGGGAGTCCAGTTCAGTCTAACCCTTCACAGATGGTTGGCAAAATCATCGACAAGATAGATAAAAAGGCAAAGCGTCAAGGGTATAGTTTCAGCCCAGATGAATTAGCCCCCAGTGAGGAGGAATTAGCAGCGATTCGGCCTACCAAGCGCCAGAAGACTTTTTCTAATAGTCTATCAAAAAGAGGCGATATTATACCAACAAAGTTCAAGGGCATTTCCACTGCTAGACCATCCGCTGCAATAGATGTAGAATGCCAACAAGCGGTCGACCGGAGAGAAGAAGGCAAAGCAATTATCGGGGATGGTCTACGCATTGTGCGCGGTGCCTCTGGACGAAATCAGTACCAAGCGGAGTACGAGGACGATCCGACTCACTGTTTTTTGTCTATTCGTGAAATCGGCCATACTTTATTCCCCGTTGATGAGAACAACAAGATCTTGAAACCCTACAGATATCTCACGCTCGATGTAAGGAAGGCAAACACTATCTTACTTGATGAAGATAATGAAGATTGTTGCATAGTCATCATCAACTCTGGTGGTACAGACCTTGCGAACGGTGCTGGCCCTAGACTGATGATAGAATTCGCTTCCGCAGCCGAGTTAACTAAGTTTTCACAATGGGTTGCTCTTTACAAAGGAACCAACTGTTCAGTTACCATCAAAAACTGTAAAAGGTAAGTCAAAGTTGGAAAGGCTTTATTGAGGTGGAAGCTAATGTTTTGACAGAGCTAAGCTCGAGCAAGATTTTGACGAATTGATGAGACGTGCCCCAGAACACAGGATACGATCAGATCTCGAAATAGAGACTTCAATGGCTGATGATATTAGAGTTATGGAGCACAATCGTGACAGCAGATCTCTTGTGAGACATCATAACATTTCAACCCAATTTGGGTCCCACCCTAAATTGAGAGAGGCAATGAAGTCAGCTCCAACATCGAGATCCAATGGTGATGACAAGGTTAATGACATTGCCTCGGGCCAAGCGTGGGACGACCAACTAGCTATAATGCCAAGGCAGACACGAACAACTCGCTCAACATTTGCGTATCATGCATCACCAGAGCCGGGCGAGCCTGAGCCTATTCCGGAAGGTTGGACGTCACTTCATTCGGACTGGGAAAAGCAATGGCGGAATTCTCTTGTGTATCCCAGCACAGGAAAAAATCGAGCAACTATCGACAAGGATGATATCCAACGACTTGATGAGGGCCAATTTCTGAATGACAATATTATCATCTTTTACCTTCGGTATTTGCAAAAAACCTTGGAAGAAGAAGCCCCAGATTTGGCGAGAAGAATTTATTTTCAGAATACCTTCTTTTATGATAAGCTGAAGCCCACAAAAAATGGCCAGGGGATTAATTATGACAGTGTCAAAACGTGGACTTCCAAGGTGGACCTTTTCTCGAAGGACTATATCATTGTTCCTATCAATGAGTATACTCATTGGTATGTTGCAATCATCTGCAACGCGCCCAAGCTTGACCCTCGCTCAAACCACAATGAGCAAGATGATGATAGCAAGAATGCGGCAATTGCAATTACTGATGTCGACAAAGTACCTCAAGGAAGCTCCCAAACCCCCACACGCGGCGGGAGACCAGTTGGCGAGATTAACGGCGAGCATGTGGGACCCTCTGCGCCAGAGACTGTCGTTGAAAGCTTGAGACGTATGTCAATGGACAGCCCTGTTCACCCAAGTTGTGTCACTAAGCACAAGGCAGACACCAACGCACAGGAAGGGGTTAGCCAAATTCCTCCTCCGCTTGGCCATGAGGTGTTTGAGATTAAGGATTCGGACAGGCCAGAGGCCGAAGTTGAGCATATCGCTACCGCAGCTAACCCGCAAACGCGCAGGAAAACAGGGAAGAGGCAGAGTGCTGGGCCCCGAAGATACAATCCAAGCGAACCAAGAATTATTACACTAGATTCTTTAGGCGCATCACATTCGCCTACCTGCAGCTATCTAAAGCAGTATCTCATTGCAGAACTTAAAGACAAGAAAGGAGTCGAAATACCACTCCCAGGGGCCATGGGTACTACGGCTAAGGACGTCCCTGAACAAACAAATCACTGTGATTGTGGGCTGTTCTTACTAGGATATATTCAGGAATTTCTCCGTGGCCCGGACCAATTTATCAAGTGCTTGCTGCATCGTGATAAGGGGATTTCTTGGGAGATCAACCCATCACAGCTCCGGAACGATATTAGAGATCTTATTTTTAAACTTCAAAGGGAGCAGCAAGACGCCGAGGATATTGCCCGAGACCGAAAACGGCAAGCTAAAAAACAACAAACGAAGACAGAAGGGGATCCAGGTCATACAGTCACTCCAGCTATGAACCATCTTCATACCCCATCCGAGACTAGCCCGACGAGCCAGGATTGTCGTGGCAATGAAGGAGACAAAAGTAGAAGCCCCCAAGCCTTGCCACATCCTCGACCGTCTATCTCTAGGACCAATAGTACTGGCACTGGGAAAGCAACGGATCCGACTCACTTGCCAGTTTTCGAAAGAGGCACGAAGCTATCCATAGCCGACGTGCAGCCGCCTGCACCTAGCGTCGAGAACGACGGTTTAAGACTTATGCTACAAGAGGAAACGGAGGCTTGTGCGAATGTACAAGAGCATTCTGGATCTAAGGCAAGCCCCCACGTGGCTGCATCGCCTCGCAATAACGAGTTAAAATCCGACCACGAGATATATCGTCGAGTTCCTGGTACATTCCCGATCTCCCCTATCAGGAGTCAAGCGGCTAAAGGTCATTCAACATCACCCGGTACAGACGGCAGTTCTAATCTCCAAAATCACTTTCTTGCACCTCTTGCCTCTGAGACACCATCGTCCAAGGGTTCTCGAGGGGCGACACCGCTCGACCCGGTATTTGTAGATGACCCGACCAACGATAGACGGGACGGGGCGTGGCGGGGTCTTCAAAGGCACCGAGTAGACGAAGCGGGACATCTTGTTATAGTGGAAATACCATCGAAGCACATTCGCAGTCGGTCCCCGGGGCAGGGTGAGACTACAGTCGGTCAGAAGCAAACAGGACAGCAGAGTCCCTATTTTCTGAACCGACGAGGCGGAGAAAGAGTAATCTCGGCGAAGCTGCGCGAGAAATCCAAGAATGATGTCATCGATCTTTCAGGCGACTAAGACACCAGTTTCCCTTCTCGCCGTTGCTTCAGGGCTCATCAAGGATGAGTCAGAATTTGTCATCAAGGCTTGTTTGACATACAAAAATTATCACGACTAATAATAATGTATCTACATGGCCAAGGGTGCAATACGTACCCGTATGTTATGTGAATCTGCATGGGACGGAATAGGCAGGCGAATTGGTGCATTCAATGTGCGACTCGGTTTTCTATTTTGTGGTCCTACTTCAGTTATACCCCCTTTTAGAAGTAGGAAACAGCAGGCATCCTATTTTCGGTGAACTTCGAAATCAAACGAGAAAACTCCATGTAGCTAGATCTCTTAGGTCTCTTCGCCCACTTGCCTAGTTTACTAACATAGCTCACAAAGTTAGAGAAACAGGCACATCTTCTATCATTGTCTAATTGCTTGGGTGTAGATAGACAACAATTCGGCTTATGGAAACGCTAATAGCCAATGCTTTGCCGAATCGGTTCACAAGCGGATTGTTTGCTGGTTGTAGTGCACCTTAATTATGAAGTCCCTCGACGGGCTAACGCTTGTGGATAAGTCCAGCTACATAGCATATACAGTAGTATTGTGATGACGCGCATACTTGTTCTTGCGAGACTCGTTTTCTGGACACCGCTAGAAGAAAAGTAATCTAGTAACAGATCTAGTCAAGTCACAGAGTAGATACTAAGCAAGGGAAGTAAAGGGGGGAATAGCCGGATCAATCTCACGAGCGAACCCAAGTCAATATCATTAGGTACGCCATTTTGATCCCTCCGAGGGTATTCCTACCTTCTAATCAGGGAAATGACATAAAATAATAACCGCTATCTCCTTTCCATAGAACGCCATTTCCCTTTCCCTTTGGCAGAGCAGATAACGGCAACGATCCTCAGTATTATTATCTATTTTCATTCCTAACAATTTTTCCCTCTCATTTAGCCTTACTTTCGTCCTTCTTCTTGACGGCGGGCAGCTCAAACGCCTTGCTGACTCCCCGAGCCATCTTCTTCCATAGGCCGAAGTCGACGTCTTGATTCCAGGTCAGCATACCGACCCAGGGCTGCACGTTGTAGTGGACGTGGAGGGTCACGTCGTTCGTGTTGGCTACTTTGCCTGTCGGGTGGGTGATTTGGTACTTGGGTCTTTGGTTTTTGAGCGATAGCTTGCCTCTGTATGGAGACCGTTAGTAATCTCTCTCTTTCTCTCTCTCTCTCTCTCTCTCTCTCTCTCCTTACCGGTTTGGATCTACGGTCTTGCCGGCAGCGCTCTTGCGCAGCTTCTTCAAGGTAGCGGGGCCGATGTTGGCCAGGTGGTCGGAACTTGGGCTCGTGATGATGGTGTCCCAGATGACGGCCTTATTCGTCTGGTTGGTGGTGTCGGCGACGCCTTGGGGGGGCGCGGGCCACTCAGCCGTGACGTAGACGAAGAGTTGCTTCGTGTTCCAGGTGAACAGCGACGACAGGTCGGCATCGAGGGAGAACTTGATGATGGCGTACTCCTCCTTCTTGGAGCTGTAGTAGTGCGGCCGGCCCTTGACCCTGTTTGTTTATATAAATGACATTAGCCAAACTGAAACCGAACCAAACTAGCTAGGGTGGAACAGTCAGTCAGTCAGTCAGTCAGTCTGTCTGTCTGTCTGTCCTACGCCTACATACACCTGCACATTGGTCGGCTTGATGCTGGCGCTAGGCGTCCGTGGGGCCGTGAAGTCGGAGGCTGCGATGATGGCGCCCACGACGAAGGCGACGGTCGTGAAGAAGCCGAAGACGCTTTGTATGCGCGTCAGAGAGTTGTGCATGTTGGACGAGACGAGCCCGGAGGCGAATTGACCCGCTTTGTCTGCTATCAGGAAGCCTCCTAATAAGTGAATTGGTCGTTGTTGAGGCGTTCCTTGCGTGGATTTTTTTCGTTGTTAACGCCTCGAAAGTTATCTGTTTCAAAGGCCACGTTGGTGGAGGTACCAACCACTATGAATGCTACCTGCTACCTAGCTGTACTATATGCGAGGCCTGTCGGGCCGCTTATCAGTTGCTTATCTAGATCAACTACTTTAGATCAGTTCTTGGCACATTGTTCACCGCAACTAGGTAGCTTAACTCCTATATTAAATCGAGTGGATTAAACAAGAATCAAATCATCAACCCATCACCTTCCCAGGCCTTGGAAACAACAAGATGAGGATGATTAAGTGAGGTAAGACAATAGTTTGTAAACTATCTGCCATTTCAGACTCACAAGAAAACTTCGCATGCATGAGAAACTGTCGTTGCTCCAACGAAATAATGAAGAATATCATTTGGAGAAATGCCAAAGCGGTGTTCAAGTCATTCATGTTATACACATAGGGTAGCTAGCTATATACAAGTACCCGAGTACGTAGGTAAATTACAAGTCTTGCTATAGCGCATCTCGACATCTTGTAGAGTCGATGCAACAGGCAAAACACCCTGCCAAACCTGCCGACGCGGTGTAAAATATAACTGGTAGACTCTACTTTTTACCGGCAGTATAAAGCACTAGAACGGTGGTGGAGTCTGCCAGTTATATTTTACATCGCCTCGCCTGCTATCGGTGACCATCATGCATGCAGCCGTTTCCCCCCTTCTAGAGTTGCCAAATCCTTATTGTACACAGTACCACCTGTTCCACCCGGTGCCTAGTCCCAGCCCCAGATCGGATGGTGACTCAACTGTGAGATTATGACTCTATATTCGTCATGGTTTGATGCAGTGACCCGCCGTGCTAAGCATCGGCGGGTCGAGTATTAAAACAGAAGATGGGAAAAGCGTAGACTGATCTTCGTGGAGAAGCTTCGTGCTCGTCATTTCAGGGCCCAGGTGGGAAGCTGGGGAGGGCCCGACGCCCCAGTGTGAGTGCCAACTGCGTTGGTGGGAGAGGAGAGCTTGTAGTACGAATTATTGCGATTAGAAGGGTATGTTAGGTGACGCTTGGGCACCTAGAGCTTCCTGCTGCTCCTGTAGTTCCTCGCCTCCCGCCTCAATAGTTATACCGAGGCCAACCTTGGCATTTTGCTGTGCTGTTGTTAGCGCATAATTGAGGCTGCTGAGATTTTTTATGAACACTTACAGTCACATGATCGACGTCAGCACAGAAGGACATTGTGACAGGAGGTAACACCCTCTTCTCGAGCAGACAGCCAAGTTTTCCCTTGGAGTCGACCTGGGCACGGAATGTAGACATGCGGAAGTCATATTTAACACCAACTGAGGTGACACCTTCTTTTTGCAAGCCACCCATCATACCACCGGGGCTAGGAGCGACTTGGAGAGTCATGTCAACGCCGGCCTGGACTTTATCGGATAGTTTGCGCCAGTATGTTGCATTTAAGGCCCCCTGAGCGGCATGGAGCTGCGCCGTCGCAATCCAATCCTCAGCCTTATATCTAGCACAGTAAGATGTAGCAGATTCGGGAGGTTGGCTCAAAGCGGCGCGTTGCCAGACAGCCTCGACGCCAAGAGAAAGTCTTTTTGTGATGGACTGGAGATGGCTGAGTATGTAGATACCCGTGAGGCCACCTTCAAGATACGAAGGATTCAGCATCTTTAGCGAAGAGGTAAAATCGCTGCCCGCGTATTCGTGCTCGATCGAGGTCATGTCCTGTGGAGATCCTATCTGGAACTGGGACTTGGTGACAAGCGACGAGCTCCACCTGTAGTTAAAACGTGTAGACAGGATCCCGTCATTGTCCATGCTTCCTTGCAAGAAAACCTGGTGTTGGGGAGGCACATGAGCACCTGAACATCACGCTTCATAGACGGCATCGGGTTGGGCGCGACGACTCACATTGTTGGTGCCGAGGAGGGCAGCGAAGGCATATGGCTTCATGTGCTCGCCCATGGCGAACTGGTGCGATACTTGGAACAGGGGCGACAGGCTCACGGCCTTTGTGAGGTCGGCACGAAGGCCGGTGTGCATGTAGTTGGTAAGGGAAACCTCACGCTGGACCTCCTTGCTGATGGCCTCGACGGTGCCGGGGTTCGTGAGAGCGAGCTTGGCCCGCCGCTCCGAGAAGGACCGGTAGGCATCGCCGACGGCATTGGCGAGGGGGTTGGCCGTCAGGAAGCCCAATGGCGATGACCATGTTATGTCCTGGCTGGAGGCCATGATGGATGACGGTTCTCGATGATGACTGCGCGAACGGGTAAGGGTTGTGTGGTTGGAGAAGCGCTGGTTCGGGTGAGGAGAAAGAAGAATGCGGTAGAACCAATGCTGGTCTGGGTGTGTAAATAGTCCTATACTGACATAAACGACTTAACGGGACAACGAGGCGACGTTCGGAGGCTTTTGGGGAGTGTTGATACGGACCTCCCAAAAGGCACGTTCGATAATGAGGAAATGGCTTATCCTGCGCAGGTGGTTATAGAGACCCGCGAAAAAAATCGTTTCTAGCCCTTGCGCTGTGAGTTCAATATCCTGGCTGACCTGACCCACACCAGGTCCCATCTCAAAATCCATTACACTAGGTACGTAGTAGGTACATATGTACAACTTCAATGTTCCCCACACAGGTCTCTGCCAACCCTGGATAGGCGCATATTTGATAGGCTGATATTGTGATCCTGTAGGTACCTAGGTAGGTGCCCAGGTGGCGGCTGATATATATATATAGACCATTTAAGTAGAGAAACGAGGTGCTGAAGGGTACCTGCGGCTTCTTCCTTATCCCAACTAAGTTTAGGTTGTGGACCTCGCTGGCAGCAGGGTGACGTGATAGGCCTTCAAGCCTCAAGGAAGGCGAGAGGCAACTGCACCGGAAAGAATACTACGTAGAGTGCATGCTTAGACTAGTGTAAATTTGGACGACCTACCTTCTACCTTAGGTACTTAACTTTCCTTTTGTCCTTTCCCGGGCCATCGTATCGCACGTGGTCTTGGTCTGCTGTTGGGACCGTTTCTTCTAGTATGGTTACTTCGAGGGTTAGGTTACCTAAGCTTTGTCAATAATATATCTCTCGATTTTTTTTTTTTTTTTACAGAGAAGCGGAGAGAAAAAAAAAAAAAGAAAAAAAAAAAGGGAAAAAAGTTGACAGTATATGGCATCGTCCCTCCCGCTTGTTGGAAACCATATATATACATACCTACTACACTAGTCTATCCTTCCCTGATACCTACAGTAGTCCATGTCGCTACAAGCCCAAGCCTGCCGCTCTTTTTAGATTCCATCCTAGACTAAATCAGACCTAAATCTAAAATCACAAGCTTGGCCACTACCAGCACCTTATTGCCCCCGCCTACCCGCCAACCCGCCAACCTGCGCAGCTGGACCCTTGTGATCCTGGGAACTTTGATGAACACAAACAGTGCCTTGAGTCAGGGGACTTTCACGATAACACAAGGACACTTGTCTGTCTTACTGTCTACCCAAAGAAACCCCAAAGAAGCCCTGGCGAGTCGGAGGCGCAGAAAGCTCCCCAGACGCATCTAAGACAATTTCTTTGTCTAAGCCCTCCTCAGCCGAAAAGCTTCCCGAAAATCGCAGCGTGGTGAGGTCTAGCTTGTTGAGGCTCCTTGCTCGCCCATTTGCTGAGCTCCGGAGCTTTGGGAACTGGAATGACGATAGAACCCAGTTCTTACCTCCTTTAAGCGCTGCCGCTCCCGCTGTCTATATATACCTGACCCAGGTCTTACTTCCCCAGTGTCTCGCGAGAATATCTTCAGGTTTTGGCAAGGCTATCTGAGGCTGTTCTGTCTATAACGCCACTTCCTTCAGCCGGCCCCTCGGCATACAGAACGCAAAGACAGAAAGAAAGTCACCGTCGAGGCGGCTACCGTCATCATGGATACGCTACTGTAAGTCTTGCCTTGTTGCTTGTTTCGTGCACGTAATGGGTTATAATCAACCGGTTACCTGCTTCCGACTTGGGTTCTCAACGATGTCAGTTTCCTAGACCATCAGTCCTAGCCATGGAGTGGTAATCGGCCATTATTTGGTAGAGAAGCTCCAGACAAACAGGGCTCAGGACTTTCACCCCATTATCACTTATTATATATGTCTCGCATCGTCTACACGTCATTAGCCATGCAAAATCGAATCCGCCCCAGCGGCAATTGTTGCCCATCTAGTCCTGATATTAACAGACATGGCAGCACCGCAGACATCGCCGCAAACGCGCCTCGGTATAGACGCAAGAGCAGCACTTTATTCGACGGGATCCACGATGTTCCCGAGGATGCCAACAGGGCCCCAGCCCAGTTGTATAGCACAATGTCTGGAAGGCTCTTCCATTCTGGTCGCATCGCTATCATAATGGTTGGGCTTCCCGCAAGAGGTAAAACGTAAGACACGCCAAGGTCTACGGGTTCTCGAAGCGCTTTCTGACGATTTCCAGGCACATATCCGTTTCTATGGCGCGGTATTTGCAATGGTATGCCACTTCCCAATATCGGACCGCACAATAGTCTTCTTACCAGCCCTCTAGGTTGGGAGTTAAGACTCGGATCTTCCATCTGGGAGATTATCGTCGTGCCACTGTTGGTCAAAACAATGATGTACCGGAGGATTACTTCTACCCGGATGCTTCCCCTGCATCTGTTATGTTGCGCCAAAAGATCCTCAAGAAATGTCGTGAAGATATTTACGCCTGGCTCAATCACGAAAATGGGCAGGTAGCTATATATGACGCTGTAAACCCTACGGCTACCGGTCGTCGCTCGTTGGCAAAAGAATTTGCGAAGCACGATGTTCAGGCACGCTCTACCGGCCCAATCTCCCCTTCTCTATCTTGGAATCCCTATTAACAAATTCCCAGACATTGTTCCTTGAATCATACGTCGATGACGAAAACATCCTTCGTGAAAATGCGCGAAATGTCAAGATTGGTTCACCTGATGTATGTCATCCCGAACTCCGAACCTCTCTTCTTACTGATTGACGTAACTAGTTCGCCAACATGGATCCGGATGAGGCGGCAAAGCTGTATCTTCGACGGATGGGAACAAAGATTCCAACTTTCGAAACCATGAACGAGAAGGAGCTAAACTACATCAAAATGATTAACGCAGGACAGAAGTTCTTCTACAACAACGTGTCTTTTAACTACCTTTCCCACCGCATCGTCTTTTACCTTACCAATACCCACATCAAATCCAGGGCCACTTATTTTGTCCGCGCTGGCGCAGCTCTTGGAGAAGAGAGTTACAAGGCAGACGCCCCATTGTCAGAGGAGGGCATCAGATATGCCCAGGTCATGGCCGAGACCTTAATTAAGCATCGAGAACAGGCGCATGCCGAGCTCACTGCTCAGGGAGGGGGAGCAACTATTCCCATGCGTCAACTTACCGTCTGGTGTTCAACGCGAGTGCGAACTCTACAAACGGCTGACGCCTTCAAGGACCGAGGGTTTGAAGTTCGCCAGCGCACCCAAATGTCCCAGATTAACCCGGGCGTTTGCGAGCGGTTAAGCGAGCGTGCCATTCGCCGTCTCTACCCTGAAGAGATCGAGAAGCACGAGCTCGATCCGTATCATCACCGTTATCCGAGGGCCGAATCGTACCACGATCTGGCGGTGCGGCTGGAACCCATCATTCTGGAGCTGGAGCGCGAACAGAACGACCTCGTCGTTATTGCTCACGAGAGCGTGCTACGCGTTCTGTACGCATACCTCATGCATTGTAGTACGATGGATATCCCCAAGCTCACTTTCCCACGGGACGAGATCATTGAGATTATCCCGGCAGCCTACCAAAACGAGGCCAGGCGCATTCATAGTACGTAACAACTTTGAAAATTGTTCCCTCTCTATCTAATACTCCCCGATCTCTCTCATCGAGGATCAACCATCCCAATAACTACTTATCGACCCCTTTGTCAAGGAACGAACCTACTTCAATTTCACGTAATCCCACTTCCACCCCGTCCAAAGGGCCGAAGCATAAGTTACTAACCTAAAAATTAACTGCAGTCCCGGGACTTGACCCTAATACTGTCCCCGGTTCGCCCGAGGATATCCGCATTCCCGTCCCCGAAAGTCGCGGAGCCGACACGCCCACGCCATTGCCAGATCCCGCCCTCTCAGCCCCGGTAGAGTTGAAAACCCCCAGCTTCGACGAGCCTCCGGAGAAGGTGATGAACGCGGCAGCTGAGGCTGTGAGGGACAAGATAACAGACGAGGACTGAGAACCAATGTCTACAGGCAGCATTATCTGCCTAGCTAGCAAGTATAAACATATTTTACCTATATGTAGCTCGTGGCTGGCTTGCTTCAAAACTTGGACCAGAGCATCGGAAAAAGGCAGCGCTGTATCTCATTGAGCCGGGGTAGCTTTAGTATCGAGTCCTGTTCATTGGTCTATTAGACAATCACTAAAATAGCGAATCATATTTTACTCCTTAAGGCCAAGCTTTCTGTATTTTCTCTCGAGAAAACTCGGGCTTGTATCTGAACGCATACTACATATAACAGACGGTCAAATGGCCACTTAGCCATATATTGCAGTAGCAAGCTGTTCAGTTTTGCGCATGCTAACACTGTTGTTCTACCCACTTGGGACAAACAGTTCGACATCGGCTTCCATTCGTCATTGGGCAGACGTAACCCTTTTGGCTGAACTTATCGTCGCTGGTGCCCTCGAGAAGATATGTCCGGGTCCGGCGCTCGTGGTTGCTCTATGAGGGTTGGAGCTTTCAAGCTACCATTAACGACCCTCCGTGCAAATGATAAATCTTCCGCGTGCTTTTCTCTTCTTGCGCTGGAGCTTTAAAGCTACCAATGCGCCTGCAATTCCTCATATTTGGCTGCGGTACCATACTCCTCATTAACTCGTCTAACGCCATTTCGTGTTGGGGTTCGGTTTTGGGGTATGGGCATTGCTGTGCTGTGCAAAACTAAGGGGTTGGGGGTGGGGTAAGCGTGCTGTGATGTTGCAAGTTTGCCTAAGGAGGCGGTGTGAACTACTCAAATAGTAGTCAACGTTGAATGACTGTTAGAGTCGGGCCGGGTTTGTAAGATACGTGTGGTTGTCAACAAATACGCGTCTACATGTCCATGGAGTCGGCGCCGTTAGCGAAGTTGAAGCCACCTTGGGTGGCAGTACTTTGAGTACCGAAGCCAAATGTTCCGTTGGATGTTGCCTGGGCGTTCATTCCATCGTCTGCATTGTCCTCCTCGTCTGAGAAGTATTTCTCAATGATGTTGTAGGACTTCATATAAATCTCCTCGTTGGCGTTCGTTTGGCAGTCATGGATTTTCTCCATGCCTCCGCACTCCTCGATGTACAGGGCGTAGCGGTTGATCGACTCGGGACCCTCGCCAGCCGACTGCTTGTCAAGATCACCAACCTTCAGGATATTCTCTAGCCCGTCCAACGCAACCTGGATGATCTTGTTGTCAGGGCACGCAAGAAGGTCGCAGAGTGGCTTGATGCAGCCCTGAGACACCAGATATCGAATTTGCTCGGGCTTTTGGAGACCTCCGCTAGTAGCGTTACTAATGGCCCAGCAGGCTTCCTTTCGAGTCTTCAAATCCCCATTGGAGAGTAGATGAATCAACGGTGGGATGATGTTGGCGTCAATGACGGCCTGGATTTGCTGAGAGTTACCAGCAGTGATGTTCGAAATTGTCCAACAGGCCTCCTTTCGGATACCATCCTTGTTAGAGCTAAGCAGCGAAAGCAGACAAGATAAGGCACCGCAGTTGATGATCACTTGAGTTTGCACATCATCACCAGTTACTATGTTGCCGACAGATCGAAGTGCAGGCGTTTGGACACTGGTGGATGCGTGCATGAGCAGCTCGACCAGTCGGCGGGGAATGCCAGCCTCAATAACCGCCTGAATCTTGTCATTAGACCCGTCTGACAAGTACGAAATGGCCCAGCAGGCGTCAATCAAAACTTCATCATCGAGGGAGTATACGAGTTTAGCAAGAACGGGAAGCGCGGGCGCGATCTAAACTACGTTAGCATATTCTTCTGTGCCGCGTTAAATGTGGCGGGAAGAAAACCTACGGTTACCCAGTCGGGTTGGGGAGTCTTGCCCCGGCAGAAATTGCTGAGAGTCCATGTCGCGTTTCGTAGCATGCTAAGCTTGCGGCTGTCACCGAGCAAATTGAGTAAAGGCTTGAGAGCACCACAGCTGAGGACATAGTCTCGGCATGAGGGGCTATCACCAGCAATGTTTCCAAGAGCCCAAACAGCTTGTTCCCGAACGTCAGGCTCAGGGCTGGCAAGTAGCTCGACAAAGATAGGAACGGCGCCAGCCTCGATGACAACTTGGGTCTGGGCGGCACTACCTGATGCGATATTGGTCAAAGCCCAGGCAGCCTCGAATTGGACCAGAGTGTGAGGAGACCGAAGAAATTCGACAAACCGGGTAACAACACCCGTCTTGATGACCTCTTCAATAGGAGGATTGCGCTCTTTGGATAAGAGCTTTCTAAACTTGGTGGTGGCCTGTATCTGTAAATCTATCTGGTCGGAGAAAACACCCTGGACCATTTGGGGGAGGTCTTCATTGAGCTAATAGTGAAATCCGTTAGAGCCCGTGCCATATCGCAAGAAACTTGGAAGAAAGCGGAAGGCTATGTGCGAACTTGCGCTCCTCGAGGACAGTGGAGCAACAAAATTACAGATGAGGATTAGATTGCACAACACCAGCTCACAAAAACTCGGTATTACCGTCACTGTACAGAGCAGCCTCGTCTCGAGGGAGGCGGTAAATGCGGCGAGATGCCTGACAGCTTTGATACTACCCCATCTCAAGGAAATGGTATATGTGTGAAGGCGGGAGACAGACAAAAGAAAGATCAGACTTACCTGGCTCTCAGTGGGAGCGGTATCATCATCGCTATCGGGAGCAGCACCGAGCGAGGCGCCGGGACGATCAACACCTGTACCAATACCTCGACGCTTGGCTAGGTTCTCTTCTCGCTTGGCCTTTCGAATCTCGACCTGGGCCTCTTCACGGCGACGACGCAGCTCGTCGGGTTTGAACGTGCTCTTCGCCTTGTACTGGTTGCGGCGATGCTCGGGAATGTACTTGTCAGACATGGTGATGGTGGTTTGGCTATCGATGCCAGATGCTGAGGGGGTGGTGGTGTCGTATTGTGGTTGCTGTTGTTTTTGATGTTTTTGGTGGAGAGAGGAGAGAGTCCAGTCGCTAGGGCGGGGTGGTTTGTTTTGACGAACCCCCCAAATCAAATGCTGCCAAGAAGCACTGTTGCTACTGCTGCGATATCGATCGATGGATACCTAGATTGCCAGCCAGCCGAATCGGTTGTGCAGTATTCAACGTGGTGGCTCGGTGCTTCAAATTCGCGAGGCGAGGAACTCTAATAAGAATAGCAGAGTATAGCGTTTTTTTAAAGGGGGGGAGGGGGGAGGGGGGGAGAGAAGTTGTCGATGGTAGTTGTAAGAGGAAAAAAATCAACAAGGTAGAGGGAGAGTTGGAGAGTGGGGTTCTAGCGGGAAGATGGAAATTACTGCTGAAGATGGCGCACTGGAAACAGCACAAGAATTTGGATTAGGATGCATTTAGTCACTCTTTCAACTGCTAGCGGTAGGCCCAGGTGGGCCCCTCCCAGCAACCATTTACTTCCAATGCTTTTCATCACTTTTAGGTCTGGAGTTGCCTTAAAACGCCACGGTAGGTGGTAGGTGGTAGGTACCTAGATATTAAGCTGCACATCGGCATTGCACCTACTACCTACCTAGTACTCAGTATACCTACTTATACACATATAGGCGCTGTAAAACATGCAATCGGATTCAATATTGCTTGTAAAACTAGGTACCTACCTACATAGGTTACATATATACTACCTTAGTAGGTATTTGCTGCCAGGCGGTATCTTAATCAGAAAGATACATGTAGGTACTGTGATGCAGCATATCCCTAATCTGCACAGCACCTGCGAAGTAGAAAAAAAGGATAATATGACAGGTAACTGTCACTTAGTCGGTGAACAATCAGGATGCTATTACAAGAAAACAAATGGTTCTAAAGAAGCAGGCACTCTTTGCAGAGTATGTACTTCCTAGATTATGTACATATATACTACCTAACCTACCTTAACTATGTGGGAGGTAAGCATGTAGATATACAGAGGTACCTTACTTATTATTTAAAGCGCTGAAGGCAGAGGGGACTTCCACCAGGGAGGGGCAATGTGCATGGGCTGACACTAAGACGCTTTCAAAGATAATGATTCAAAAGTGTAATAACTTTATAGAAGTACCTACATAGTGTATATAAGTACAGTAGGTAAGTACTACTTCAATACATGTGCCTACTGTCAAACGCGAATCATGTGATAGCGCTGCTCTACTAGGTTGTATTAGGTACCTTATGTATGCACATCTGCAATACATAGTACACAAGTAGGTATTGCTGGATGCGGGGCGATTGTGGCCATATCGCTATAATGAAGGTCTTTAACGCGCTGCATACCCTACAAGTACAACGCGCTCAGATGGCTGCGATAATCGATTGTAGGAGCAGTATCAACGTACGAAACCTCACCACCGAGATCAATGCATCATCCCTGCGTGACACTGAGAGTCACGCAGAGATCCCAATTACTGTCAGGATGGGCCCCTACCAACCATCGAGTTCTGGGAGATTTGTAAGTCGCCAGAAGGCATTACCATCCGGCTACACGAGTGTCGGGGATATACTTGCCGAGACCGAGCTTGTAGGGAGGCTCGTCAATGTCATGGGCTTAGTGAAGGATTACCAAGTCCCCATTGCGACTAATGGAAAAGGTGAGTTGTTCTGCCTGGAGCTCTATCATGGTAACTCAAATGAAGCCGGCATCTGACATGTGCACACGGCGTTCTAAAGATTACAAATGTACAATCACCATCTATGATAAATCGATAGAGTACGAGCCTGCTGGCCTTGCCGTGAACATATTTGGTCAACCAAAGGAAATGCCTAGTCCTGCAGCTGGAGATGTCCTAGTCATTAACTCGGCAAAGGTCCAATCGTATCGTGACACCATATCACTACTCACTAACAGAACAACATCCTATCATATCTACTCAGCTTCGGACATCCCAAGGCCGCCAGAGTCTGCCAAAGATGCTCTTCAGACTTCGCATGGCACTCGGGAGCTTGGAGAGAAAGAGCACGAGTATGTTCCTTGCCTCTATCACTTCACCAGCAAAGATGTCATCCCCGACATAACCACATTCCAGAAGAACTCCGATCAATCTGCCCGGCTGAAAGACAAGTTCTGCAAACTGGGAAATGTTGTGGATGGCATGTTCTGCGATGTCATTGTGAATGTAGTGAAGGCACCATTTGACGAGACGGAGAAGACCACTCTGTGGGTTTCGGATTACAGCGAGAATGACAATTTCCACAAGTTCATTTGGGAGGGAGCAAAGCAGTTGGAGGGACACCATGGAGACCTCACAGCATCCAAATGGACCGGCCCTTTTGGTAAACGCTCGATTCAGATTACCTGTTTTGGATCACATGCTTCTCACGTCAACTCGAATGTGCAGTTGGGCCAGTGGATTCGAATTCGAAATCTACGGATCAAATTCGGAAACAATGGCCTTAACCTGGAAGGCGTATTGCACGAAGACTACGATTTTAGCCGCCGGCAAATCGACGTTCTAAAATGGGACGGGAGAGAAGATTGTGACCCGCGTCTAAAAGAAGCCATTCGACAGAAGAAAGAATATGAGGTGCTCAAAAAGAAACAAATGAAAAGCTTTGCAGAGAACGAGATTGGAGATGTTGGCGTCAAGCGAAAGGCAGACGATAGCGAAGAGCCAAAGGGGAACTCGAAACAACGGCGAAATCAAAAACGAGCAGCTCAGAGGAAGAAAGTCGAAGAGCAGGATAAAGAGGCCGAGGAAAGACTGGGCTTAAATGATCTCAGTGGGTAACCTAGCCATCCTACCTACATATAACCTTTACTAACCATGGTCCAGTCAAATGCGAAAGCCAGGAGCAGCCTATCACCCCCGTCCCCTCCATCATCAAACCGGTGTTCTGGAAGACGACAGTGGAAGGCGAAGAAATGACGTTAACACTCCCTTTCGCCTGCGCCAAATACCGTACCAACGTTCGCGTTGTAGACTTTTACCCATGTACACTCGAAAATTTCGCAACCTGGCGCAAAAATACTGAATCTGACGTACTTTCCGATTGTGACAGCGATTCGGACTTGGAATCTAACGACCATAGCTCGCTTCACCGGTATCCAGGAGAGAAAACCTGGGAATGGCGGTTTGCACTTCAACTTGAGGATCCAGATCTCAACTCGAAAGGGAAGAAGGACAAGTTCTGGGCAGTCGTCGACAATATTGAGGCGCAGCAGTTAACGGGCTTGGATGCCTGCGAGTAAGTTACATGTCCACTTGGCTAGCCCTCTTGCATACCAAGCAATTCTAATGTCTTAGAACTACTCACGCTTTGCTCCGTCCCTTCGGAAGTTTTATGTACTAACATATATCTAGTCTACGTGAACACACAAATATTTTACGTTCTCTTCGAGAGCAGCTCTTTAAGCTCTGGGGAAATCTCGAAGAGCTGAAATTGCGAGAGCAACAGCGCCAAATCACGAACCAACGACGCGTGGCAGCCAACCAGCCACCCCCAAGTTCCCCAATGGACATCGATAATGAAGAGCAGCAGCGAAACAATAACAGTATAAAAAAACAGACCCGGAATGCCACCAAGCTGTCGAATAAGCCCTTCTCATGCTGCATTCGACAGTACGGCGTGAGCGTACGAGAACCCGATCCGCAACAGGCTGATGCTGGGGAAGACCGCCGATGGGTGAGAGTGTTTGGACTCTTCGGGACTAAGATACATTCCTTCGCGCTCGACTCTCAATTAGGTTAAGGTTTCTCCGAGCCGTTCTTTTGCCTTTCTTTTGCGAGCGCCAAGCCGATTAATTGAATACTATATGTTGTTCAATATCCACTACTATTGCCAATTACACTGCGCGTCTCCGGTTTGGCGAGTGTTGTAGTCATTGTTTTTATACCCCTGTACTATTAGAGCTTGTATGGCAATCAACCATTGTGCATAGCGAGAGGATTAATCAAGCTACCTAAGTAGCTCCAAACCTGTCAAAATTTCTAGTGTAGTCAATGTATTTCTTTTGAAAAAAAAAAAGGGGAGGGGGGGGTCTGTACTGTTTATCGAATTGCTAATAGCTGATACATAAGGTATCATGAAAATCATGGGCCTACCAACTCAACTCCAGGCATCAAAATAGAGAGGAAACAGAGAAGGTAGTTTCGTACTCTTAGTCATAAGTAAGAGCTATAACCCTTTAGAACAGAGAGTCTTCCTTTAAAATGATGTTACTCGATGTTCTCTTGCTGGATACAAAAGAACCTGCACGATCAGCTCAATTCTCCCCTTAAAACAGGGCGCATCGAACGAGAGTCCTAGAAGTTGGGGGGTCAATAGAATCTTAAGCTAGATAACTAGCTATGCCGGCATTAGTGTAGCTTCGGGTTAAATGCAGTACAACTCATGCAGTTCGCTACCGAAATATCTCTTGAGGATATACTTGCCTTAGACATTTATCTCTTTTGGTACCTAGGCACACTTAGTTGGACATAATATGCTAGCCGACCATGCTACTACTGGTTAACATTGGAATGAGGAGACTAAGCCCGAAATTTAACACAACCCGATTCAACTCGCTACATTAAAAGTACCTAGGTAATCGAAGGGCATAACACGCCTCGTAGTAATGGAGGTAACCGCGCTTATGTATAGAAACTGAATAGTTTCATGCTTCAAGTATCCAGTGTACCTAACCCCCATTCGAGAAGACATCTAGTGTTGCTTGCATACTTATGTAATAGTAGATGTTCGTTGACAATCGTCAGAACAACTTCATGATTTCCGGAAGCCGAAAACATATAGCATACATACGCTACTTCTGTGGATACTTCTGTATGCATGACATGAAGCTGCTGTGAAGGGAGATAGGCATTGTATAGGCACCATTGGACTCCGAATTCGCGTTGTACTTTCGTATGAGAATAGAGCATGTTACGTCTCCGACGAAATAGAGAGGACAGAGGGGGGAGATAGTGTCGGCTTGGTCTAGTTGGAGATCTACTTCATCAAAAAAGGCAAAAAAATACACGAACGAGATAATTTACAGAAGCACCATGCACATCAAAAATTTAGGAAAGCGTCGTGACAAGACACCTAACTCATACATCTTCCATTAATCCCTGTGATAGTCTCCGAAATCTCTGTTAGTGCGATCCTCGCTCGATCTAAGGCTTGGTACCAGGGAAAGGAGCAACTCTAGCACCCAATTATTCTCAGCTGCAAGGAAGAGAAATGGCCAGCCATAGAAGATGTTCTTAATCGCCAATCACCTCGTCATCTTCTTCCGCCTGGTTAGTCGCGGGTTCCTCCTCCTCTTCCTCATCGTCCTCGATAGGATCATCTATTAATTCACGACGCCTCAGATCTTCAGCCGTGCCTTCTTCGGGTTCTACCTCCTCAAAAGGGTCGTCCTCGTCCTCGTCCTCGTCGACAACAATTTCCGTGCTCAGGGCTGGTCTCTTCGCCGCTTCTTTTCCCTTGCCCTTGGCCGCCATCTTTTTCTTTCCGCCTTGTAACTCCCGAAGATGATCTTCATCCAAATATGCGACAACATCTTTGAAATTTGCTCCGAGCTTGTTTTTGTTTCGATACAACCGTCTTCTAAGCTTACCGGCATCTAGCCCGCTATGATCGATGGTTTTAGCCAGAATAGCCATAACGAGCTTCGCAGCTAGTTCGCAGAGGATCTTCTCTGCTTTCAGTTCGGCGGCAAAGCGCTCTTGCTCCGTCAACTCCTCTTCCTCATCGTCCTCAGGTGGTAGTTCATCATCAATGGGTTCATCGTCCTCCGCAGGGTCATTGAGTGTCTTGTTGATGCGCTTTGCATAGGCCCTCTCCGCGGCATCAAGTATTGGGATGATCTCCTGCGTGATGAGGCCTGCCGGCATCTCCTCCAGAAGGGGGCGTAGCCCCCTATATTTAGTAGCTTGGGGGCCATCAGTATGTGACCTCAAAAAGACAAACAGTTGGGTGATATCACAGGCAACCCCAACGGCGTACAGACGAAGGTCATCATTGAAACCTCGTGATGAAAAAGTCTGGATAAGATTATTAATCAGATCTTTACGTAAGATGATAAATTTATCCAGATCATCACTAGGTATAACTTCGTCGTTTTCGATGGCCTTCCGTAACCGCTGCACCTTCCACATGAAGTAGAATAGGCAAGACTTAATAGCGAAGGCCACGATCTCGTCTTCAGGGTCATCCAATTCATCATCTGATTCTGTAAGGCGGCCCCGGGCAACGACTGCGACCAGAATTTTAATGGGTGGTAGTTCTGAGTCAATGGATGTTCCAGGAGTTTCTAGCACATCAATACAGTCCGAAACTGTGACCAACTTGCTAATCTTCATGAGAGTCTGACTTAGACTTGTGAGTGTTACTCTGTCAAGATTGCCTCGGAGAGATAGCTCGCAGATCTTGTCCAAGCTTCGCAAAGAGTTGATTGAATCCTCCCAAAGTCCCGCCATTTTACCATCGACTAGATCCTCTAGCTCATAATACTGTCGGGCATGCAAGAATGATGCTGCCGCTTCATTAAGAAGGGCTTGGTCAACATGCCGATTGAACTGGGTAGCTATTTCCTCAAGTAACTGGTTATACGTGGCCGAGTTTTGTCGAAGTTGCTGAAAGACTTCAAGGTCTAAGAAATGCTCCAACCGGAGGACAGTAGCAGCCATAGCTGGATCAGAGCCATATTTATTTAACAAACGGGGTATGAACGCAGCTAATTGTAGCCCGGCATCTTCTTGGGCTTCTTGATCAAGCCTATGATGCCGCCGTTTGTTTCTATCGTGTTCCATCGATGGCGCAAGATTCTCTTTTACTGCGGTGGCGAGAACCTCAAGCAATATAGCCTCTTCCTGAGGCTCTGGAGCTACTGCTTTCTTTACAGCAACCTCGGTTGAATTACTCTTCGATGATCGAGATTTTGAACTTGTAGTGTGATCGAACAGGAGATAGCCAGCAATCACCTGCCAATTGGAAATCTCTGGCATTTTCTCGTAAAGCGCTTGCGCCGCCAAGGAGATTCGACTCTCAGGTATAGAAGCATTCATCACATCTGCCGCAACATCCAGTCCATGTCTTATCTCGTCCTGTTCGGCATCAAGCTGAGCATCATAAACTGCCAGGTTTTCTGCCAAGGCTTTGATATTAATCCAATCTTTTCTGACTGAGTCGAAATCATCCTCCTCCTGATCTCCAAATAGTTCCTCCAGCACGTCATTCCCGCCGATCTCGTCGACCTTGTTGTCAATGAACTCCTGTACCAATTCAGAGAAGAAACCAACGACTGCTTTGCGCACACGGACTTCGGAGTCGAAGACTAATCTGCTGATGGAGTCAACTTCCTCGGGCTCCAGCATGCCAGAGCCTCGCAGGACGTCCACAACCGCTATCGCAGCAACACGCACCGAGACCTCAGAATCCCGGGTTGCCATCTCGACCAGTCGCGGTCGAAACCTATCAATAAAGTGGGCCAATTTTTCAGCATCCCTCTTTAAGACCTTTGCAAGCTGTTTCAGGACTTCTAGGCGCGTCGTAACATTGACGTCGGAAAGCAGCCATCCTAGATATCGCAAATATTCAGGCGACATATAGACTGTTGGCAAATTGCAAACCCACGTTCCGAGAGCTTCGATACATTCTGCACGAATCTTAGGATCAATATCACGATAGCGATGGACGAAAACAATATCGAAGAGATCCTTGACTTTAGTGTCAAGAAGATCGCGATTTGCCTTGGCAGAATCTGCCGCCCGTTGCGTGTCGTCCATAAGCCCCTTATTCTTTCCACGTCGATTGGACTCTGCCTGTAATGACTGATTGAATCTTGTAATTCTATCATCAAGTTGCTTCATCACGTTTATCAGTGACGTGAGCATCGATAGGGCCACTGTTGTCGCCGTATGCCTGAAAGGGCGGAGCGCCGAGGAAGACATGATTCCAACCCATCGTTGTATGTTCTCTAGGAACTCCTCGTCTTTGTATATGACATCGGTTTGATGAACTAGAGTGATCAGGGAGTCGAAGAACCCAACAAGCAGCTCGCGAAAGTTCTTGCTACTTTTCGTTCTCGAAATAAGTGGGTAGTCAGAGATACTAGTCTACCAAGTAAGATGAGCATAGGGGTTCGAAAACTTGAGCGAGAGACAAATTCTATACCTGTTCATACGCTTCTTCGAGCTCTGTTAATCTATTCGCAGAGTTTTCGGGATCTCCGATATCGTCTTCAGTAAGCTGCTGTTCGCAGCCAGCCGCGAGAAGCACGCAATTCACTAGCTCGGTCAAGGCTTTCACATCATCATTCTGATAGCGCTGGAACCAATGCCCTGCTACATCATCGGAATTATTGCCAGACCCGAATACCTCGGCTGGAGGAGCTGTCAGCAAAAGACCAACCCAGTAGGGTAAGATGTTGGCACCGGGTGGGTTTCTCACTGTACAGATCATTGTTATCGCGCTTGGCGAGACTTGCTGGAGCGACCTTGGTGGCCTTCTTAGGCCTGTTTGGCAGCTTCACGGCAGGGGCACTGAGAGGGCCGGGAGTGGCAGCTGGTGCAGTGCCATTCACCCTGGCACGTTTTGCTGCTGGTTTCCTGGAACGAGACTTCTGGCTCGACCTGGACTTTTTCGGTCGCCGTGTGGGTTCGTCATCGGCGTCAGCATCATCATTATCCTCGTCGTCATCGTCATCGGCGTCGTCATCTCGTTCCTCGTCAGTCGGCGCATCTTCGTCCGACAGGACGGGTTCCGCGTTCTCAACATCCTCATCATCGTCATTATCCTGGCCCCGCTTGCGCTTCGAAGAGGAAGCATGGTCGCTCTGAGAGGGACGCGGTTCCGGGCTGAATTTCTGAGGGGCGACTCTAGCGCGTCCAGAACGGCGCGGCGCGGGCGACGATGTCGCGTTATTGTTGGATGTCTCCATGAGGGGCAATCGGGACGATAACATGTGGCGAATTTAGCGCGACAAAATCATCCTGGCCGAGGAGAGGCGGCGGCAAAATCCACGAGAGCTATGGGAGGTTGAAGTGGTGGGCGCGTTGACGGTTGTAGTGTGTGCTTGAAGATAATGAGGTGGTGATGGATGGGGTGAGAGCGCGTGTTCACTGACTGCAGTGCTGTAGACTACTTACCTAGTGGGGAGGACCCAAACAGATTAAACGCGTGGAGCTGGTAGCAAGCAGGGAAGCGGCGCCACTAGGTACCTACTTCTTGCTCAGTGTAAGTATTTGTGCACACAAAAGCTTAGGTACCTCTTACCTGTTATATAGTACCTACATAGGTAGCTGTACGTAGGTACCTACGGCGACACTTACAACTACTTACTTAGTAACAGTTACTCGCAAGATCTATACCTCGCACACCTATATACACTCTTATGATAAATCACCGAAGTTTTGCCCCCCACGGGTACTAAAATAATTATAATGCCGGTATCCCTTTGACTGCAAAATGCCAAGCCGCCAAATACAGGGACCATGAACCAATTAGACCAAAGAAAACAAGGGAGTGAAGGCGGAACATCCAATCATTTTTAGGCTTAGCATTTTGCAGTTGAAATGGCAGTCAAAGGGATAGTTACTTAACCTAGGTAGGGTAGGTAGTCCATATGTACCTACCTAGTTTAATGCGTATAACTTGTGATAAGCCTCTATATTAGTGCTCATGATAATCGGTAAGTGTTGCCCAAGCGATGCCTTCATACTACACTTGCTCATACCTCCATCCTGAAGACCTGGTCAGCTAAGTAAGTTTCCTATTGATTGGTGCCACAGTTATCAATAGCTAAGTCCTTTACTTACGCAGTAGACGATATCGATTCTGACTCCCATTCATATGTTTTATCTTGCTGAAAAGTCAACTTCTCATTGCACAGAACCCGCTCGCCAGTCCTTATCAGCATGGCTTGATGTTTTCAAACATACTCTCCCTTTAGACCATTCTGACGATGGTTTCCCCTTTCCCAAAGTCCTCGTCGTCTCCTGGAGAGGGGCGCATTGTTGTTGACCTCCTACCAAACCATATATCTACACTTGAGCATATTAGCTATCAATATCCGCTAAAGCTCATTTCGCCATCGCCTAAAGTAGACCAGGCAAGCGTCCTTGCGTTCCTCCTCTCTTACGGTGGTGGCCTCGTCGGCGGAGATCAAGTGAACCTGTCTGTTGAAGTCCGGCCCGGCGCGAAGCTATGCATCGTAACCCAGGGCCATACCAAGATCTTTCAATCCGTCAGTCTAGACGTGGTTACGAGGCAAAAGTTGCAGGTGGATCTCAAGAAGGACGCTGCATTATGCCTCCTTCCAGACCCCGTTCAACCTTTCGAGAGCAGCGTCTACGAGCAGATCCAAATATTCAACGTTGCCTTTGGCGCATCCTTGTGCTTGCTAGACTGGGTCACTCATGGTCGCTCAGCCCGAGGCGAGAACTGGAGTCTGACACGATGGGCCGGGCGCAACGAGATTTGGGCCTATGATGCTCTAAAGCCCTCTAAGCCTCGTCTCCTCGTGCGCGATGCCATCATTCTCGAAGGCAAAGCGCGGTCCTCTCATTTACAACCACTCCAGGAATCCATGTACAGACATGCTATCGTGGGTACTCTTGTCCTACGAGGCCCGATGATGAGAAAGGTCGGCGAGTTCTTCCTCTCTGAATTTGCTGCGTTACCACGGCTAGGCGCTCGCGATTTTCGAAGTGTGGAAACACGAGAGAAAGAAGCGGCAACTCCTCAGTTACCCATAGAGACCTGGCGGGCAACAAGACTCGCGCAGGAGAGAGAGTCTAACCTGCTGTGGTCGGCTGCTAGCGTTCGCGGCTGCGTCATCGTGAAGTTCGGCGCAGCCACCGTGGAAGCCGGACGCAACTGGGTCGGCTCTATGCTACTCCTTGAAGGAAGCATCGAACGAGAATTTGGTGAAGAGGCCTTGATGTGCATCCGATGATATGATTCTAGACTTCGAATACAATAACGCTTAGTCATCTGGAGAGTTACCTCAGTTTGATATCGGTCCAAACTACCTAGTAGCTACTACAGCATATTCCTAGGTTTTCAGCCCGGACAATCAGATATTGTAATGGTTAAAATCAAAATCATTTAACTATTAGGTAGCAAATAAAGAGGAAAGTACTACTACCTAGGTAGGTACTGGCGCTAGTTATTGTACACTACTACGTGGGAGCTCTAATTCAAAACCGCAGGGTACCTACCTAAAGGTACCGATCCATGTACTGTAGACTACCTACTTAAGGTACCCTAACTTATTTCGTACCTAAGTACATATGTAGGTACATGTTAGGTAAGGTACAGGTACCCCGCTATTAACCAGCTGCACCCTTCCCACCACTACCCCACCGTAAACATTTTTTGATAGCCTGCATGTGAGTTACACTGAAATCCATGCGCAAGTCTCAACTTCATCACTACTTGCATTACTATTTCCATATCTAGTTCAATGGTATAAACAATGCCGCCCGGATCACGTGGAGGCGAGAAGACTGGAGGAGGTGCCAGAGGCGCCAGAGGTAGACGAGGCCGCGGTGCCTCCCAGAGCGCTACACCAAGACCGTCTTCAGATGACCTTGTGCCCTCATCTGAGACGCCATTGCAGGCTAATGAGAGCAATCTGGATCGCGACGACAAGGCAGAAGCCCCAAGCGGGCGGTCCACTCCTGCTGGTTCGCGAGCATCTCAGACACCAGCTACAACGTCACGAGGTACTAGTCGCTTTAGACCTAAGAATGTTAGAAGAGATGAGGCCGAGCGTAAGAAACTAGAGGACGACAGGAGTCGTGACCTTGCTTCCAAAATTAAGGCAGAGGAGCGAGAGATACGGGCAGAAGAACGTAGGGCGAGACGAGGACGGGGAAGAGGAGGCGTGTCTCGTGGTCTGGTCAGACGTACTGTCACAGCAAGTGGGCCTTTCTCTGCAATCGCATCAGGTATGTCTTTTTTCACGACAAATCCACACACATTATGGTCATAATCCTTGTTCTGAGTACTGATGCTCCTGTAGAAAATGTGAAGACAGATTCTGGTCACGGTGGGTGGGCATCCGGTTCCGGTTCTGGACGAGGAAGTGCGCGAAGTACATTGAGACAAGACCCCGAAAACCGTATTCGCTACCATCCCAGGCGAGAACACGAAACCAGAGTCAATATCGACCTTCTGAATGGGCTCACAGATGGACATGCCCCAGATGGAACTCCTCTATATCAGCCAAGCCGTTATACACAGAAATCTGTCGGCAACCTACCCATTGGTATGCATCGAACCTTGCATCAAGATCCTGAGGTCAAAGTCAAGACGCAAGCCGAGCTCGAAGCAGAGGATCGCCAGTCATCAGATGATGAAGGAAACTTATTTGTTGACGCGCCAGTCGGAGATCCCCGAGATATCGGTATGGATGACGATAATGAAGTATGGCATGCCGCTCCGAAGAACCAGGTTCAGGTTAAGACCGAGCCAGGTATAGAGGACAATAGTGCGGATGTCGATATGGCCGGTATCCCGGAGGCTCCAAACGCCCCTCCTTCTCCAGAAGTAAAGAAGAAGCCGATTATTGATGAGAACGGCCTAGTCGCAGACATTATTGCCGAAAAAGCGAAACGTAAGGAGAAAAAGATAGCTGAGGACCCAGAATTCATGTACTTGACGAGAGATATGGAAGCATTATTGCGTACTCTCAGTTTCTCGACTCCAGCCGAGGATGAGGAAGGTCAAGGAAAGGACGATCAGTTATTTATCTTCCAGTTGCCACCTATCCTCCCACCCTTGATCAAACCCTCAAAGAGCCTAGACGGGGGGGCTGAAACAATCGATCTCTCGTCGAGTGATAATAGAGCACAAATTAAGCTCGAGGACGGCGTTGAACCAACTCGTAACAAGCCTGCAGGTCTTCCAGCTGAAGGAGGGTTTATAGGACGATTGAATGTACACAAGTCTGGCAAAGCTGAACTCGACTGGGGTAGTACTACTCTCAACCTAGGGATGCAAACGGAAATCGACTTCTTGACGACCGCAACGATTATAGAGCAGAAGGAGAACGTGGAGACCGCAGAGGAAAGCGCAGGGTTTGCATATGGCATGGGTCAGGTCTTCGGCGGGTTCGTGCTGGCACCTCCATGTGAGGACGAAGATGAATGGGACCCAAATATTAACAATATTATGCGTATTGGCAACGATCAAGACGCAATGTAGTTCGGGGCACTACCGGTCTCTTTCAGACGATCTTCCTCACCCTCTCGCTAGCGAGCATTTTTTAGGCAGCCTAGCAAAGTCATTGAAAAATACCCCTTACTTACAGATACCTTTAAACAGTCTTACGAACCCACGAGGACATATTTAATAAATATTCGGCTAGCGACTTTATCTGTTTAAACATATTACTACCTCACTGGGTGGCACAAATATCTCTCTCGATTGCCAGAAATGAGGGCGTCCTCACATGCTCTAGAAAGGTCGCCATTTCATCTAGTGTAGGAGAATGGCTAAAGTATGGGCAAGTGATCCTTTTATTGGGTGTATAGCAACTTTCGCTAGACCTTGTACACTAAACAATGCCAAGACATTAGCGAGAATAGGGTCATGTGGAGTGAGGTTGGCGTTGGCAGAGTGTACATATGGAGCGATACTACAGGGCAGCATGAATGAAATGATATCCCCTATAGACCAGTACTTTCGTGGCCACCCCCCTAGTTCAATTCTGACCCTGGGTCGTGGCTGAGCTAGATAACTCTGTAAAATCGGGGGCGTGCTAACGGGTGATATGGGACAATCTTGCCTTGCGCTGTATAGCTTCCGGCGCGGGTAAGAGAAGGTTGCGAAATTTACAAGGGGATTAAACTACTTGTAGTCCGTTGAGACCTCAGTTCGTGAGTTCTTACAGGAATCTTTAACGAATGAGGAGAACGCGATGCGCTGCCGTCGAATATACGCCACGCTTAACCCAGATACCAATAAGATTATATTTTAAGCTTACCCGTCCCCCCGTCAAACACCATATATGCCCGCGTTGCTATATATACTGCGAGGAATGCATTCACCGAATGTGTAGGTTGACAATTACCCTCGACCCAGTAGCCAAACTGCCTTGTGGATTCCTTAGCTCCTTGATCCCTTTACCTGGCCCTTTTATACCCAATTTTGACATAAAAACACAATAGTGTTGCGAGACCTGTGCGCAGTTTCCGTTACAATATGAAGCATGAAAAGGAACAGCCCCATGATGAGAAGTATTCTTTGCAGAGCGGATCTATAATTCGATATGGTTTTCTTTTTTTCTTTCCTCCATCGCCAATTTGAACCCGTCATGTCATTATGGCCGCGCGGGGCGTGAGGGCGTTGCGATACTCGCCTCTCCAGGTCTAGTTAGCTCAATAGACGAGCCATCAGACTCCTGATCTAGCCATGTGCCGGCTATATGATCGTCGGATAATGATCGAGGGGAGTCGGTACCGCTAATGATGAACGTCTCGCTTTTAACCTCCGTCCTTCGCGTGTTATATTGGTCATTGGGAGTGAACGACTGCTCTCGCGCGCCGTATTCGTCTGATGATAGGTCAAAAACCTTAGGCAGATGGGATATCTTATGTGTAGCGAACTTCGACGTCGGCATTCCCATGGTCGACGACAGAGTGTGTGTAGGTGCGAGCTCAATATCGACTAATGTCACGTCTTGGGGCCCGAAACCGGGCATTTTGCTAGCTTGTTTTATACGAGAACCCTGATCGTGGCTTGGTGCGCCGGTTCCGCGGCTACGTTCACTATGTGTGAACCCTCTGATCCTCCATTGGCGAAGGAGTGGGCGGATCGTTGCGAGGCTGGCAGCTGAGATGGCGATTCCTGGTTCAACAAGCGTCCATATCATCGCATCCGTGCCAGCATCTTATGAAGTCGATATCGTTAGCGATCACATGGTATCTTACACGTCAAAATATATATATATATATTGAGAATATGTTGAGTAACACAACTTACGAAGAATATCCGACACATCCGTTATGTCGGCTAGAAACTTTAACCGTATGAGAGTAGCGATACTAGCAAATACTCCCAAGCTCAGGACAGCAATGACAGAAAATTTCGCCTGAGAAGTCATCTTCACCCTCCATATCATTGGTATGGGAAGAAGGGCATATAGCCAGTCCGACAAGATAGTCAACGCACTTAGCGCATAGGCAGCACTAACAATCTCATCTGCCGACACACAGTGGGATTTAGGGTCGCGTGCGAGAATTGTGTAATCCCATTGCGCTGGGACTGGATAGCACTGGAAGATATTCCAGAAGAATAAGGCGAAACTCCAAATTCCGACAACGACAATGCTGATCCCCAGTATCCATTTGTATCTCTTCTGAGCAGCCAGGCGAAAAAGGAAGAGGCCAATGCTCAACTTTATCAACCACATATTGGAGACGTAAGATGCCGTGGCCAGAGCCTGATATTTCAAGGCCTCGATCTCATCGTATTGAGAAAGCGATTTGTTATGTCTGCCTAAGCCATAGGAGATTCCTACGAAGACGAATGAGCATGATATTGTGAAGTTGGCCTGTCAAGTAAAGGTTAACGTCAGCGCGCGTAGGTTAAACTAGAAGTATATGAAGCGCCTACTAGACCAGCTAGCATCACCCAGTCATCACTTTGAAACGACATGGTCATCCCAGCTCGCACATAGGTTCGCAAGGCCACCGATAGCCACGAAATGACGAGCGTGACGGTGGCAGCGACCAGTAGACCAGTTCCATTACTATCGGTAGGCGCATTTGGGTCCTGAGGAGCCATTGAGTTTCGTTGCTGAAGGAGTGTCCATAAGAGATAGAGCGTCGTCAAAACAATAATACAGAGGCAGAAAGGAATTAATACAGGGAAATTCGAAACCGTGTACCATGCAGTAATCTCTATATAGTTCCAAGAGCACGAGACTAGGGAGGTGATGTGGGCGAGCGCGAGCCTAGAACCCGCACAGAAAACGCCATGATGCTGCTCGTGCAGTCTTCATCATTGGGATACAACCACGTACTCCACAAAGCAGAGACTTTGGTCCCGAACCATATAAGTACCCCGGTTCTCCATGTTAGTTCGAGTATGCGAGCTCCAGAAACCTAGTGTGCGGCACAGCCTATTGTCGTCGAGCTTCACCAATGATACACTACTGGTCATGTACACCCTTGTCCTTTCTAGACCATGATAAGCGTGTCCCTCGACTTCAATTACTTTAGCCCACGAGCGTTAATGCCGTTGGTACGCACTCTTGTCAACGTAATACGAATCCAATGGGAAAGTTCTCCGACGTTGGCTAGGAAGCAAATGAATAGTTGCGTTCTTTTCCCTCCTTCTCGCTCTACCTATACCGTAAGGCGACCACCCCAGCAGCGCGTTTCGACAAAGCTTACGGTATGTCCACGACAGCATTGCGACCATCTCCGCTCCTGCTGTTACGGTGAACTCAGAGAGCAGGACATTGGGAGTGTCGAAAGCTGATGGTGTGTCTTTACTTAGAAAACCTGTTGCGTCGACAGCTTTATCTGCTCATTACTACTATTCAAGGTTGAAGAGTGTACGTAGCTAACACACTCAGAACGTGCACCAGGTACGCTTATACCGCTCAATTACAGGACTGTGGTGGCGAAGATCCCAGGAACGTGGGCCTCATTTGGGATAAATGAGAAGTAGTTTTCTGTCATGGTCCGATACACACTCCGCTATTAGGGTGTGCACAGATGGAAAGACTGCATGTGTGGCGGGCTGCCCAGCCATTAGTCGATCAGTTGGTTTTGATCCCGGTTGAAATGCTACAGACAGACCCATCTTGAACAAAGAGTCTACCGATATCTCCAACTACTACCGCCTATTCTCTGTATGGAGAAAAGTTCCTTTGAACATCATCCTCCAAATGAAATTAAAGTATCGGGTTACAAGCGTGTACGAGGAATGGAGTGGTATGCGATGATAGGTAGAACGAAGTGTCTTTCTGTCCTCAGCACAGAACTCTAGTGGTTCGGCTGAAGATCCGTGATCGACCAACAGGCAGAACCGGCAGGACGGACGAGACAACGTCAAGGGCCCCCGGCTCCATTTCGGACCGTACAAAAGGCCTCGACTGTAACGCCAATGCGACACTAGACCGCTAGTAGACATGCTACGCGTGTAGTTAAGACGGGGATATTGCTGCATCAAGAATCTATATACTATAAGCAAATAATAATCAGGCTGTGCGGTAGAAGTCCCCAAGCTTGCGCAGGGGTAGCGGTTCTGCCACAGACACTCGCGACGCCGCCTCGTCCTATTCGGCCCCTCCTCTAATTACTTGCTTCGATATACTGCGGTACACTCCTAGTAAGACATGGAACCTGGAGGTAGGTTTACCATAATAGGTGATGCAATAATAGATCGATCGATCGCGTCTGATACCCGATACCTTAAGATAGAAGAAGAACATTCCATGAAACACATCTCAATTGAACGACTACATAAACGCAATTGAGCTGAATACATTTTTCCCTTTTCTATTGCAGAATATAACAGGAGGCTACTAAGGTGTAGTAGCCTGGAGTGCCTACAGAATCTACTCCATCAAAGAAAGAAGATTGATCTCGACAGTATGACGCGTAGAGAGTTTCAAAGCTAGGCTGAGCCATCTCCGAGACAACTCGGGGTTTATGCATTGGTCGCTACCACGCTCGCCACGCTATCTCCATGCCACCTCAAGAACCATCTCCAAGAGGAAGAAGTAGTAGCGGCCGAGCAAGTGGCTGTTGGCAAAGTAAAAGAAAAGACGGGGAAAAAGAAGGTTACCCCAAGGTGAGACACTTCCTGCAGTGCTTAGCCTCTCCCGATCACATCGCATATGGGGGTACTGTAGACTATAAGCCGTCCGAAGCAGAGCCGTTTCAATGCCACTCGTAGACTAGCTCGCCATACCATACTCCTAGTCTATCTAGTTAGCCTATTTTACATTGTAGTATATAAGAAATGGCAATCCTTCGACAAGAAAGTAGAGTATGTTGGTAGCTCCAGCTTGTAGTAGTTTCACTTCAGCTTCAACGGGAATTTTACCCGAGTCAGGCACGCATAATCGAGACAATGCATGCCGTGTCGATGCACACGACATATGCAGGCACAGGAGACGATTTGGAATGCCCATGCGAGCATTTCGTACACTACTAATAGTATAGTAGTATTCATGCCATGTTATGCACATGTTCTTCACTCCGTCACACGTGTGGCTTTTTCTAACTCATACGAATTGCCTAGGACAAAAGAGCTTTGGCGCAACGCGGATCTACAAACAGATAGACATAGTGATATTATACGCCGAAAATTGGGATCATGTTATGTGGATAATATCGTCACCCCAAATCGGCCCTTTCCTCTTCTCTCTAAGAAGAACTAGGTATCTTCAACATATGCATAAGCACCGAGACCAACCCAAGGAACTGTACACCGGCTCTTTGACTCGGGCGCGGCATCTGCCGTAAATTCCGGCAGAGTTCGGGTGTATACCGATTAACCATAGAGACAGATCTTGCTGGTCTTGTGAAATCGGAATGTTATGAGCCCATGTAACGTTTCGTATCACGAAAGTTTACCATGATGGAACAAAGAAGGTGAATGAATCTGAATGTAGTCTGCTCAGAATGACACACATGGTGTAGGTTAAGTAGGGTAATCTGATCAAAAGGATCCGCTTGAACCCCTCCTTTCCCGGGAGCCCCGGGGTAGACTAAAAACACTTGACTATCTCATCGGAACACTGTAGCGTAATGAACTATTGCCTCAAAAGATGGCGGCGTCCCTCAAGTACACTCTCCACCACTACGGCTCCCAAAATGATCTGCAGAAGCTGGGCGTGTGGGAAGTAGACGCCATAGACAAGGGCAAATACTGGGTCGTGTAAGACAAGACAAGCCTCATTTCATCTCATGCCCATTCCGTTCCATGCCATGCCCATGCCAAGACTCAATCAACTGAACGACGTCACAGGTACGTCCACGGTGGCGCATGGCGCGACCCGCGCGTCACGCACGAGACTTTCGTGCCGAGCATCGATTGGACCCTTAGGACGGCGCCAACAGCCACAGATGACGTCCGCGGCGACGACGACGATCGCAGGCGTGGTGTTGACGCCGTAGCCGGCTTCGCATCAATCGACTACCGGCTCAGCCCGCATCCGCTGTTCCCCCAGAACCCGGCGACGACGCCCGCGGACCAATTCCGCGGGGCGCGACACCCGGATCACATCGACGATGTGCGGTCGGCGCTGGTCTTCCTACAGCGGACCTATGGCTTCGGGGGCAACTATGTGCTGGTCGGACACTCAGCGGGCGGCGCCCTGGCGTTCCAGTTGCTGGCTACTTCGCCTTCCGCCGTGGGCAGCAGCGGTATAGAGCATCCGATCCTACCCGCTGCTATAATCGGCTTCGAGGGGCTGTACGACTTTACGGGCGTCGACAGGCGGTACGGCGGGGAGTATGCGCCGTTCTTCCGCGGCGCGTTCGGCGATGATCCCCAGAGCTGGGACGCCGCGGCGCCTATCAAGTTCGGTGGTAATTACGCGGAGAAGTGGCGCGGTGGGAGACTTGCCTTGCTTGGTTGGTCGCCGGATGATACCCTTGTCGATGAGCCCGAGGCAGATAATATGGCGCGGAGATTAAAGGAGCTCGATGGATTCGTAGTAGAGGAAGGACAGACAGGATCTGGGGAGAAGAGATTGTTGCTGCTGAAGGATCTGCAGGGGGATCACGATGAGATTTGGAGGAGCGGCAAACATGTTGCACGCATGGTGTGGGTTGCGCTCCGGGAGTTGGGAGTTGGGTCGTAGCGTATCTACCTATGTGGGTAGGGAGGCAGACCATCACGCAAGAAAACATCTTGAGAAAGGAAGGAGGAAGGGATCTTTCTTCTGAGAACTAAGTGAGAGCTCGAAGGGGTCCGTTTGTGATATGGCAGTATACTACGGATATAGATATGTATATACATGACAGCCCAGATCCTTATGCGATTTAGAGACAAAAGAGAACCTAGAGCAAGCCTTGACAAAGCATAATGCCTATCCATAGTATTCTCATGGTACTGAAATGCGAGTATCCTCTGTACTTGAGTATGGCACATAAGCCTTCATTCACATCTCCTCTATCATGCAGCCTAAGGTTCCCGAAAGGCTCTTGGATAAGATTGATATTCATCGCCATTGACATTGAAGTGAAGGGCAACATGCACTTTTAACCAGAGAAGGCAAGTAGATCGATAGTTGGGATTGCATTCTCGATCACGTCCCTTCCACCTTGGGTGTCGATCAGCTGATACCACGCCTCAGCGTCAAGGATTGTGTGTCGATGCAGGCAATGGGGGATGAAAAATCGTGTAAAGTTGCCAACATGGTAAAGAGGTCAATGCGTTTATAAGACGCGTATGACGGGCAAATTAGGGTTATAAAGAAGTTCCTAGGGATGGGTTTGTACCGGAGTCCTCTTGCTCTTCACGCTAAACATCATTGGTTTGTGGATGGTTATCGCATGCTTGTTGTTTCTTCACGGTCACTTCCGTACTAATTCGTATATTCTATTTATGCATTCAGTAGAAAGGCCCAGCGTGAACTTCGCGACAGCAACACATATACAAGGATATCGGCATCGTCACAACGTTTCCCAAGGAAACGAGCAACTAAGCGATGTATCTAAAATCTGGGTGCCTGTATCCGAGATCAGCCTTCTCTTCCTCTGTAAGCCCTTCGAGCCGACTATCACGACCGCCACGCTCTCGGATGCGATTCTCCCATAAGCAGTAGAGGAGACCGAAGGTGGCGAGAAATAAGACGACGACCTGCGCAGCGAAGTTGATAGAGTGACCTATGTGGAAGTTGGGACCATCGCTTGGGAGGTAAGCCCAGACAGCCAGAATACCTCCTAGGGTTCCGATTGAGACAATATACGCACTGGACACGGCACGGAGGGATGGATTGCCCGCGTTGTTTATGCCCCATGAGAGGAAACCAGGTCCACCTGGGAATGCGCCCACCGCACAGAGGTAGACAGCAGCGTACTTGAGCTTGCTGCCAGTACCCCAGCGCAGCAAGCCAAACCCTGTGATGCCTAGAATGGTAAATACTGCAAGGTATATGCCACGCATCCTCGTCTTGTCGCTGATGTAACCCATGAAAATGGCGATTAGCGATGCCGCGACATAAATAGGGACGCTGTAGTATTGTGCTGTCAATCCGCGATAGCCAATGTCTTGTAAGATGGTCGGGATGAACACTGATAGGCCTTGGACTGTGATGTTGACGAAGAAGAACCCAAACGCACAGACGTAGTTGTTGATGTTGGTGGCTGCACGCTTGACGTGGTGCAACTCGACTTTCTCATTGCCGGAAGACTTGTGCTCTAAACGAATCCGTTCGGCTGCAATCCATCTCTCACGCGTTGTCAGGTAGTTAGAGGTTCCTGGGGTCTGCGGTAGGATGAATGGCGCAACTATCGCCGCAATGACAGTCAATATTCCCTCGAAGAAGAATATGTTCCTCCATGTGTGTAATCTCGACCCAGCAATTCCCCATTCTGGAATCTGAGAAAACCCAGCGGCAAGTAAACCGCCAAAGGCACCCGCAGTCGAGGCTGCGGAAACATAGATGCCAACTCGAAAGTATAACTCTTTCCGTTTGTAGAACGAACTCAGATAAAATGCGATACCAGGACTAATGAGAGATTCGTTAGGGCCACGGATATCCTCAACGAGAACTCTGACTTACAAGGCGCCACCCTCGAATATCCCCAGTAACACACGTACTCCAATTAGTTGCTCATACGTCTTAACGAAGGCTGTGGCTATGGAGACAGCCCCAAATCCGAGGACCAGAGATGGAATATAAAATCGTGGACCAACGCGTTTGAGGAGGATGTTTGAGGGTACTTCTATGGTGAGATAAACGATATAGAAGATACTTGTCGCAATATTGAATCGATATCCTATGAGGTTTAAATCCTCTGACAGGCCCTGAATCCGGGCATTACCGATGTTTACTCTGACGGGGTACTGTTAGAAGGAAAAGTGATACGGAGCCAGCATCCTTACCGGTCAAGAAAACAGAGGAGGTATAAGATGGTGAGCATGGGAACTAGCTGTCGGTCAAGTTTTCTCCGTACAGTTGTCTCTTCTTCATCTGTCCAGCTAGGTGACTCGACAGAGCCGCTGCTCTTGTCCTCGAGCATAACGGCTTCCGGAAGAGAAACCTGATGCTTTTCATCTGTCTCCTTTACCAGTGCCATGATGATAACGAGAGTGATGGACAGAGCACAGTGAAAAAAGGCTATAGGGGGAGAAAACAAGCCTCTAAGCCGGGAAGACTAGCATACTCTATATTATAACCTAAGCTACAAAACTGCCATATTGTCAAATCGGTCCATCTCTAGCAAATCTATAATGATATTGTAATCACCCACATGGAAAGCGTAGGTCAGACCCTTCAACGAACTAACTCCATGGAGAGAAGGAAGTAGGGCCGAGACTCATATTGCTTGATGCCAATGATGACCGGCACGTAGATCTCCTCCTCTGATTGAATCGATACACAATGTCTTGGAGTATCCCTGTCCCGCCTAAAGCGGATATTCGTTTCCTACTGGCAAAAGACCGACCTCCTCCCCACGACAAACCCACACGGCAGTGTCAATAGCTAGTTCTGCGGGGAAGCTGTTGTGCGACAACCCCAATGCCGCGATAAAACCCCCTGTTTCGTGGCGACAGGTTGATGCTTAGAGCTTTATTACTATGTTGCCAGACGACGTTCGTGATGGCTGGGCGATATAATTTTCGCCATGAAAACCACCACCTGTATTATAAATGATTCAAAGAATAGAAATGGGCAAAACGCCTTCGACGTCGACTCAATATTGACCAAATAGATGTGGTGGTTCACAATAACATCGGTACCAAAACCCAGGTGCTTGGCAGATAAGCCAAAATATACCCACCCAAATGACACGACAGGGAAATGGTCTTCAGCTTACTCAGTACACCGCCATGTGGCTAGCTTGATACACTACCTTTATGAGGAAGCAACATGAACAGATGTGTTGTAGCTCTAGGGCTGGGTGAAAGCTGAAAGAGGTCGTTGACAGGATCTGGAAGGGAGAAGAGGCTCCATACTATATAAACTATTTATTATATTGGGTCACTAAGGTAGTATAACTGTCTAGATTGGTGATGAAGAATAAAAAACCTAACTTCGTTGGGTATGGTGGCAAGTAGTTTGATATGGCTGAATGTGCGCTATGTGCAGGGCTAGATTGACCGCTATAAAACTTACAACAAACTCGGTTGCTTATAGAAAACAGGTTGTTGGACTGGCGTGTTCTTGGAAATGACTCTACTACACTTTACTCTGCAGCAGCCGTTTTATTAAGTAGGTATACTGAGATGGTTGCAGTTTAGCCGGGCCAATGTGATGCAATGGACCACACGTAGATGCCGTCTTACTGGCCAATTGGAGAGCACCAATGGATAAAAATCCCTTTGGGCGCAGCCGCAACAATAAATCCGGAAATCCCATCAACATCGACACTGGTATCATTACCATTCTCGATACTTAAGCATCCTGTTTCAATTTACGACTTCTCTGCCTCGATTTCAAATGAGATAAACCGGAGGCCACAGTTCGTCACTGGACAGCGAGGCCAGGCCGACGAAGTCGCGGAAAAATAGACGCCCGTCTCACATGTTATTAGAGGATATTGCGGAATGGAACCGTCCACCCGTTGCAAAGACAACCCGATGCCCGATCTCAAAATCCGAATGGCCGCACGTGCCGCAGTAGGACTTGGAATATCGGATTTATCCCTTAGGATGGAAAAGACCTCAATGCATTAGTTTGGCGATACATACCTACATGCATCTTTCGAAAGGCGATATCAAAGCCGTGTTGGCGTTTGGCTTAAATGATTCTCTAAGAACATCAAAATGTCGTTATGGCGATCGAAGTATGGCCAGAAAGATTTGGAAGATCGGAAGATCGGAAGATGGCAGAAATAAATGTAGGAGTTGCCTACGAGAAGTGGACTATTTCGTGGACGATATCTAACCAGGGCAGCCATTCCAATCCCCAGTGTACATGAGCCAAGCTCAGTATATTCCATTGGCCCTCAATGAATCCACATTTTTCTGTCGTATAGTGAGTTTTATCTTTAAGTTATGGAAGGCTTGTAGGGTTGTTCAGCTAGGCGGAGGAGACGTAAAGAGCATGAGAACGTGTGTGGGTGATGGCATTGTATTTCACCGAACAAAAACTAAACTTACCTGGTATGTAAGTTAACATACAGCTCTGCGCATCTGCTGTTGCCCGCCTGCCTAGGTAAGGATGAGGCATAATATGCCTCGAGGAAATGGTCATAGAGAGAGCGCTCTACGATTACGCAAGAGAAGACCTCACGTGTAACCAAATCGTAATCAAGGCGTAGAAGATCGGGTCCTCTTTTACAGCAGTTCTACTATTCTAGTGATGTACTACCTGAAAGGTTAGATAGAACTTACTGGTTACGGAACTGAAGTATTTGTCTGAACAGGGTATCTAGTAGGTAGGTAATGCTGGGATAGCCTAGTGCCGGCTGGCACCCATGCCAACAGAGTGCCTAAGATGGGTCCCTAGCAAGGATGGCCTTCTAGACCGCCTTAAAGATTTGAATCTTGCGCTTCACAAGAAAGAAAAAATAACTAGAGGCTAATAGCTAATCAATACAGAGTGTATGCTACTTCTGCAAGGTAGTAGTCTATATTATGCGCTAGCGAATCCCATCGCTGAGGTCAGAACTAGAACGAGTATGATTGGTTCAAGGGAGGAGTTTAGGTACCTACCTCTCTATAAGTGTCTACACGACTAGGTTAAGTAAGTACTTAGTCAAAGGAAATGCGACAACGGAGGGAGAAATATGGTTCTACCTCATGCAAAGCTATGTGACTTGAGTAATACGGCAGGCTAAACCTAATACATCAAGTTAGAAACAACATGCGATATACAATATGATAGGCGCAATCCTGACTTGTAACAAATGAGAGATAACACAGGCGCATTACAAAGGCTATGTTTCAAATTCCAGCATTTCGGCCCATAATTCTGACATCAGGCATTAAACACGTCGAAGAGAGCCCACTACTAGTGGCCTAAATAGGCAATCTGCTATCTTAGACCATAACATTGCGATCCTGTGTGCGACCGGTCTTTCCGCCTCGGCCGGCTCCCCGGGTCTCAATCGCACAATGCACTGCTTAGGAAATACAATAGGGACCGCAATGTAAAACAACCTCAGACTCTGGCGCGCTATGAAACAGACCATCCGAATCGCTCAAGAGGCATTCATTCATTCTAGTGGACCTCGATGCTCAATCGCAATGCACTCTGCGCTTAGGTAGGTGTACACAATGCAACGAACTGCCAGCTACGAGATGCTGCATCTGCATCGCATGAGAGCTCCAGCTCTCCACCGCACCAATCAGACGAGCCCCCGCCATCCGAAAGCGCAATTGCGCAGATCACAGCGAAACACGTCAAGCAGCGGGGCAAGCAAACAACGAGGGGCACGATTGGCTGGGGCTTCCCCCGCCGGATGGATGGGCCAGGAAGTCCAGTCCGTCTGGGCACTGCCGGACCGGGACTAGCCTACGTGCCGGGCTAGGTCGCAAAAGGGATAAGGCAGGTATAAATAAGTACTAAGTATAGGTAGTATACCTAGCTCGCCTAGGTAGGTAGATAAAAGAGCTCTCTGGTGCGCTAGAGAGACCCACAGCAAGATTGCGCCCGGGACCCACAACACCACAATTCTCTGCTTTAAATCCCGTTACAGACTAGCGCAGGAACAGCGATCGCAAGTCTAACTCAACGTCAGGCCCTTCGCATCTCGTTATTGGCGGCCACGTTTTTTTATTATTGTATTTTGCGCCGCGATGCGCCGCCGGCGCCTGGCGGCTAAAAGAACCCCGAAAGTGGCAGTATGGTCATGGCAGCGACATTGTTTGTGCGATGCGCTCAGATTGAAGAAGAAAAAAACTGGTCTTCGTAAGCGCGCGATTGTTCGAAATGCCAGGGTGCGACGACCGGACCACCTGTTTGATCGCGGATGGCTTACCGATGGCTTATGTAGTGTGCCTGAAAAGGCAAGGGAGATTTCAGATACGACAATTGAGATTGGATGGGCGGGCTGTTGTCTTGTAAACAATCGCTTCTGCACCTGTAGAACTATCCTTGGAAGTTATACTTGGGACCCAACAACATATGAAAGAGGTCCATTCGTTTGTGAGGGCGCGCCAAGTGCCTTCCTCTATAGCCATGCGCGCATACTAAGCAAGAAGCTTCCATCGCCTACCTTCAATTCAAGGCTCCCCAGCAGCTAGATCCCTGGCCAGTACGAGTCGCACGCTCCAATGCCCTCGATCTCCGACTTCCAGTAGATAGGACAAGAGGAGGCGGGTTGGTAAGGTTCGAGGCTGGTGACGAGTAAGCCATCTCAGCTCATATTTTACGACACAGAACACAAGGCAACCTCTCGAAAGTGGAAGGCCACGCTATGCTGAAATTTATCATGTATTTTAACAGCTGAAATATAGAAATTGTCATGGTACCTAGATATCATGTCCCATCCCGACTAACAGTACAGCTAATAGTCGCGACGAGTAGAGAGACGGGAAAAGACAGACAACCACGATGCGAACCACTTTCAATATATCCCCACCAACCGTATAGTTGAGAGCAACACTGTCGCAATTCAACACGATCCCAAGCACTGATGTGTTCATAGGCAGGTCCGCTTTTGTGACTTGTTGCACTATAGTTCAGGACATCTGCCAGATGCGCCTCACTCCCCAACCTAGGGGTCACACCCGAATTGCCTGGAGCCATCGATTTTCTAACCACCGTCGCCATATCTTTCAACCTCTTCAACAGTTCTCCTCCTTTCCAATAGGCGCTTATCGTCTTGTGGACCGGGTCTGACCGTATGAGGTAAAAGCAGGTGTTTTGGAAACGCAACCGTGAAAAGCAAAAGTGCAGGCGTGAATCCAACGCCAATTCATAGAAATTCCTTGATTGCAACATTCGTTCCCAGCGCAACGTTTTGTCGAAGAAAAAGAATGTAACGGCATCAAAGCCTCACTATTAAACCTTGGTTCCATATACGCCTTCCAAAATCCAAGGATGTAACTCCGGTGCCATAGGAAAAATCTAATACCGCGCCTAATGTCGAGATGAACCCCCAAAGTCATGGTATGTGCCCGCACTTAAGCGCAGAAGAATATGCGCCGGCGAGCCAAACCTTCAGTTTAGTTCGAAACCGACATACTCCTTGTTGAGCAAGTTGGTGCGATAAACCTGCCTCAAATGAGGTATAGCGAAGAGGCGATAACTCCGCATAACGCTAGCTATAAATATAGAAATTGCGCTATTCATTGCGCTCTTCGTTATTGGCCTACCGCTTGCGTTTCTTGTTCTTATCAGTCGCAACTGCAGGTACGGCGATAGGAGCGGCAGGTAGAAGAGTGGCTGGTGCTGCAACATCGAGTGATTTGATCGGGACGCCCATATGGCGTCCATAACGTCCCTTCCGACCGTTACCTTCATCTTCGCTGATGCACTGATCGGCGCTAAGACCGGCATCCCGACAGCGACCGCAAGGCCGTTGACGATCACAACCCTTTTTACTCTTTCGGCATCGTTGGCAACGGGGCTTGGTTGATAAATCCGGCTGTTCTTCGTCACCAGGTTGGCCTGACATCGCGGAGGCAATAGAAGGCTTCCGCGATTGATTAGGTAGAGATGCAGGCGATATTGGACCAGCAGCTACACTGTTGGTTTTCTTCGGCTTCGCAGTACTGGCCTTAGGTGTTTTCGCACTCTTGGGTTTAGCGGATTTGGTACCTGGTACTCGAGGCTTCCCAAGATTTTGAGTCTTGACGTTGGCATCAGCGGTTTGTAAGCCTTGCGCACTCTCCACAACGCCATCTTGTAGATCGGCATCGTTCGTACTCGCTTCTCCACCGTTGTGTTGTGGTATAAAATGGCTATCTGTAGTTGGATGGATCTTATGCGTGGTCCCGTTCCTATCAATCTTCTGGCGACGAGCAGGTGGTAACTCGTCTTCGTTGTCGCTACCGCTATCGCTTGTCGCGCCAGTCGAGGAAGCAACCTCCGCCTTCCCGCTAAATGTGTCATCTAGAGTGGACGCTGAGGTCCTGCCATGGGAAACGTTTGGCATTTCACCCAGTCTCATAAGCTGGATTGCGACATCTTTATCCTCTTCAGACACACAACTGCCGATGGTAGGATCAGGGGTCGGGAGGATGCCCGACCCGTTGTTTGGGTAGCCTATGCTCCCCCGATGGCGTCGTGAATCAGCAACTGGGGTTGCAAATATACCTTGTTGACCATAGCCGTTATAGCTTTGAGGCGATTGAAGAGGCTGAGGGTTTGTGAAAGGATTCTGACTAGGGTGTGGGAAAGGTATCGACGGTCGCTGATGTTCCACACGACGAGCAGGAGACACTGATGGGTTTGATGTCGCTGCAGGCATCTGTGGTGGAGCAAATAGTGGTAGTTCCTGTAGCAACTAGTGATTAGTATTGAGTTGAGAGTGTAATGGGGGTTCCCAATACTTACAGAGCTCTCAAACTTCGCGCGCTTGCGACGACCACCCTCGACAATGTTTTCTACACTAATATCGGTGTTACCGATGTGATCCTTTGCTTTGCTAGACACGGATCCAGCAGCACCATCACCACTGCTGTACCCGTTGACACTATCGTCATAGTTGGAGCCGTGGTTTTTGGTAGAGCGAGAGCGCCCCTTCTTACCAGCCGGGTTCGTGCTAACAGAGGTGCTACGGCGCCCACTGTTCTCATTGGGAGAAGGGCTGCGCCTGCGGGATGACCTTGAGCCCGGTCTGGAGATGTGGTGACCCAGTTGATGGGGAGCGTACTCCAACGGCGCCGGTTGGAAACCGGTAGGGTTAAATAGGCCAGCCGGTGGAGAAGGCTCTTCAATAACTCTGACGTGCACGACCATATTGTTGCTGAAGTTTTCGTATCTTGCGATCAGTGTGTTGTTCCGATCGTCCTCAAAACTAATACCCGCAACGCCGTGGTATAAGCCATAGAAATTCTTGACGGTGGAGATTATGGACTCCGTGTCATCATGAGGATATATTTGAACACGCAAGGGGAGACGTGCTCTATATTGGGGTGATTGAGGGCAGAGAAGTTCGAATTGAACATGTTTGGGGGCTACAGGTTGCCGAGGGGAGACGCTTCCACTGCAGGAGTCTCGAGAGCGACCTGCATACGGCTCAATCGGTGACCCAGATGCCATTTTACTCTCTCGGCGTATTATTGAAGTGTCGAGAGTAAGTTTGGCAGTTGAAAAGGGCTGTTGGAGACTGTGACGGGAAGCGCCCGCAACAGGTTTGGTATTGGTCGATTGCAGACGGGAGGTTGAGGGTTTTGCTGTTAGGAGGGAGGACACGTCCATCACCTGCTTGCATAGACCCTCGATTGCTGCCTCCGTAGTGTTTGTTGGCTGTTAGACTCGATGGTTTTCGATTGCGACCGAATACACCGACGACTTGGACGGCGAGAGGTGACCGGGGAAGGGCAAGCAAGGTTAAAGGCGAGGGCGGTCAAAACCTGATCGCAAGACGGGGAAGAAGGGTAGGCGTATTCGAAGACTTGAGAACGTCGCCTTGTGTATCTAGTGATAGCTTATGTTAGCTCGACATCTCGAATGATAGTGAGAGGGGAGGAAATGGGAGGGTGTTGAGAGTAGAGAGTGCTGCTCGTCGCTGGCGACCATGGTTGGTGAGGGAGGTAGCATTCTGTGGCACGCCGATACCACCATTGTGCCGAGGCGGGTTTGCAGGACAATGGGGACAAATACAGTCCCCATTGGGAAGCACATTGGATCGCATACGATGACAGACTCTGAAAACTCACCGAGATACTGAGCAGATGGTGTTGCGGTGTTAGAGACGCATGAACTCGACCTTGAGCCCTGGTGCCCCGAGTCGGTCTACAAGAGCAGCAGGTTTAGCGTTAGGGGAGCAAAAGTGAGCGGGCGTGCTAGCTGTGCTAGCGAAATGGTGGACAACGAGGGCCGAGATGGGCTACGCAGACTTACCGGTGTGAATGGGAGTGGTTAGATGGGTGGTTTTGGTCGAGGGAGTAGGTTCGTGTGAAAGAGGAGGTAGAAGAGAGAGCGAGGTTTTGCACAGTACCGGGTGAGTCTCAAAAAAGGCTTTCCCACACAGTTAGTGAATCTGGGAAGTGGTGGGTGCAAGTACCCGTGCAAATGTGCCATTCCTACCGCTTGTAGGCACCCAGCCCAACAGCCTACAGGTAGCACCTAACCCGCCTGTAGCTCCTCCCCCTAACTGCCTAGAACTGCCCAAGTGCGCACATCACAACCGCTAAAGGAGCGACTAGCACTGCGTCACACATGATGGTAATACTGTTTGGAAGTACCACAGTACCAAGCCAGGCCTGCACAAATTGCCAAATCAACCACGAAATGAGCATGTGGACAGGGTCAATTCGTGGGGTTTTTAATGAGATATCAAGCCGTTGACAACATCTCTCTCTCTCTTTCTCTACTTATTTCTTTATTCGATTAACATTTATATATAATAATAGATGGCTGGGGGAACTTGAGCATACACATAACGTAGGTACCTGCAGCCTCTCCTCTTCCATCCGCACATACACGACACACACTATACATGTTAAACTTGGGAACGTGCATGATAGCCCATGGATACCTAGTTCAAGTTTCCAACATTCCATCGCCTCAGCGACACCTGATTCCTAGCAGCAAGGAAGTAAATTACACCTACAAGCCCCCAAGCGAAAGTCAAAATCGCCACGCTATGTACTCCTCTGTAGAGCTTATACTGAGTAGGGCAGGCGAGCTGTCTACAGTTTTTAAATGTCTGTACTCGATTAATGCCTTGCCTAGGTAGGTATTTATCTACAGTATCTCGAACGTAGGTATCTATGATAATATATGGTTGCTGTGTTGCTGTCAGACATATGCGACACTTAACTTCGAACTATCTAGGCCTAGGAAATGATGAAAATTGTACTTAATAACACACATGTCTTGAGAAGAGGGCCTCGACAGACTGGTCCATTGTATGTATAAACCTACCTGCTTACCTGCCTACCTAGGTACCTAGGTAGGTAATGTCTTGTAATAAGTGTCTGTACTTCCTACATGTATATACTTAGTATATGAGCGGCTCTTCTTCTACATACCTTCTTAAATAAGTACCTACCTAAAGATACAAAGTAGTGATAGAGATAGGTGGTAGGCATGCAACTTTAGTACGGGTGATCCGCATCGTTGTGTCTTAAAAAGCCGGTGAAGAAGTCTGCATATTTCCCAACTCGTGCGAAAAGGTCTACTACGTCCGTGTGGTGTGTTGTTCACTTGTAACGACCAGTCAAGTCTGGGAGAATGTCCGCTTGGTTGCGTTCAGAATGGAGGCCCAAGCGACCGCGTCTAGACGAATGGGATTTGCGACTGGCCAAACTTACTTACACTACTACTTACTAAGGTATGCTCGAGAGACCCGGCGGCCACCTTTCGGGTCTTCCCTGCTGCTTGCTGCTCACTGCTCACTGCTCACTGCTCACTGCTCACTGCTCACTGCTCACTGCTTTAGGAACCTTTCAGGACCGGCTCGACCAAGCGTCTAGGCAATTACCTGGCCACCCTCAATCTCGTCCATTGCGACATCAAGCTGGTTCTGAACCCGGCCTCCAGGGCCCTAGTGCAGTGTAGTGTAGAGTATATACTACACTACTCACTACTACATTAAGTCGATAGTCAATCAATCTTCGGACACTAGGTTGCTTGAGATTGCTTGTGACTCGAAGCGTTTGGCTGTGACTAACTGGCTTAGTGGGATAAGTGTTGGCGTAATTACGTGTGGAAATGCTTCCTTCTCCTCTTCCAACATTTGGTCGCATTGCCATCACTCAATGTCACAACTGACTTGCGCTATAGCTCAGTATAACTCACTTATAGGCGGCCGCTGTAGCATAGCTTCCCTATCCCGAACTGGAGGGTCCCTTTTGTTAGCGAAAGAGATGCTGCGCAGCCTGCGCAATACGATGATGAACACGCCATCTTTTGGCGCCGCCGTCATTGTGGAGAAAGGGTGTGACAGGGGGGGTTTGCGACTGCGGGCTGAGCAGGACGCTAGTTACCCACACAACGTATCTACTGCTATTATTATGTACAGATCATGTATGCTATGTTAGGTAGGTAGATAGGTAGGTAGCCAGACGACGACGACGAATCCTGCACAACGCCTATCATGTCAGTGATGGTACAGGGGACTCTCCTACTCCGCACGCTTCGCAGTCTGGCGCGCTGGGGAGTGTCTGGAGCGTCTCGCCCGCTACCATTGCCAAGTAATTCGCAAATCTTGGGTTATCAGGTGCCGCTTTGCTAGTTTGCTAACGGAGCTTGCGCGGTCACAACGAGCTTCGTGGCCGGGGATCTCAGGTCAGTCAAGTGGCCAAGCCAACGGCCGATCCAGCCAATGGCGCCGACATGCGCCAACTTGTCAGAGCAGGGGTACCCGCCCTCACCGTGTGTCTCTGCATGGTGTGTCTGCAGATGGGTAGGTTGGTGTGAAGCAACATGCTGGAGAACCACGGAGACGAACTCCCATCTAGTGTATACTTGATGAAGGGATACACAGGGTGAACAGAGGTAGCCTAGGTATAAGATTGTCGCATATAAAGCGCCCTTTCAGATATGCTAAGAAGGCATGCTGTAGGCATGCTAGCATCCTTGGCGGAGGTTTGCTGGTTTTCACCGAAGACCATCATCGTCATCTATAACAGGGCTCTAACCCAAGTAGGTATCCATCTATATACACACACAACAAAGATCGGCATTTATGGCTCCATGTACCTTGTGTTTCATTGTATTCTTAGGGCCACACCATCTCGGCAATAGGGAATCGCGATGTATTGAGCGCCAGAATTACTCAGTCAGAGCCCAACATGTGCTGGGTTTAGAATAAGACCCTTCGATTCTGGGCCGGGTTTGTGTGTGTCTGGATGTGTGTGGGAGACAGAGAGATAGAGAGAACAAGATGGTATAGTTATGGCAACTCTTGGTTCTAACGCTTAAAGAGCATAGAGGAGAAGCCAAGCCCTTCGTGGGATAAGGCCGTGTGAGTGTGGAGTAAGGAACCAGCGGAAACGTTCTAATGAGGGAAAGGCAAAGAATATGGATGTAAGATGCGCTGGCCGAGTTTTACTTGCATCAAATCAAGCCTCCAGAAAGGCCCTGTTCTAACAGCCCAAGCCCCATCCTCTCGAACACGCTGTCAGGCGGGCTGGCGAGCTGGCGAGCGCAGAGCTCTTGTTCGTGCAGCCAGGTGCAGTACCCTGGGCTGCGCTCTGCGAATCATATCCCTCCATGCATTATTTGTTTGTTTTCGCATGCGCGACCGAAGAAGACTAATCGTGCGAGGTCCGTAAACATCTCGCCATATTCGGTCTCCAGAGACACGCGCCCTCAAGCTCGAAAACAAACAGAGGAAAACAAAGGCTAGCTAGGGACGGCCGCGGCCAGCAGTGTTGTTTCGAAACGACCTTTGTGGCAGGTCGCGAAAGAAAGCTTTCCTCTCTTGACCGCTCAACTTACTACAGAGTACGTAGTAACACGCTTCGGTCCAATAGAAAACGTCTTGCCCTCTCTCAATGCGCGAATACTTGGGTACACCACTTATCTGCGCTAATGTACACCGCACCTAGCTACCTAGTACAATGTGCTACTTGGCTTATCCAGACCATCCATTTCTTTTGACTTGCCTTCTCGCCGAAAATGGAAGAAGCAGGTCGACTATTCTATGTCATGGGGTCAGGAATTATCTACTCGCAGCGGATGAAAGTACTTACTTAAGTGAGGATGGTTGAATTAGCGCAACGTTTAGTCATTCGGGGGGGGGGGTTTTTTATCGGCGCATCTTTGGCCAGACAGTTAGTTAATGATACGGTATCCGGATGCGTAGATATCCTGATGACGGTTTTCCTTACCAAGTCCCTGCTAGTCGCCACGACTATTCGATGACTGGCATGCAAGATGGATGGGTGTCTTTGATGTTACCATATTTCGCGAGATTGCGCAGCCAATCGTTTGGATAAAACACGGGACGGTGGCGGGCGGGCAACCCCTTGACCCGGGGTATTTATTACAGCATCCTCTTCCTACAAGAGCAGGCGCACGAATCGGCCGTCTTGCGCCCATTCTATGGTTGTGCGCGTACACTACCTTGTGCGATGATTAGAAACTACAAGCCAAGGATTCCACAGTCAATTATCGCAATGCGCGCTCGCCGTATGATTCCGCGGCTCCGGACGGAGAGCGCCGAGGGCACTCAAAACTAGGCTGTTATCGCTCGACAGTTATTACCTGAATCATCTCCCATTGACTCATTTTCGTGACACTGTAATGTATCCAGTTACCAGCTTGAACGCTGGCTTTCTCGAGTGATCGCATCAATTGAATGGCGACGCTCCCTTTGTGAAGCGCATTATGCCGATTTCTCCTAAAATCTCTGTCGCAACAACTTGATACAATTACCGCGAGGTCGTATCCTATTACTGGCTAAAGAGCGGGGGTAGGGAGTAAACAGTACATATCTCTCTCTAGTTCAGGTCATGCTATTTCTTTACAAATATTCTTGTAATTCTTGTTCGGCTGACTTTATGATCTAGACTACCTATAACCACGCAACAGGCTGCTCGCGAGCACTAGAGATCATGCTGGTCACCACTCGGCGAGACCTTGATGGTAAGGTTCAGCACAACCGATGTATATGGTTGCGCAAAGCGTAAGGAGTATTTGGTCGCTGTCTCAGGCCTTTGCCGAATATGCTGGTTTTACTTTGCAAGCTCCTAGATGAATTATTGAGGTTGCGCGATAATAAAAGGAAGGCAGTGGGAGAGCTTTGAATGCAGAATGGGGGATTTGAAGGTCACGTGTTTTCGAGCATTGTTCGTGATTGAACTCTTCGACGTACCGCGTGCCAGGGACAAAACCTTCATCGCATCAATTTACCACAATATAGAGCAGTAGATCGGCTTTCTCGGGTTGTGGGATATCAGCATGGTATAAACGGTTGTGAACTTTTAAGAAGGGCCATTTATGACAAGTCAGGAATCGTAGCTGTTGAATAAATTGAAATTGTTGCAATTCGCTGCATTGATGAAAGACGCGACTGGCTATCTTCAGCTACGTCATCAGACATAAGCTAGCGCACTGACCATGTGGGGAGTTCGTCAGAGTGTGGCGCTGTAATGAGGCTGAAAAATACGGAGTACTATCCATAATTCTTATTGTATTAGGTAAGGCGTCTCTGTACCCAGGTACCTACACCTACTGTTTCCAGGGGTATGGGCTCCGGTATCTATGATTATCCGCAGCGGAGCTAGACAGTGCGAGCGGGCCTCTACCTTATCTGGTATATATAGGAAACATAAAGACAAGTAACCTTCAACATAGACACAACAGAAATTTCATTGCATGCGGCTTCGCCAGAAGCCAGCTTTCCATGTCCTGAACTATACAGAACATGATAGGTAGAGTGCCTGCATCATCAAATGCGTCGCAGTTTGCTGCATAGAACATGCGGCCGGGGCAACAGCTCCTGCGTACACTACAGCACATTACGACAGGGATTAGACACTCGATTCTGTTTGGTTGGTTTGTTTATTTTCTTTCCTAAATAGGCACTCTCACCCCCAGTTGTACCGTACCGTACTGTATCTACACAATTGCACAAAATATGCAGGCCAATACATCCCAGGTCGCAATTGGAGTGCTGTACCGTAACATGGCTTGCTTACAAGTACTTACAGACTGAGATAATGCTAGCGTATAGATCTGATAGTACATAATGCTGCTCCTCCTTGACTCGTAGCATGTTGTATCTAGTTAGCTTAACCTTAACAGAAAATACTTTAGTGGAGATTAACTAAGTATTAGTAGGACCGGGAGGCCAGACAACGGACATCAACAAACTCAACCCCAATGCATTTCTAGTTTAGACCGGGAGTCAAAACAACATAAGGTACCTTTAACTTTGCATCGTAACCATCTTCCACTCTCCCAACACCTTGTTCTCCTTCTTAAGACTAAACATCTACACACACCTCAAACATCGGGATTGGAATTACTACTTCTATCCCCTTTTCCCCCGAGTGCGACCGTACTTGCTGCTGCATAGCTAAGCGTTATACTGCCACTAGCAGTCTGGGGCTACGTACCTCTGACCTAGCGCTGCTTTGAGCCTCCAGGTGTCCCAAATTGGCAAACGTTTAAATTAGCTGTGCAAGCTACCTCCCTACCTTGACTAACCATTGATTGAGATTGCGATTCAATAGGAGCGTTGGCGCAAACCCTTTCGCGTCCGTTGACCATCTCTCATCAATGAATCCTTAGATGCAACAGTACACATTTTGGTGCTGTATAACCATCATTCCAGCCTAATCGTATTGTTTTCAACAACTACCTCAGCATCGTTTTGTCCATTCAATCCTTCTAATCCTCATTCGCGCGTCCTGCAGCGCGATCACTTCAGCATCGGTATCTCGCATCAGAGTAGCTGAGTCCCGCGCGCGGCCGAGTGAAATATGGACGCTGCAGTAAGTGTCTGAATTCCCTCGCTCCTCGCGGTGCTGTTGGCCTGGTGTGCTGTGATCAACAGCTCTCCAGAGCTATTTTGACGCGACCTACATTCCTTCCCATCGAACCGCATGAACACTTCACACACGCCAGGATGCCTGGAGTTCGCATATTGGGACGCATCTCGCGTTTTGGTCCATGTCTTGCTCCATTGGCCAATTGCTAACTTCGTATTATTCTGCAATAGCCCTACAGACCTAATCGACATCTTTCCAACCTCGGAACCGAAGGTTCTATCCGCGCAACCGAAAAAACACTCCATCAACGCCACAAATCCACCGGGAACCTCATAAACATGTCTGTAACCGGCAGCTTCAACGCTGCGCCGAAGCGCACAGCTCTGGGAGACCGCAACGTAGCTCCTAGAGACGCAAGTGACGCGCCGAATGCCAGCAAACTGGGATCAACCCACATCTATACCACCACATCAACAATGGTCGCCTCCAAGGCCCAGGAGAATCGGGTACAGGCCAATCCGAAGCCCACGGCCGTGCCCAATAGAGCTTTCCTTCAGCCAGCACAGCGCCCACCAAAAACCGTTGCTCTTTCCACCTCAATGAACCAACTTAGGACTTCCGCCGGTGATAGCTACGTGCCACGGAAAGGCCTCAGCAAACTGACCCCCCTCGTGTACAAAGACCCACAGAAAGAAGACTCCAGACCTGCACCTGCAGAACCTGCCGGAGCCGTGCCTGAGAATTGGCCCGTTGCGCAAGCCTCCAAGGTGCAGCCTTCCATTCCGAACTTGAACTCGAACGTCAAGCAGCAGCCGCCGGGTCACCCAGTTCCCGTGGAGCCACAAAGCTCGCAATCAGAACACCGCAAACTCCGAGACGGTCAACAACCTTCTCGCCATTCCAACTCCAGCGAGGCCCAGCTTCAGAAACGAACCTACTCTTCTACTACAAATCTCCCACCCCTAGCTCCTCTTGCCGACGTACCGCCTCCCAACCCTCCTCGCACTGATGACGATACTACCGAGCCTCTTTACGTAGATGCTGTCGAGGACCTCACTCAAGAGCAGTTCGATTTTCCGACCAATGAACTGGCGCAGTTTATAGAGGCACCTCAACCGCACCCACTAGCTGTCCGTTCTGTTCAAGAATCTCATGTTCCCGAGCTCACCAAGCCAGCTCAGGCTTCCAGTACTCGTTCCGAGGCCAATTTGATTAACCGCAACAGTGGCCCTTACCCTGCGTTTGCTGTGAACGACCGGGCCTATCTAGACTGCCTGTCCGATTGTGACGACGAGGAACCCCACTATTACGACGACAGGGGCTACACCACCGCTCATTCATACCGATCCCACGGCGATAATACTACTGGTGGTGTGACGACCGTAATGTTTCCTCCGAAAATCACAAAGAAAGGCCAGTCAGAGCTCGAGACTGCTAAACAGATCGTTGAAAGCAGACGAACGGCCGAAGATATTCAAGAGGATGCTTGGGATATCAGCATGGTTGCTGAATACGGTGATGAGATCTTCCAGTACATGAAGGAACAAGAGGTGAGACTAGAGACATGCTGGAATACGTTGATTATTTGCTAATATATCTTAACAAGATGGCCCTCCTGCCTAACCCTCACTACATGGATGATCAGGGTGAAATTCAATGGTCGATGCGCTCCGTTTTGATGGACTGGGTAGTTCAGGTCCACGCTCGTTTTGGACTTCTCCCCGAGACGTTGTTCCTGACCGTTAACTATATCGATCGGTTCCTCTCCAATAAAGTCGTGTCACTAGCAAAGCTCCAGCTTGTGGGTGCTACAGCTATTTTTATTGCCGCCAAGTACGAAGAGATCAACTGTCCCTCGGTGCAGGAGATCGTCTATATGGTGGATGGCGGCTATACCGTGGAGGAGATACTCAAAGCTGAGCGCTTCATGTTGAGTATGCTTGATTTTGAGCTCGGTTGGCCCGGTCCAATGAGTTTCTTACGACGCATCAGCAAAGCAGACGATTACGATCTGGGGACTCGCACGCTGGCCAAATATTTCCTCGAGGTTGTGATCATGGACGAGCGATTTGTGGCAAGCCCGCCCAGCTATATTGCGGCTGGGGCCCATTGTCTCTCGCGCCTTGTATTACACAAGGGTGAATGGGTGAGTCTTGATGGTTACTACGACATGTTCCTCGTACTAATTTATGAATATAGACCCCCGCTCATGTTCATTATTCTGGCTACACAAATCAACAGCTGAAGCCTCTGGTGGCCATGCTATTGGACTGTTGTCGGCACGCTCGCAAGCATCACAGCGCCGTCTTTGAGAAGTATTCGGACAAGCGATATAGACATGCATCTACATACGTCGAAGAGGAGATCATGAGGGGTTACACCCTTCCATTTGAACACCGTATGTCGATGCCATTCGCCGTTGAGTTCTTCAGTAGTGAAACCACTCGTGCTTCCTACGCCGGCTCCCATGCCGAGTCCCATGCCGGGTCCCACGCTATGAAGATGCCCATCTCAACACTTGGCTAGAAGATTCCTCTCGCTTAATTTGGTACTCTTTAGTTGAGTCTGCATCTTACTCTCTTTACAGCGCCCCTCAGGGGGACTATAGGACGAGTTTAGGGATTGGGTCTCCATAGCAGAGAGCACATCCCGTTGCAGAGTGTTCTATACGACAACCGAAGTTCCGGCAGCGCCGGGTGATAACAGCTCATGCATATGGTGCCCACCAATATTCACAATATCCCTAATATGGCATCCGTATGCCAGTTGATGAGGTGTTACGATGATCACGAATTATACGATCCTAATTTCCCTTTTCTTGCGATACCTTCCCCCAAAGGTGCAGCATTCATTCCCCAGGCGTTCCGGAAAATCTTGCGGTAGAGGTAATACTGGCATCCTAGAAGATTCAGGCAAGGAGCAAGGCGTTCGATAATGGACGAGTGGTGCGGCTTGGTGCGGAACTGTACTTAGCGATCAGTATTTCCACATCTGGCGTCCCAAAGGGATTCTTGAGATTTGTCATGCTACTAACTTGCTACGCAAGAGACATAACTCATGCTTTTGTCTGTATATAATTTTGATGGGCAGGCGGCCGACTGTGTGGTTTTTATTCCGTTTGTTCTAGCATTTGAAGCCAGACAAATGCAGCCTGTACATAAAACTTTTAGACAAAAGCTTCATCATTCTTCTGACGTTAGTGCCTCGCTTCTTATTTTTGCATGTGACATTGTGATATGACTACTAGCGATATACTTGAGAGTCTGCTCCATACTAGACGAGTATTCGTAATCTACCCTACACAAAGAGGGTTGTTCACTCCTTAGAGGCGTATTTGACACGCGTCCTTAAGCCCAACCATTTCTCTTAATTCACGATACCCCAGCTCACCTCATAACCAGTAGACAGATAATTACCAAGAGAATCAGGGTGCAATGCTCCTAAACGGGCTGTTACGAAGCATCTCTCTAGACACATTGTGTATTTAGATTATTTGCTAGAGGTTGATCCCTCGGCCAATCGTGTGTCGAAATTTGGGCAAGGGAGTTCAACCTGGAGTTCATGAAATATCTATCCTATGGCCGGCCTACCTACCTAGGCATAATCTTAGAATAATTGTGCGCAGCATAGGTAATGTCGTGGAGTTTATGTTTACTAATTTTGCTTGTTATGTAATCACTATTTATTGTGGCGTTCATGTAGATAGGTAGTTAAACTAACGTTTAAAAATGTATTATTAGCATCCCTAACTAACTCACACAGCCGCACTGATATGAAACCACAACGCAGAAATCACGGGGTATATAGAGCCGGGTGCTTGCCATTAAGCTCCTCTCATCGCTGTATACAAGATGGAACTCGTATGATTGAGTGGTGCGACGGCTATTATGAATTGGCGGCTATTACGCTCTCCCACCCCAAAGCCAGCTGGGGTAGGTGACATCTACCGGAAACAACCGGTCCCCAACTTTGGCTGAGATGTGCGAGGGACTTCCCTTATATTCAAGGGATATCTCATTCGCGCCGAAAATGGAATTTCTTCGACATTCGACGTTTCCTGTCCGAAAACACGGCTTGCAGGACAAAGACAATTTGCGCTGCTCCGACAACCCTTCCGGTTATTTATACTACACAAGGCAAACCAGGTCATTATGGCATTACTCAAGACCGTACCTATACTACGTACGTTCATACAGAGGTCACACGACACTCTCTAGGTACTCCCACCCCGCTTGACCCCCTTCCGTGACTGCGGTCACTATCTACCTACATCTACATATCTATACGAAGTGTGCCGCAACGGCTTACGGACATTTGATAACAAGTCTTGCACTACTTAGTATGTCATTATTTGCTGAAATCGCGATTCCGGCCTCCTACTACAACACTCAGCAGTAGCAAGCCAGTCCAATCCGACCTAAGTGAAGTTTCGGCTTCCAGTCGATGAAAATGTACCAAGCTTGGGGGATAAAAGAATGTTGGTTGGTCGGTAAAGGAAAATAAATGGATTGTCAGGTACATAAACTCAATTTACGTACTAATGTTCTGACTGCGTGCAGCGGAAAGCGTGGAGCCAGCGGCCCCAGAGAGAGCGCCCCAGATGATCTCTCCAGAGTCCCTCGATAAGGGCTTAGCGGCGAGTCAATCTCCTTTCCACCGCGGTGTTCTCTCGGAGTATGGCGTGTGGGTGGATTTCGGTGGATCTCAGTGGATCTGGTTCTGTCCGGATTAACGTAGTTCCTTAGACGACCCGCCACGACCCGCCACGGGGGTATCGATAGCTGATGGGTCCAGCTGGCGACGGGGGCTCCTGATTGGACGCACCACCCTGCCCTCTCTGGCTCAGCAGCAATAGCGCACGCTACTACCCTAGCGCAGCTTGGAAATTTCGGGTGACAGGAACTTCAAGAATTTGGAAGTCTTACTAGGAAATCGCCTGGTGGCATCGTGCTTCTGCGAAATCCCTCATTGTCATCGTCACCGCCCCCGCGACCCATCCCGGCGTCTCCTCCTCTTCTATATCTTGAATTCCTCTCCGCCGTTTCCCTGCAATCTCGTTCGGGCTTCGATTCCGAGGCTCTCCGAGTTGGACGTTGGACGTGGAAGATTTTCGAAGTCTGCGCGCCACGAGACACGATCTGCACTAGACAGGTGGTGGTGTACACACGAAGAGAGCACCCACTCCTAGTCTCGGAGCTCCACAGACTACGGGTTGTATCGTGAGGGTCCTTCCTCGCTGCATCAATCGCCGATTTTCGTCGATTGTACACTAGCCGCCCGCCGACCAGTGCAGTCAACGCTCAAGCCCCCCGGCGCCTAGTCCCCTTGCAGTTATCCGCCGTCCCAGCACAGAGGGCACACACCAGAGCACCGCACTGCCAAGTGAGTGAGTGAGTGAGTGAATGAGTGAGTGCATCACACACCTATCGCGCGACTGGCGACACTGCCAACGGACCTTTGACCACTCCCTCTCTCCCTCCAGCTTCGCTCCCGTGCACAATTGCGAACATGGCCACCCCCACGACGGTGAAAGAGGCGGTCAAGAGCAGCCTTCTGGGCTCAGAGGAACCTACCAACCTGTCTGCTTCCTATCGCGCTACCTTCCTCCACAACGCAAAGAAGGATGAGCAAACTGGCGAGCCCGTCATGGGCCCCGATGAATTCATCGAGGCCATTGCGCCTGCGGATGAAGACTACGTGAGTGTGACAGCCTCCTGCTGCTGCATCGACTCGTTCGAGTCGTCAAGCCTCGGCCCATCACTAACAATGCGCCCTTGATGTCTCGCAGTCCAAGATCCACCGCAACCAGTATGGCATCCTCTTCCGCGTCGCAGACCGTTCTGGAAGTGGTCATGTCACCCTGGGAGATTGGGCCGCCTTCCTGAATCTGCTCAACAAGTCTGACGCCGAGTACGAGATTGCATTCCGTCTGTTTGACGTTGACCGCACCGGCACCGTTAAGTACGATGACTTCCGGAAACTGTATGAACTCAACAAAGGCGAGGGCAGCATCCCCTTCGACTGGGATTGCGAATGGGCCAAGCTGTATATTGGCGATAAGACGAAGCGACACAACCTTACGTACCCCGAGTTCTCCCAGATGCTGCGCGGCCTCCAGGGAGAGCGTATTCGACAGGCATTCCAACGCTTTGATAAGAACAAGGATGGCTACATCGAGCCTGAACAGTTCGCCAAGATCATCATTGAGACCGCCAAACACAAGCTATCCGATCACCTATTACAGAATCTGTCAACTCTCTGCAACATCTCAACAGGCAGCAAGATCTCATACGCCAACGTTCGCGCTTTCCAGAACATGATTAAGGAGATGGACCTGGTCGAACTCATCATCCGCAAGGCTATCAGCCAGAGCTCTGACGGAAAGATTACGCGCAATGAGTTCCTGAACGAGGCTGCCAAGATCACTCGCTTCTCGTTGTTTACACCAATGGAAGCCGACATCCTCTTCCACTTTGCCAGTTTGGATGAACCCTCTGGCAGGCTTGGCCTACAGGACTTTGCAAAGGTCCTTGATCCTCAATGGGTCAGCCGTGGCATTTCGGAAGAGTCACACAAACGGGCCAGGGCTCTCCTCGAGCAGAGCAAATCGACTACACAATCGGCTCTATTGCAAGTCGCTGAGTCTGCATACAGCTTCCTTCTTGGTAGTGTCGCCGGCGCTTTTGGTGCCTTTATGGTGTATCCTATTGACCTGGTTAAGACACGTATGCAGAACCAGCGCGGAGCTGATCCTGGACAGCGATTATATAAAAACTCAATCGACTGTTTTAGAAAAGTTGTGACCAACGAAGGTGTCCGTGGGTTATACTCTGGTGTTTTACCCCAGCTCGTTGGTGTTGCTCCAGAGAAGGCTATTAAGCTTACTGTGAACGACATTGTCCGCAATTTCTTCACCGATAAGAAATCTGGACACATTGGCCTCCCATATGAAATTCTGGCTGGTGGTACCGCCGGAGCGTGTCAAGTTGTAAGTACTTCATAAAACCCTCCAAGAACTTAACTTGGAAGTGTAGGTTGCTCACCTACTAACGCCCACTTAGGTCTTTACGAACCCTCTGGAGATTGTGAAAATTCGACTCCAAGTTCAAGGCGAGATGGTTAAAGCTACTGAGGGAGCCCAGAAGCGCTCCGCTATGTGGATAGTGAGGAACCTAGGTCTCAAGGGCCTCTATAAAGGCGCCTCGGCTTGTCTTCTTCGCGATGTCCCATTCTCCGCGATCTACTTCCCCACATACAGCCACTTGAAGAAAGACTTATTTGGAGAGTCGCCGACCAAGAAGCTCGGCATCGTGCAGTTGCTCACTGCTGGCGCCATTGCTGGTATGCCTGCAGCATACTTGACAACACCATGCGATGTTATCAAGACGCGCCTACAAGTCGAAGCCCGCAAGGGCGATACCAACTACACTGGCCTGCGTCACGCAGCCCAGACCATCTTGAAAGAAGAAGGATTCAAGGCCTTCTTTAAGGGTGGCCCTGCACGTATTCTTCGGTCTTCGCCCCAGTTCGGCTTCACTCTCGCAGCTTACGAAGTCCTCCAAAGTGTGCTGCCATTCCCCGGCAAGGCCAAGCCCGAACAAGTGCATACTGGTGTTGCTGAAGTGATCTCGTCCATGCGAGAAAAGGACGTCGCCTCGCCGCACGCTCGTAGTCGTAATGCTCTCAAAATCATCCTCGACATCGATGAGAACTTCGGCCGCGTCCAAACCGGAGACGAGAAGACCTGGAAGGCGATGCCACGTTTCATGGGTGGCAACTAATGAAACTTTCCCGAATCTCGTTACAATTTTCTCTGTCTTTATAGACCTAGTAGAGGGATAAAGACCTGCATAAGACTGGCGTTTGAGATTTGGCAAGCGAATTAAAAAAAGACTTGTGTTGGACTTCTTTTGTAGACTAGATGACACCGTCAGGATTTACGATTTGGTTTGTTCATACCCCTCGGCTTGAGAATACGATGGGTTCGATAGACCCCCGCATGAATTCTTGGTCTGTTTCCAAATAAACTCGTGCTGTGGAAATTTACTTCCGGTGCGCATACATCGGAGACGCCTCCCGCGCTGATTGGTCACTAGTGTGAGGTCTTCGCTGTGAAGACCAATTCTAATGAGGGGAATGTATACTAAAAAAAATCAAAGTTATCCAAAAGGTAGAAAAGTTACCTACTATACGTTCATTGTCCATATTAACGACTTCGCTAATTCAAATTACTTATATGATGTTATGTATCGCAATATTATATATCCTGATTAATGAAAAAGTTACCAAGAGAATGTCGCAATAGCAAACTTCATAGGATCCTTCGTGTGGTATAATGTAGGTGGCCATCCAGATTTTAAGCACACGTACGACAATCTCTTGGATGACCTGGTACTCTCCGTGCGACTAGTCCAGAAAGCAAATATGCAGCAACCGGAACCCCGACGAAGTTACCGAGCAGTGTTCTCGCTGCCATCTTATTTTCGAAAGCCGTGCCAGGTGCAATGGCGGACTGAATTGTTGGAGCATACAGCCTAGGAGCGATCCTAGACTAATAAAATCCAGACGGTCGAAAAAGGAGTAGTAGGTATGGCAAATACAGCCCCCCAGCACGATCTTTGTGTCCATCACGACTAGACAACATCATATACCTAAACTCCTTCCCTAACTCCTTAATACTCTCTAAGCCACACACCTATCTATTCAAATATTCTCAAGACGACGGCAACAACAACAACATTCAACATTCAACATTCAGCTCCGAAAAGAACCCCCCTTCCCAAGCCCATCCGCCCAGGGAAAAGGAGCGACGTGCTCCCCGACGTCAGCCATCATGGCCCGCTCAAGCCACCTGGCATAATCCTCGAAGCCGCCCGTGCTCCCCGTGACGGCCGCGGCCCGGACGCCCCTGACGCCCTCGAAGACGCGGAGGACATCGGGCCCCGCGGCGCGCCACTCGGTCTGCCAGGCCTCGAGGACGACCTCGGTCTTCCCCGAGAGCTGGGCGGTGGCGTCCTCGCGGGCGAACTGGGGCTCCGCGTCGAGGCGCACGCGCACGCGGAAGCGGGTCACGAGGGAGGCGAGGGTGCTGCTGCGGATCGGGGAATAGGATTGCCGGGGGTGGGTCGGGCTGAAGAAGGAGGGGAAGAGGGTCAGGAGGGAGGGGTGGGTGAGGAAGGTGTTGCTTTGGTAGAGGATGGGGACGCATTCTGCGTGGAGCTGGCGGCAGGTGCGGAGGATGCTCGGGTATAGGCGGGAGGGGGATGTTTGGGGGGTGAAGAAGGGGGCTGGGGGGGAAGTCGGGAGGGATGAGGATGAGGGTGAAGATGAGGATGAGGATGAGGATGAGGAGGAAGAGGGAGATGATGGTGTAAGGGGAGGGTATGATGAGATTGGTGGTGTGGTGAGGAGATGCGAGTATATCTCGAGGCGAATCTCGAGCGGGAGGTTGAGGAAGGTTGGAGGTGAAGAAGAAGAAGATGATGAAGATGATGATGGCGGTAGATACGGAGATGGCGACGACAGTGAGATGTCATCGTTTTCAAGTTGGTTGGGATCCATATCCTGCGCCGAAAGAGGAGAAGCTGCGGCCTTGGATACACCACCAACCAGGCATCGAGACGGTTGTTGTTGTTGTTGTACTGGTACCAGTTCGGGATCGGCGACAGGCTGGGCGGCGGCGGTGGCGGCGGCGGGTGTGGAGACGCCGGCCTGGGAATCATGGCTGAGATACGGCATCTCTCCGGTTGACTTGGTCCGGCGCGAAATATCATCCTGCAGGTCTGCCATTGAGGATCCGCGTGCTTCTAACTGCTTTTATACTATTTGGAAAAGAGCGGCGCTATAGGTTAATGGCGTCATTAACCGACAACGTCTCGGTATTGAGACGGAACCAAGTCAAGGTGTCTTGTAAGGTGTCTTGTCTAATGCATTTGATGTCTCACTGTTAGCTCTCGAGCCTGTGATTCCTTGGACATAGACATCCAATATTTCCTCCTTATTGCTGAAAGCTTTCTAAGGAGTCATGAGACCTTATGACACCTTGGAAAGGTACTTAAGTAGGTAGGTATTCCCAGATTCCGAATGCATTTTTAGCTCGCGTCTTATAGTATGTATGAGTGTCTTATCGTATTACACCGATTCGCTGCTTAGGCCCCTCAGCCTACCTACTGTACCTACTAAGACCCCCAGGTTCCATTGGTCCGGCCCTGAGTATTCTGCACTCTCCAGCTTTGATTATTAATTAATCGTTTTCCTTTTCTTCGTTTTTTCCCCCCAGAACCCCCTTTCTTTGTTTCCTTTCCGAGAATCGAACGCTAGGGGTTCTTATTACTTTACCTATAAAAGAGCGAACAGTTTTGCTAGGCGTACTAAGTGGACGGGGCAAGGGGTGCGGCGGGGTTGTAAGTAAGAGTGGTAACGAGATATGAAGCCCAGTGTTCTCTCTACGAATCGAAGTGTTGCGCCCCCGCGTGCTTGTCTCCGGATCTTCCCCGGATTTTATGAGCCGTAATGGTTATAACAGGTTTAGTTGGGTTGATTAATTACCTACTCTAGGCCTGATTTAGCTACGAGTGTTGGGTTTATAACGCTGTAGGCAGGTACGACGGACAGTGTATATTACTACCCCTCACAGTGACTGCTAGTCACCCATCTCTATTACTTCTACAACATCAATACCACTTTTGGAGCCAACATCGCCCTAACTTAACCTTAGGCGTATTAGGTTAAATTGATTACACGTTGTCTATTCTTCATCACTTTATTGACGTGTGTAGGGTTACGCCTCTAAGGGAAGGGTTCTATAAATATAGGTGACTATCATCATTACGCATCTTATGTAAGTCTATTTATCTTTAGATCATCCCCTCATATCTGCCATATCCTAATGTTATTTCATCGCACTCCCAAGAATTTTCTCGACGACTTTCGGATCAGTCAAGTCAGGGGGGGCTTCACCACGACCCAACTGCTCAATTGAACTATGATGTTCTGAGTTAGTAATTGCTTTCCTAGACCAGCTCTCGGTGATAATTTGAGAGTCTCTAGCCCACTCAAATCATAGCTGGCTCGCAAAGGAACTTTCTACCCTCTATGACAGCTAAGACCAGAAAGGATGTTATGAGGGTTACTCACTAGCTGGCTGACCTTAGTTGGCCATAGAAATTGGTTTCAGGGATTGCTGACTTTATAGCGCCGGTGATCTTGCCTGACAAGATATCATTCGCAAAGGAGGGTTCTTGTATAGCAGCACGCCCGAAGCCTACTCCATCAACACCCTCGAGGGTGGAAAGCACTACATTGTACATACAGTGTCAGTAATTACCACCATAAATGTGATTAGTGTGTTTGGGGCACTTAAGAAACTTTCGAGCTCCGACTGTGGACTAGACGAGAAGCCTGTCTCAGAGAACGACTTGGAGAAAAAGAAGAAAAAAAAGATTTGAAGAAAATTTGAAGAAAGAGAAAAAAGGAGAAAAAAGGAGACTCAGAGAGTTACTCACTTCCGCCTACAGTCCTGAGCCCACCGGTTGTGTATACCTTGGTTCGATTGACGGCTTTCCCGATCCTCTCCGCAAATTCTATGAAGTAGTTCTCGCGCGCTATCGTGCTCTCCTTTTTATGCTCGAACCCCATGTTCTCGTAAGTGCCCCCAGAAGTTTCTACATAGTCAAACCCAGCTTTTTCAAGAGCTTGGCAAAGCACGACGGCCTCTTCAGGCGTGAAGCCCTTATCCTGGAATTCCACCGAGTTCACCTTGATGCCTAGGATGAACTTTTCGCTGATACGCTTCTTGATGGCGGCTGCAATTTCTAGGACAAATCTCATTCGATTCTCGAGGCTTCCTCCGTACTCATCTGTTCTTTGGTTTGTTGTCGGACTTAGGAACTGGGCTATGAGATAGCCATGGGCGCCGTGGAGTTGTATCCCATCGAAGCCGGCCCGCTCCAGATATTCCGCTGCGTGAGCGAAACCCTCGATGATGTTATCAATGTCTTGTCGAGTTGCCGCACGGGGAACGCCGAAGGGGCCGTTCCCTTCTGTAACGAGTTGGACTGGGCTTGCACTAATAGGGTGAGGTTGGAGAGCTTCGTAAACTTGTCTTCCAGGATGTGAGACCTGCCCTACAATCAAACTCCCGTGGCTTTTCCCCGCCGCCGCGACTGCGGCGAAGGCTTCGAAACGAGGGCCAGAAAACTCGGCACCGGGCGGTATGATTGCATTGCCAGCCGCTTCGATATCAGTGTAGGAGATTTGAATATTGCCGGTGAGTATCTGGCCCCAGCCACCCCGACCAAAGACGGAGTAGAAACGCACCAATTCTGGCAAAGGGACCCCACGAGCTTCAATGTTCACTTCATCAAAGGTCGCCAAATGTTCAGATGTTGCGGCTTTGAGGAATCGGTTTGACGCCGTCCGTTTTGAGAAAGGGAAGACGATGGGCTCGGCGAGACGCCGCGTATCGGTGCTTGTGGAGGGCCAACGAGGGACAGTACGGGGCGACATTTTCTCTATTATCCGACTTGCTATAATATAACAGCACAATGAATAGGATAGGGTGTTGATATGTCTAACGTAGTTTTGCGTATTTTCGAGGTCAGTATCATGAGCTTTATATCTACATACACAGCAATACATAACAATGTAATACCAGCTGCTCAATCTCTATTATTGCCGTAACAACGTTATCTCCTATGCCCAGTCTTCATCCACGGCGAAATTATGCTGCGATGAAATGCATTATCAAGCTTCCTGACAAATTCTCACACACGCCATTGTAGAAAAAACTGGCGACGAAACGGCGATGTAGTATAGTCGCTCGGTCCACCAGCCAGAAACTCCGCCGCAGCGGCTGTATTCGGACCAACGTAGTTAGACCGAGGCTCGCCCCCCATGTCCGACGATTCTTACATCGGATGGAAATTATACCGGTGTACCGAAGAGTCATTAACATCAAATGATTCTCGTCCTATGGAGTGATGCTCGGAAAGCTATCGGGTTGATTGGTCATCTATCACGGAGTTCCGTTTACACCCATGCTGGAGGTGTATCCGGGCTGACTTATTGCACTTCTTATCATATAATTGAACATGGATACCAAGCATTTAGTAGATATGGTGAATTTCAAAAGTATTTCCAAGAGAGCATCCCCCAATTATAAACTTTGCCCATATAGTTGGTGACCAACATAAAGGCTTTCCAATTTGATAGGGATTTTACTGAGGCGAAGTTTTCGTTGAATCTATCTATATCTTCTGTTTCGCATCGTCATGATCCGTACTTACGATGACGTCCTCCCACTGCTTCAAAAGCATCTCCGTAGCCTTGATCTTATTTCTGATACCTCTCAAAGCATCACTACCTAACACTAGTCGCACGGGGATCTCGCGTCCAGAACCGACGCCAGACTGTGTCAGCACGTCAACGATGACGCTGGCGCCCTTGGTCACGTCGCCGAGTTGGTTGTTGTCCATTTTGGTGATGGCCTCCTTCTGTGCGGCGAGCCCAGCCCCTGCGTACTCGCCTTCTAACTACTCTCGCGTGAGGAGGCGATGACTGCCACCCTCGTTTACTGTGGAGATGTGACACCCATGAGTAAATCTCTTGGTCTAAAGGAGATTGGAGAAGAAAGGAACACGAACAGACTTCGGTCCGGAAGTATCCCGGCTCGATTACCACCGCAGCTATTCCTAGCGGTCGGCACTCCATGTTCAGCGACTCGGTGAATCCAGACACTGCCCACTTAGTAGTAGACTTTGGCATAATGATAAAGATTAGTAATGTCTCTAAATTTGATCTATTTCATGGAAGGAGAGTGCATAAGAAGGAAACTTCGTACGTAGTAGCCATATGCTAACCCACCCTCCCAGCTAGCGAGGCTGCCGAAGTTTGCGATGATACCAAAGCCCTGCGGACGCAAGAATCTCAGCGCACAACGGGTCACGGTGATAGTGCCCAGGACGTTTGTTGCCATTATACGATTGACTTCTTCCTGGCTGATGGGTGCATCCGTTAGCTCATACCCCTACTGGGAAAGCTAAGAGGAATAAATCAAGAGTAAATCGTATAACCAGCAACAAGAGTATCATGATATCTTACGAGGCGGCCTCTATGACACCCTCGAGCAGGTAAGCAGCGGCATTTATGTAATGTGTGATCTTCCCATGAACATCGATGACCTTCTGCATTATGTCCATGACTACGGCGTCGTCGCTTGTGACGTCGAGTTTTAGGGTCATGGCACCGGCGTTTTCGAGGCTTGTCATCTTAGTTGAATCTCGCGATGCTGCTGCGACTTTATCGCCGCGTGCTAGTGCTTCGAGGGCGATGGCTCTTCCAAAGCCGCTGCTTGCGCCCACGATGAACCATACGTTGCCTGGCATGTTAAAAGGATGTAACTAGAGCTAATGAGAATAGGGGAACACGGGCTCGGGAGCTGAAGATGTTCGTAGAGAGGGGTGGATAAATCGTACCCATACCCATTTTATAATAATTACACATGAGTGTTATGTTCTCATACGCAGTGGTCACTATTTCATTTCCTCTGTTTGGGGATGGACCGTAATACGACTCATATTTCGTGTTTGTTGTCTTTACATGTAGGATGTTAGCTTTGACCAGTACTCGAATGGCGGTGATGGCCTCCTTGTGCACCCAAAGAAAATCAACATGACGCCGAAACTTAACGGAAAAAGAGATCCTACATCCCGTACATAATATCTAGACCAATCACCAACATTTACTTAACATACACACCTTTCATAAGAACTATATTACTTTAATATTATGTTCTGAATTTGAACGAACGGTATAGATTCACATCTAGTAGGATAGCATAACGTTCGAGCATAACGAGCACTAACACACTTTGAGTTTCCCTATCAAGTATAGCAATATCAATTAAATTTACCAACCATTTTTTTTTAAACTAGTTAAAAACTTGAATCAAGTTTTGATAGAGGATCACGCAACCCAGGTATACAAAGTGATCATCGGAAAATTTTAAAAATTTGAAAATAAATACAGTCTAGTTAAAAATGTTATAATTACATATAAGATCGCTTAGTTAACTGTAAATGTCACTGGACCAACTTTTTCCCAGTTTAGGTATGTACTTGTATCGCTCGGGTCGCCTTGCCACGCCCATTCAATGATTTGGAGGCCAGCGTCGCCTCCTGAGTCAACTAGGCAGTATAATCTCCGGGCCGTGTTTGCGGTCATCATGGCCTTTGCTTGACAATCCGCTAGGTCATCAACCGCATCGTCGGATGTTGTCCACTCGCTATCCTTTAGGTACGTAAGTTGGACACCATCGTTGGCGTCTGGATCGATGCTAAGCACTTGGAAGCCGAGGGGGTTCGGATTGTCCGATTCACTCTCATTAAAGCCCGTCGAGAAGGTGGCCAAGTTAGTTAGCGGCCCGATGTCTCGGCCCACGTAATTGGGAACATTCATGCCATTGCCGATCCGCAATTGCGTCAATCCACTTGTCTTCGACCGGTAGAAAAGATTGATACTGCGGCGTAGTATAGCGCCCGAATCTCCCTGTAGTGTTCCAGAGTAGGTGAGAGCCATCGATGTGTTGGTCGATGGTGACTCGTCTATGTCTATGAGATCCGCGCCTTTGATCCCATCACCGTCATTCTCGGCCATATATAGACCCTGCTGGCTTTGCCAGAAGAAATACGCATATTGGTTGCAGAAATCACATTGCTTGCCGTAGGCGGCGAGTGAAGATCCCGGCATGGAGTTAAACCCGCTAACGGGATTCACAGATTTCCAGTTCTTGGCTGGTGCCTTTGACGTCGTAGATATATTCTGGTCGCTTTTGTAGATCAAGGACATGATGGTTGTCGAGGACCCATCGCCTTGGAAGTAAAGGTTTACGTCGGGACTCTTTAATACACAAATTTATATAAGCGTATGTTGCTTAATGTTTTAAAAAGGGAGATGAAGACAACTTACCTCAGAACCTTGATAAAAGGTATCGAGGGCTAGAGAAGTGCCAAGCTTCACGCCTTTCGTCCCATTGATAACGGTTGATACGACCCATTCAGTATTCGACGAATTGAATGCCGACAGACGGATCGACCCCTCTTTCAGCTGGTATACGACCAGATAATTTTCGTTCCCATATGCGTCGGTAAAATTGGCAGAAGCGAGCCGTGTATCCTCGTATAACATTGCCATCCCTGATCCTCCTGAGCTAGTACCATTACTTGTATTCGCTTCCCCATCGCCTGTTGATGCTACGGCTGTGTGGCCTTTCATCGTACCCACCACAGCGCCAACAACAACGGCAATAATAATTAAGACAGCCGCGACGAGCGCGAGCCAGAACCATTTTCGCGGGAGACCACATATCCTGGCGCCCTTCGAACCGCCCGCACCGGCCCCATTCGCACCGCCTTCTACTACCTCAGGGTATGTCGAATACGATTGTGCTGTCGAGGGCACAGGGACTTGTGCTGTTACGGGTGATAGTTTATCATTTTCGGGTTGTCGCGTCGCCTGCTCTGGCTTCGGAGGATCGTAGTAGCCGTAGGGCTCCGGTTCTGATGGCGGAACTACCTCTGGATATTGGCCCTCCCTGACCTCCGCATTCGTAGCTACTTCCGGATATCTGCCCTGCCTGAGAACATCCGCATCCGTCGCTACCTCGAGTGTGCTGTATTGCTCTGTCTGGGACGGAACAGTCATCCTGCTGTTACCGGTCGTCGCGCGTTGGCATAACAGGCTAAGATGAGGCTAAGAGGCTAAGACAAGAGCGTGGGAAGGGAGACAACTATGAGGACGGACGTAAAGGTCGGACGATCAATATTTGACGACATATGACTACACTAGAGTACAATTGTTCTAGGACTTCTAGTGTAGTGTAGACTATTAACAGCATCCGCTACTCCTATTCAGCTAGCTAGGGTGTCCATGTTCCAGAGGACCAGAATTGGAAAGGGTAAGCCCCGGGTCAGGGTGAATTTAGATCCTTCACGTTGAAGGATTGCTTCTATGTACTTACTACTGTGTATCGCGTAAGTGGCTCTCGTATATGGAGCTGGTGTTGAGCAATTACTCCTTTCGCTCCGGACCCTTGACTGGCTTCGTGTACGTAGCTCAACGGTGCCGGCGACCCCATTTGCTTGGATCAAGTACACGACGCTAAGACTATTGTATTATACGGCTATTATCTGCATGTGTAGTGTACAGCCCACTAACACTCCATACAATACCATACTGCATGGAGATTTTGCTTTACTTAACGGCAATTACCGTGTACTTAGTAGGGCTGATTGCAAGCTGTGCCGGCAGTATGAGGCAGCCCACCTACACTATTAGTAGAATTAGCTTCTCTTCCCATTCTGCTACACTGGCACTGGCTAAATGATGTTCGAAGTTTTCAAATGTTCAAGCGAAGTCCATAATATGCTATGATTGGCATTTGATCCGAAGTCTTCACTACGAACTGTATTCTGGTACTAATCCGCTTCAACCCTCAACGTCCACTACTAAAACAACTCAGTTAAGAACGAAAAACCGGCATGTTTCGCATGAAGAGTGTACTACGTACACGTGGAATACATAGTAGGTAGGTGTTTTGTGTCAGCATCCTAAACGCTTGGCCTTCTACTAGTGTACTTAGTACAATGGTTCCAGAGTCGTCTGATCGGCTCTTGGCAGTCTCATTTCGTACAAGTGTTTAACTAGGCCTTAAATCCTGCGGCCAGTATCTGATCCTAGTATCAACAAGGCGCAGAACGGCCGTGTCGGCTAGTTTTGGGCGAACTCAGAACTAATGAAATGAATAGGTGAAGGCAAGCGTGCATTACTAGTAGATATTAAAAACACTACTTGTATGTTAGTCATGAGCGCGCGCTTAAAGCACGTGTAACAATTGGACCGTGGGCTGGGAACCACTAAAGCCTCTCGAAAGTTCGTAGCAGCATGATGGATGCCTGTCCTTGTCTGTTTGATAAACTCCACCCATTTTCCATACTTCGGGTTACAGCTCACTAATGTACCTAGTATATTGACATATCATACCCGTGCGGAAAAGAATTCAACAAAAGTGACATGAGTTGAACTCGCGCATATAATTTGTATAAGTGACACTAGTCCCATCTCTTATGGTCCGATAGTTTCTACTACTACTAGGAATTATGCCACGAGATGAAATGTGAGTACTTGCCGATACTAACGGAGCGTCGTCTACTATGACGCTTAGCCTGTGTTTGCTGCTTGAGCTGGCTCCTCAGCAAACGATTCCTCTAATGCCTGTTCTATCCCTAATTGATATTTTTTCCACTCTTCATCGGTGACGTGAAATTGTTGCGCCACGGCTGTAACAGCAGCCCATGCCTCAAAGCTTATGAGAAACTTGAGCACCTCGGTCTGCAAGAGATTGAGAACCATTCGACTCGCTAGGCCGTGTATTAAGCTGACCTCAAACATGTCGTCCACGGGCAATGCAAACTTGAGAGAAAATGCTCTCGCCATAGCTCGAAATGCAAGGATGTCGAAGGGTGTTAAAAGAGCGTGTGTGAGGGAACTTGTGAGGATATCTCCGGCTAGGAGCGAAGGGAGGCTTGTCAAAGTGTTAACGACATATTTGGGTGCTTCTTTTTCCTGTGTTCTGGGGTCTGCGCTGTTGCTGGGACGAAGCTCAGCAGACCATATTCCCGCTGGTGGTTCAGTCGATTCACTTGTGTCAACATCGAAACTGATCAAAGTTGGATTCACCATCTCCGGATCCTCTTCGTCTGTGGCGTAATCGTCCCCGCCACGGCTTGAGAAAGTGCCCTGCCTGCGAATTGTCCCGACGGGAAGGGGTTCACTACCACCTTCGCCGTTCATTGCAAAAGAGTCGCCATCCAGCTCCGGACCTTGGGTGTGTCTTATCTCCCGGTCAGCGTCCCCCAGCGTGGGAGATTCTGGAAATGACTGCCTTCGTGGAGCGTTGGTGGGGGCCAATGCTCGAATATTTGAAGTTGAACTCGGCCAAGGGTGTGGCAGATTTTTGTGTATTTGTCGTCGTATAAAGTAACTCAAGACATCCCAGGCACAGCCAATGAAGTAATATCCTGCATAAGGAGCGAGACTAATGGCAATCTTCCCAACCCATTCAGACAAGGTCTGAGCGCCCGGAGAGCCGAGTGGTGGTGGTGCGGTGAAAGGTGAAGAACTGGAGAAGGGAACGAAGAAGTTTAAGTTAGGAAACCAACGCGATCCAGGTATCAAGTCTAGGCGCTGCATAGCGACGTATATCTGGAGATGGAACCTAACATGACCTATGATGACGCGGAGCCTGTGGGTGGTTAGAAACCAAGCTCGTGAAGGGGTGGCACGGGCATACCAAGGGTTATCTCGAACAAAGTCCGATGTTCTCGAGTACCACTGCAGGGACCGTGCACCAAGAAATGAAGGCATTCCAGCGAAAAACAACTGCGATGTAGTGTGTGTTCTGCCTTCTCTCCGCATCATGTCTAGGAATGGTAATCTAGCGGTTTCTTTGTACACCTAGCAACATGTGAGGATGGTTGAGATGTGTAATATGGATTAGGAGCGCCTACCAAGACGCGCTGGCGTATACCATGGACGCCCCATATACCGGCGACAACGAGGACACGTCCAACTCGAAGAAAGTGCCTGCCGGTGCTGTTCTCGTACTCGTTGTGCACCTTTGTAGTATCGACTGCCGTGCTGGTTGAGGCGCTGGGGTCCTGCTCGGCGACTCCAATGACAAGCATGACTTCATTATGCGCACGAATAATGTCCTTGTTCATCCTCTTACTCGCCTCGTTAGTGACTCGGCCATGCTCGTCGTAGTCTCGGGTAGGTTCCTGAGTATTGGCCTCTCCTTCGCCCTCGACAACGTCATCATAAGGCGACCGCCCCTAATAAGTCATCAGCGCGATCGTGACAAGATGAGATTCGAGATAGCAGAGAAAGAAATGCCAACCATTGCCAAGGACGTCAATGGCTCATGGCGTCCCATTGTATCGACTCCCGACAGCCGGACAGCCGGACAGCCTGACAGTTCGAGAGTCTGAGGGATTGGGTGACTCGTATCGCGTGTTACATTTGCACGAGATAGTGGATATAATACTATATCGCCAACTCGCCTGGTTGCTAGACTGCACTGCTTCTCGAGGGGCTAGCTAATGAATAGAACTGAGAGTGAGAACTCAAAGCAGAGGCCCCAGATTCAGATGATTCGAGACAACTCAATTATTGTGACGAGTTAGATAACCTACATTAGGTATGTGATGTTAAAGCTTTAGCTGCTGTCGCAATTGGATGAAGCTCCTGTTAGAGAGCTTAGGTAGGTTGGTTACTTAAGTAGGTAGATGGTTTAGGGAGTCTACTGATGTAGATGCAGTGCTGGAAGCTTACGGGTACTAGAAGTTCTGGTACTCTATACAACTCTTTTCGAACTTTTCTTCCGACTACATCGATTTAAATAGGAGCTGTAAAGACATAAAAGACGAATGGCTATGTTAAAGGTCATATCCATATTTAATGTTGTATCATATCACAAAATATAGCCACATGTGTGTGCTTAAGTACTAGAGGATTTTCTGATAGTGTAAGGTAATTGCTACCTAGCGTTTAGGTTTCTTATCGCTATCATTTGTTCCTTTATCGCCTCCAAAAATTTCGAGATCATCATCCCACTTCGACTTTCACCTGTCTCGCAACTAGACCTGGCTAAATCACCTACACGGGTCATTCCCAAACATGGCCACCAAAGCGCCGTTCAAGACCACCTTTGCAGCCCGCGAGGTTATCCGACCTATTTTCACTGGCGGTGCTGTTGCTATAGAGAGTCATGCGCGCATATTAGCCACGACTCTAGGTGAAGATGTAATCCTAACCGACATCAAGACCGGGAAGCATCTATCCAAAATTGAAGGGGTTAGTACCTCCGACTATGCTGCTTTCTTGACCTAGCCGCTGACAGAGCATTGAACAGGATGGCGAACTTATCTCAACGCTAACTTGTGGGTTGCGCTCTGTCCGTGAAGCTATGCGCCCGTGTCACTAACAAGATGGCATTGCTCAATAGTAACCCCTTCGGGCTCTCACCTCATAATCTGCTCCAAGTCCTTGTCTATGCGAATCTACTCCCTACAGAAGACGCCGACGACAGACTCGATAGACCCTCAGCTGGTGAGGACAGTGCGACCGCATGCGACCCCCGTTGTTGTTCTGGCCGTCGACAGGACGAGCACCTTGCTTGCCACTGGTGGTACCGATGGGTCGATTAAGGTCTGGGACATCAACGGCGGTTACGTCACTCATACATTTCGCGGTCCCAGTGTCCTGGTGTCCGCGCTTTTGTTCTTTGAGCTCGCAACCAGCTCGAAGAAACAGCCAGAAGCTCAAGACTCGGATGCAACGAAAAGGAGGCGCTCCAGGACTGCACACGACAACAACGACGAAGACGAAGAAGTTCCCGCCACAACCAGGTTCAGACTTGCGTCGGGTAGCCAGGATGGTAAAGTGCGCGTGTGGGATTTACATAAAAGGAGCGTCGTTGCCAATCTCGACTCTCATGTGTCTGACGTTCGAGGCCTAGACTACTCCCCTACGCAGAATGCGCTGGTGACTGCTAGCAGAGACAAGACAATTCGGTGGTGGGATGCGAGGTCTTGGAAGCCACGGAAAGTTATTCCTTGTTTCGAGCTGGTCGAAGCAGTAGGATTCATCGGGGACGGCCAATTGACCTATACTGCTGGATCAAATGGGTGTTTGCGAATATGGCAAACTGATACTGGCCGTGAACTGACCTCAGAGCAGAAGCCAAAACCTGAAGCTGAGGCTTTTGTTTCTGCAGTGTATCAGCCGGGCTTCCCGTTCATTGCTTGTGTCCAGGTAGATCATACCGTAGCTCTCTTCAATATCCCCACAGAGGGAACTACGTCCACAATTGCGCCGCCTGAGCCTTTTCGCCGTATATCAGGCACACACGATGACATTATCGACCTTCGATACCTTCTCCCGGACCACTCCGTGATGGCACTCGCCACAAATTCTGAAGACATTCGTATCGTTTCTGTGTCAGAGCCAAGCAATAGCACTGCCCTGGTTTCGTCCGAATATTTCGGTCAGGATATTGCTCTGCTCAAGGGCCATGATGATATTATTATTACACTTGATGTCGACTGGTCTGGCTACTGGGTTGCCACGGGTGCGAAAGACAATACAGCCAAGATCTGGCGAGTGGACCCTAAAAACAATTCTTACATTTGCTGGACAACATTCCAGGGACATGCCGAGTCTGTCAGTGCTGTAGCATTACCTCGCGTCCCGCCTGTGGATGGATCAAAGGCCTACGCCGACCCTCTTAACCACCCACCGCAATTCTTGATAACAGGCTCTTCCGACCAGACCATTAAGAGGTGGGAGATACCCAAAGAGCAACAACGTGCAAAATCAGGCATCCGGGCCTCATATACACGAAAAGCCCACGACAAGGACATCAACGCTATTGATGTTAGCAACAATGCACAGTTATTCGCCTCTGCCTCTCAAGATAAAGTAGTCAAAATCTGGTCAATAGAAGAGGGTGAGGTTCAGGGAATCCTCCGTGGCCACCGCCGAGGTGTTTGGTCCGTCTCCTTTTCTCCTCTCAACACACCCGTGCTCCAGGGCGAACAAGGGTCGGTATCTGGTAAAGGCGTGGTAGTAACTGGAAGTGGTGATAAGACTGTCAAGCTTTGGAGTCTCACGGATTATACATGCCTCAGGACCTTCGAGGGACACTCTAATAGCGTTCTCAAGGTAATCTGGCTAAATGTGCCACCACCCGAAGAACGTTCTAAGAAGCCCATACTTATCGCTAGTGCTGGCGGTGATGGTCTCGTAAAAGTATGGGATGTTAACTCGGGCGAAAACGAGTGCACCCTGGATAACCACGAAGACCGAGTCTGGGCTTTAGCTGTTCACCCGGATACGAATATGATCGTTTCCGGAAGTGGTGACTCAACTGTGACGTTTTGGGAAGATACGTCAACAGAAACACAAATAGCATCAAATGAGGCAGCTCTTAAGCTCATAGAACAAGAACAAGAACTTGACAATTATGAATACGCAGGAGCCTACCGCGAAGCTATCACGTTAGCTCTCCAACTGAACCATCCCCGCAAGCTTCAGGGACTCTTCGAAAAGGTGGTTAATTCCAAAACACCTGATGCTGGCAGCTTATCGGGCCTGAAACCCGTTGACGAGGTCTTGGCTACCCTGTCGGATGAACAGCTGTTTTTGCTATTACTGAGACTGCGAGACTGGAATACTAATGCGAGGACGGCACCAATGGCACAGCGTATCCTGTGGACGATCGTGAAAAGCTATCCGGTCAGTCGCTTATCAGGCCTGTCTGTGAAAGGGGCCAAGGGTCAGAAAAGTCTCAAAGAGGTACTCAACGCGCTTAGGGTCTACACAGAGAGACATTACAAGCGGATGGAAGAGTTGGTTGATGAGAGCTATCTCGTTGAGTATACATTGAGGGAAATGGATACTCTAGCGCCGAGTTTGGACAACATGAAGTTGACAGACGGCGTGGATACAGATGTGGTAATGACATAATGTGTATATTATTTAAAATTAAATTAGAGCATTAGTCTCCTGATATAAATACCGGATCGCCTTGTAAAGGTGTTCTAGAGTAACTGAAGGGGGTGAAGGCATTTAGAGAGGTAGCTCCAGAACACTAGCCACACTGTGGCGCTGGCTTATCGAAGATCAATAGATGCATTTTTGGTGTAAAAAATAGATCTATGACCACACTCATTACATTTTGGTATTCTTGAGTCATCCCCGCGTTCTCAGTTTTTGAGTCACTATGAGCTCTTCTGGAATAATATGATGGTGTAGTTAGCCGTCCCGATGAGGTTCGCGGATATTATCCTGGACCTGGCGGCCCTGGCCAAAGCCTCGCGGTCCGTAACTTCGAAGCACTTGGAGCTGCGCGCAAGACAAATTGATCGCTATGGCCGGACATCTAGCGTTATTAGGTCGCTACGGGAAGATCAGAGAAAGTCACGAGAAAATGCCGGTGCAGCGTCTACGAAAGCTACTGGCGATGCAACGAATCAAGGCCGCCAGGAACCACGGCCTAATGATGCGCCAAAACAGCCGGACTTAGTCAGCGATACAGAATCAAAAGCCGGCAAACCCGATGAGCCCGAAGGAGTTTCTAGTAGGCTAAAAACAGAGCTTCATAGGAACATTCTCCAACGTAGCTCTCCTCTAGAAGACGCAGCGGTTCAACGACCTACAGCACCTCAGCTGGATCAAAGCGCTATCCTCGCACAGTTGAAGGAGAAGGCGAATCTGGGCCAGGACTCTGCAAACACAAGTTCGGTTGTAAGAGAAAATAATTCGCAGGAAGAAGCGCCTCCAGGGATCAATATTAATGTTTTTCATACGAGCCGGGGCTCTCAACTACTCGAGGGGCAAGAAGCTTCCTCGGGACAGCTACGGCCAAAGGCGCCACCTCCGAGGCCTAGCTGGTTCAAAGATTTTGGACATGGCGAGTCGAAGGCCCTTGATGGACATAGGGGTGGGAAACCCCTTCCATCTATTTCGAAAGTCTCGGGACAGGGAAGATCTCCCGTGGAAGAGAGTGCTGTAGATGCGGATGTCGCTATTGGGAGCCCGCAATTGGGAGAACCACCAAGCTTACGGGTTGAAGAGAAGCCTACGCCATCAACTACGTCAGATGCGGATGTGTACCCAAAGTCAACTACGCAAGAGGTGTCTACTCAAGCCCCTAAAATCCAATCGTCAAATACCCAAGAACCCGATGCTCAACGTATAGAAAGAGAAGACACTCAAATGGTTAACGAAATACTTTCGCGAGAAGGTCTAGATGTTGGAAAGCAGCAAAAATCGACAGAGCTCCCCCTTGACGAGCCTTCTACACCGGTTCATGCCCTTAGGGAATCCAAAGTACCAGCGACTCGTCTGGGTCGCATATGGAATTATGGCGGTTTAGCAGCAGGTATGTTGGGAGGGGCACTTACTGAGGGACTTAGTAGAGGTTTCGGTGGTGGAGGACAAGGTTCCATTATGTTCAGCGCTGGCAACATGGAAAGATTAGTAGCGAAACTGTCGAGGATGAGGGGAGCGGCTCTGAAGCTGGGTCAGATGATGAGTTTTCAAGACTCCAAGATGTTGCCGGAACCCATACGAGAGGTCCTGCAGCGTGTCCAGGACCGAGCGGACTACATGCCCGCGCGGCAGCGAGATCGCGTGCTTTCAGCGAGCCTTGGCCCAGAGTGGCGCGATTTGTTCGAGAACTTTGAAGAGACCCCCATCGCCGCGGCATCTATTGGGCAGGTCCACCGCGCCACTTTGAAAACCGGCGAAAAGGTAGCCGTGAAGATCCAGTTCCCCGGCGTCGCAGACTCGATCAACTCGGATCTAGACAACATCTCCATGCTCCTGATGGCATCTGGGATGCTGCCCAAGGGCCTCTACCTGAATAAAACGATCGACAACATGCGCACGGAGCTGGGCTGGGAATGCGACTACGAGCGCGAGCTCGAGTGCGGCAAGCGGTACAAGGAGCTCCTCGCAGGCGAAGGCGATGTGTTCGCCGTGCCGGAGATCTATGCGCACGCCTCCGGGAAGCACGTACTGACGATGCAATTCATGGAGGGCGTGGGCGTGACGCGCGTGAAGTCATTCACGCAGGCGCAGCGCGACTGGATCGGCACTCAGATCCTACGGCTCTGCCTGCGCGAGATCGTCGAGTTCCGCTTCATGCAGACGGACCCCAACTGGACCAACTTCCTCTACAACGCCGCGACCAACCGACTCGAGCTGCTCGACTTCGGCGCCTCGCGCGAGTACCCCCAGCTCTTCGTAGCACAGTACGTCTCGCTGCTGGCCGCCGCCGCGCGCCGCGACCGCGACGCCGTCGTCGACTACTCGCAACGTCTGGGATACCTCACGGGCCACGAGAGCCGCGTCATGCTCGACGCCCATGTGGCCAGCATCCTGACGCTCGCGGAGCCGTTCCTGCAGTCCGCGCCCGAGGTCTACGACTTCTCGGACCAGACCATCACGGAGCGCGTCAGGGACCTCATCCCCATCATGGTACGCGAGCGCCTGAGCCCGCCGCCCGAGGAGACGTATAGTCTGCACCGGAAACTCAGCGGCGCGTTCCTGCTCTGTGCCCGACTCGGGAGTCGCGTGCGATGTCGCGACTTATTTGAGAGTGCGCTTCAGAAGGCTGATCTCGAAGGTGCTTGAGATTGAGCGCTTCTGTTTCGTATCCATCCACTGTGTATATACATACTCGATATTGTGTACTAGCATCTGAAGTTAGGGTAATTGCTGCTCGAAAGTGTAGATTAGTTAATTAGTTGTATAATATGGCATGGCCTTGAGCACGTCATGACCGGCAAGACAAATCACGGTGTATTACAAAGGGAAAGATCTCATCACTCTGACAATAATATAGTTTTTAATTTGTTGTCCTGGTGTGGTGGGAAAGAAGCATTGTCTTCGTATGTCTATACCGGCTTTTGCAACTACTCTGCGCCACATAATGTTGAGGACTTTAGGATATTCATCTTAATTTCAATTTCGATCATTCGCTGGAAATTAGGTGACTTATCTCTCCTCTAGAGCCAGTCTCAAGGCCAATTAACCAAAATATCACAGCATAATCATCGACCCTTGTCTTCCTTCTCACGACATCCCCTGTCATGTGGCGTCCCGTCTCGCAACGGGCATATTCCTCCGCTCCCTCGCAGTAAGTTTCTTCCTCCTGCGCTCGATAGTGCGGTCGACCTGCTTCTTCTTCATGCCGGCGAAGCGCTCCAGGAGCAGCTGCTTCTTCTGCTCGCTCTTCTTCAGGTAGAAGGGCTTCTTGCCCTGCGCCACGAGCTCCTTCTCCTGGCGCCTGTGTTGTGCCACGAGCTCGCGCTCCGCGTCTTTCTTCGCCTGCGCCTCCTTGCGGCTCTGCATCGACTTCAGCGTCCGCGCCAGCGCCTCCCGCTCCGGGGCCGACTTGGTCTTCTTGATGGCGGCTCGGAGCTGCGCCATCTCCGAGTCCCGGTACTCGTCTAGGAAGGCGTAGGCTTTGCGTGCTCGCGCCTCGTCTACCGCGCCCGACGCTGAGGAGAACCGTGGGTCTCGGGGGGCGACTTTGTTCATGCTTACGACTTCGCGCTTGCGCGATACCTGGCGTTTGCTTGACATCTCGGTCGGTGCGTGTTTGGAGGATCGCTGGGGTAGTTTCTTGGGTGGGTTCGAGGACTTCGAGTCGGGCTTTGAGGAGCGCCTTTCGCTTTCCTTCCCTTCTTTTTCTTCTCCATCTTCATCTTCGCTGTTGGTCACTTTGCGTCCTTTCTTCCGCCGTATACTAGGCATTGATGCCTGTGCTTTTGCGAGGGCGCCGAAGGAGACCTGTGCCACGACTGATGAGGGGTCTTCTTCCTCCTCGTCCTCTTCTTCGTCGTCATCTTCACTGCCGGAATCGGACTGAGAATTCAAATCAGCTAGTCGGCCATTGAACCCCGTCATAGGTTTCAACTTACTTCGTCCGACATCTGCCTCTCTCTGTCACTCACGTCATCCGAGTCCTCATCTTCGCTCCCCTCCTCTTCGCTCCCCTCCTCTTCGCTCCCCTCCTCTTCGCTCCCCTCCTCTTCGCTCCCCTCCTCTTCGCTGTATTCCTCTATCTCGGGTTCTATATCTTCCCTCCGGGCGCGTACTCGCCTCTGTAAGCCACCAGGGGGTAGTTTCCGTTTGTGGGATGTAGCAGGCGGCATTTCGTCTAAGAATGTCGAAAGCTCGGTGTAATGTATTAAGCTTGCTGAATACCTAGTGATGTACTATGCAGTATACATGTAGGTACTTACTGCAGGTAACTTGATACTCCCAAGCTCTACCAATGCATCCACTAAAAAAAAGTGGTGGTGATAAAGATAAACGCCCACTGCCCCGCATTATCGCGCTATCGATAAATTATTATTAGTGTGGGCCGTGGTGACACAGCGTATTCGGACCCCTGTTTCTAATCTATCTGAACTACCTAGGTACGCAGTAGTTACTGCCTTGGTCTTTGTCTGCTAGCTCAACGAAGCCTCATGAAGTTTAGATAAATCCATCTGTCTTTGTTTTGGTAAAAAGTTGCGCTAATGCGGGTGAGACTGAATTTTGGGCATATACGCGGGTTCTCCCACAGTAGTATCAACCGCATAAATAGGAAGATACCTTCCAAAGGCAGTCGCAGCGACACAAACCCATCATCACCGTCGCCGTCGCCGTGGCTGTCGCCTTCATCTGCAACAACCACATCACAAACCACTACCACCTCACGCGACAGTCACACTACCGATAAAGCCCGCATTATGACAACAGGAAGCGCTGGCTATGCCGGATACATCCCCTTCAATGCCGCTGCTCTCAGTCCGCTTGCGCCCCCCTTCAATCCAACGCAGGGGAGTCAGACGAGCCAAATAACCCCCTTCCCAAATCAGCCAGTCCTCTCACAGCAAGAGCGACAACGAGAACAATCGCCTTCTCAACTCCAATCAGCGCCATCGCTATCGAAGCGAGAGCGACGAGATAAAACCAGTCGGCCCTCGCCGGAATCTGGTGGTGTTCCTGATCCAACACCAGAGTATCTTGCGCTCGCATCGCATCCGCCTTTCCTACTCCCGTACCCGCGCGACTTGTTAGTGGTCATTGACCTGAATGGCACGCTGCTTCATCGACCCCATCGTCACAGTCCCACCCGCTTCGTCGAGCGTCCCCATGCACGATCTTTCCTCTCCTACTGTGTCAATACATTCACAGTTGTCATCTGGTCGTCGGCGCGACCCGCGAACGCCGATAACATGTGCAAAAGGCTACTGACCCCCGAAGACCGCGCCAAGGTCGTCGCAGTCTGGGGTCGCGATAGCTTCGGGCTCTCGAAAGCCGACTACAACCAAAGAGTACAATGCTACAAGCGGCTGACGAAGCTATGGAACGATCCCGTCGTTGCTGCAAGCCATCCGGCTGGGGAGAAATGGAGCCAGCTGAACACGGTGTTGGTGGATGACTCGATGGAAAAGGCCAGAAGTGAACCGTTCAACTTGATCCAAATCCCAGATTTCACAGGTGACGCGAAAGAGCCTGGTTTTGTATTACCACAGGTCCACGATTACTTGAACTATTGCAGTCAGCAAACGAACGTCAGCGCATACATGAGGAACCAGCCCTTCAAGATCAAGCCTGACTTTACCCTGTAGAAGGGGGGTGTCTAATTGTTTTAGCGACGACACTAGGGTTGTATAAGCATCGGATTGTCTCGAGTTGGTATACATATGAATTGTACAACCAACATGTCTACGTAAATAGGAGGGACTATTCAAAGTTTGGTGAGGCTGGTCTTAGGAACATGGAACAAGTGTGGCCATGGTCATGATAGGTTCGGATAAACGGATATAAACGAAGACTTGATACCCATTGCTCAATTAGACGAGCATTTGCTAGACTTAAAAAGCTATTGTATAAAGAAAGAAAAGAGGAAATATGCCACAGCTGCGCTTTCAAGATCTGCAGCGGAAACCTTATCACCTACCTCTCCCTCATGTACCAGCTTAGCTGAATGAAAGCATTCAGATGAGATGAGATGAGATGCAGTGGAGACGATATACAGTAGTACACCTACGCTAGGCGTCGGCCGTGAGGCTTGATCCGAGGCAGCGGTGAACTAAATCAAAGATGGAGATGGATGGAGGAGACCCGCTTCTGCCTCCCAGGATGCCACGGGGTGAAATTACGTAGGTAGTATCGTGTAGATCGCCCGCGAGTCAACTTGACTCGTTTACCATACTTCTATACCGACAAGCAAAGTACATGCTGCTCCACTCAAACGACACTAGGTATAAGCGATTCAACTCTCTTTTAAGGAGACCGATCACATATCTTTTATCTTAACGGGTCAGTCGACGGGTCACGTCATTTTATATCTTATCCCACATCTCATCACCCCTTCAGATAATATAGACAAAGAACAGCAACAGCAACAGCAACAGCAAAAAGCAGCCAATTAGACATCTACCTAACCTAGTGGTTGGACGGGCGCAGAGGGAGGCACAAGGGAATAGTAAGAAAGGGAGAGGATCATCAGGGTGATCAGGTCGGACAGCCATGGTAGCAGCAGACGCAGAAGGCAATAAGCCACCGCCGCTGGTGGCCTTCCTCGCCGGTGGTATCGCGGGAGGTGTTGAGGCCGCTTGTAAGATTGATCCTCCGTTACTAAGGAGATATATCTATTCGCAACTCTATTTTACTAATTTCTTTCTACAGGCACGTATCCCTTTGAGTTCGCCAAGACGCGCGTTCAACTCTATGGTCACGAAGGTGTCCGCAATCCGTTTGCTATCGTTGCTCGGGTTGCGCGCCAGGAGGGACTGGGGGCTTTATATAAGGGCTGCTCTACCATGATAGTGGTATGTGATTTTCTACTTTTGAGGGTGTGAGGCTGCACGGCGATCCTCTTGGCCCTTTCACGTTCGTTCCTTTGCTTGGAGCGGCATAGTTTTGTCTATGTGGAAAATACCGAAGACGCATATCGGGATCCGGTCTTTGGGCTATGGTGCGGCGTCGAGTTAAAGATATCACGCGCTAAGCAACTTACACAGCTGAAGGGCGACCACGGAGCTGATTTTGCGTTCAGGGTTCAATAGGTAAAGATGCGGCGCGGTTCGTAATGTTCGACAGCATCCGGTCATTTTTCGAAGACCCGGTAACGCATCGTCTCGGGCCGGCGCAATCCATTGCATCGGGGATGCTGGCCGGTGTGGTGGCTTCAACGGTGGCCGTCACGCCGAGCGAGCGGATAAAAACAGCATTAATCGACGACGCGCGGACACTTCGACGGTTCCGGTCGCCATGGCACTGCATCGCCGTGCTCTATCGCGAGCAAGGCTTCCGCGGCGCATTGTACTCGGGTTACGTGGCGACTACTCTTAAGCAGATCGGTACCACGGGGTTTCGGCTGGGGACATACTCAGCCATCAAGGACTGGGAGCGCGCGAACGGGATCCCGGTCGACAATGCCCTGACGAGTTTTGCGAATGGCGCTGTCGCCGGCACCATCACCACACTTGCCACGCAGCCGTTCGATACGGTCAAGACGAAGACGCAGCAGGCCAAGCGGACGGGAATAATGGAGTCCGTCCGCGCCATCATGGCTGAAGATGGGATCCGTGGGTTCTGGCGCGGCACGGTCATGCGCCTTGGACGGACTGTCGTGTCCGGTGGTATACTATTCACAGCTAATGAAGAAGCTACGAAGGCTCTTAAACTTATACTCGGGCAATAATATCACATATAATGAGCCCATAAAATGAGGAGGGAATTTAGGGCTTTCTTTCCCATATAGAGTAGAGATTAGAGATTACTAGATACTAGACTGTAGCTTATAGTATGGCATTCCTATATCGACTGAACAGTTCTTGGGCATCATGTCGTCGAAACTATTTGCATCGAAGATACGATTTGTGGATATCACAGGTAGATATCTACGTCGACTAGTACTCAACGGCATGTTTATCTCTCGCATCTTACACACAACCTCGAAGTAGTTCTGAAAGGTCTGATGCCGGCTCCGTCCCATTTCAATTTGAACAATGGCTTTCCTGAAGAACTGGTTCACCGACAGCACTGCTACAAGAGAAACTCGAGAAGAGTTGGGAGAGCATAAGCCATTTATCAGATATTTCATCTCTCGAATCTGTATCAGAAGTTGTACTCTGCAAATAATTTGCTTAATCAATACTTTCGTAACAGCCGCTCCATGACATCAATACATCTAATTGAATGCTTAAGAAAAGACAAAGCTGCTGACAAGTGTAAACTATGTCCCTGAATGAATGACTGGCCACTTTCTCTTATAGTCGCTAAGTTCGATCAGATGATAAACTTGTTTCAAAGCTCCTCCTTGGGACATCACCGGCGTTTACTGAACAACCCCTTTAAGAATATCCATACGACGCTAAGAGTGAATGCTGTCTGACTTTCAGAGTACGATTGACTGCGACCTCCTACATCTGCCATCTTACATGCCATCTCAACTACAGCCGAAGGGAAGTGTTTTCCGGCCCTCGCGTAAGCAGCAACGAGATCGTTTCCATTCGTGATACCCCCTAATTCATCGTTAGCAGTCTCTTTCCGCTCGCATATATGCTTCCTATATTAGTAGATAATAGGAGCACCCACCACTGGACCAGAAATTGCCATCCTGAATCCATCTGTATTTCTCACCGACGAGCTTCGCGGTCGGGTGTTTCTTTCGGATGTCATCCTGCAAGCCCCTTGGCCCACACGCTGTCCGGCCATCCAACAAACCCGCTGCACCGCACAGGTAGATCCCGGTGCAGACAGACAGCACGTCCGTGGTCTCACACTTGGAATGCGCCTGGAGGAAGTCGAGGATGGGTTTCTCCCAGCTCTCGCTGGGATCTGGACCAGGGACAAGCACGATGTCTAGTTTTCCCGGCTGCACCTCTGCGTCTGTGATATCGTGTGTGGCACGGACGTTCAAGTTGGCTGTGAGCGGAACCATCTCCGACTTCATCTCTGGCGAGGTGATGTAGAAGATCTCGACGCTGGGCGCGATATCAGGGATATGCTTGGGTAGCATGGGGATGACTGATAGGTATTCCTTGCTCATCATGTGAAATACGTCGATACATGCTAGATCTAGCAGCTGACTACCACTAGGGATGAATACCCCTATCTTCACTGAGGATGTGGCCATTGTTGATTATATCGTAGTTTGCTATGTTGATGTTGCGATTCAGTCAATGAAGTAATAGAGAGTTGCGAGTTTAAGGAATCTCAAAATTCAAAATTATATTCTCTTTAGAAGACGTCGAACTTATATATAATCATGAAGTTCTACACTTTGGAATGGCCTGGCTTTTATTTACAGTTCCGAACCACCTCGGCGAGTTGTCGACAACCATGTTGGCCCAGTTTACATGGCTGTTCGGCCAATCAAGATCCGCTGTTCTATGCGCACTAACCAAGAACAGTCATTTTGGTTTGACTTGCTCCGGCACCCATCGGCGAATTCACCACCAGTCATTCATCTCCCAACTTCTAACTACGAGGTACATATCTTTGATGTATTGAAAGACCGTATTATCTCTCAAGCCTCGCCCAAATCCCCGGTAGTACGACCATATCCGACTGATTACATTGTTCTTTTTAAAGGCGCGCTCTTAGGAGGATTAATTTGGGCTGGGAGTCTAGTTCGGGTCCGTTAATCAAACGAAGAGTGCGGTCAACACTGAAAGATTTCCTTCGAAAAGAACCCAGATATGAGAGTATCATAAATTAGTATGACTACTTAAACCTCCAGCCTAGCGACTCGTGAGAAACCACCTGGGTACATAGGAATAGCTTTGACCACCTATACCTTGATATTACGCCCAATCCATCTAAAGGTCAACAGTAATGTATCTTACTTTCCCAGTCTCTTGGCTTCGGAGGCCACGATATTTGCAACCTCGTCTTTGAGGCTTTTGCCATGGGGCTCCCAGCCGAGATATTTCTTCGCACGAGCCGCCACGGACTTGGAGTTGGCACCGTACCTTTTGTAGTCACCCTCCTGGGTCTTTGCCTCGGGGATGAAACCCTGCTTATGAGCCTCCTCGGCAATCGCCGTCGCCAACCAACGCCAGCTGTACGTTCCATTCTCTAGAAAGAAGTATCCGTGGGGGCCAAAGATTTCCGGGTTGTCCTTCTTCTCCGGATCGAGAGCGGCATCTACCGCGAGGACGAAGAAGTTCCCGAGATCGTGGATGTGAACATAGTTCCATTCTGGCGAGCCTCCGCCAGACATGATGGGCGCAAAGCCGTTCTCGAGCGTGAATTTGGCCATGTTGTAGGCCTGGATACTGCGCTGATTTACAGGCCCCCGACCCGGACCATAAATCATGGGTGGGCCTACGATCAGCGTCTTAACCCGGCCAGTTTCGTTGGTGGCTAGCACGATCTCGTCGACATCCCGATGAAAGACATGGTGCGGGAGGCTTGTGATACGCTCGATGTCATCGATATCGTGGCTGCGTCTGAGTCAGCGCAAGCCACCAAAGGATCAGTGTTGTTTACTTACTACTTCTCTTCCGGTATCGGTGATTGTCCATATCTGTTGTTATCCCAGTCATACCACTGCAGCATGCCAGTTCCGCACACATGAATCCAGTATCCGGGCTTCTCCTTAGTATGTCCCTCAGCAAGTCCTTTAGCGATAGCCGTGGCGGAAGGGATATGGTCGGAGGAGTCAGCCGTGTCTGATAATTGCGGTTAGCCTAAGAATATTATTATTTCAAAGCTTGGTGCTTTGGAAAATACATACGAACGACAATGTCGGCCTCCGCAGCGGCTTTCTCAATCACCTCGGCATTGTCTAGGTCGCCGTAGACAAATTTGACATTTGGATATTGCCCCGAGATCAGTTTGGCCCTCTCTTCACTGCGGACGAGCAAAGTGAAGTCAAAATCTGGGTGGGCTTTATAGATAGAGTAGAGTGCTTCACCACCGATGTAGCCTAGCGAATTCCAACTGTCAGTAATTGACATATATCATCCTACTCGAAGCTCTCATCAAGAGTTGTTTACAGATTGGGGGTTACGAGTACTAACCAGTAGCACCAGTCCTAAAGGAGGGGTTAGCGTTCAGGCTTGGCGATCAGTATCCGCGACCGTAGTACTCACAGGAAGATTTTGGTGGCCATCTTGACAGTTGTAGTTGTCGTTGTCGTTGCCAACGGAATGAGCGCTTTACGTCTTTTATGCGGTTCGAGAGAATAAATATAATAATTATTTGCAAGCCTAGGTGGTTTTATATAATAACGAAGCTATCTCCAATCATCCCTTCGCACAGCGATATGATATCATTGACACACAACCCCACTTGACTAATTGACACAATTGCCTAATGGAATTGGTCGGGGAAAAGAAGACCCCTCGTTCTCTCCTGAGACACCATCGAATTACTAAGTGATTCGGATAAAAAGTTACACCTGCGCCTCACCAAACGACGGTTCAGATTAGCGAGCGACTTCTTTCGAACTCCGTAGCTCCTTAACGAACTCTCCACTACAATGGAAATCACTCGGGGCCATGTTGCCAGATGTTGCTCCGGCTGACATACACGACGATACTGCTTGGATCGCGAACTTCAATGCTCCCTCAATAGGTATATCAACATCCCCAAACTCAGAAGTCGTGGCACAACCAAAGCTTTCCTTTCTTGCTTCGCATGAGCCCAATGGACACCTGCAGGTAGAATATCGATTGCTTTCCACGCCGCCAAGATCAATAAGATATTGCCCATATGCACCAAGCTATGCGCAATCATTGGCCGCATGCGCATCGATGAAAATTCAGCTGAGTGGGGTCGACGAGCGGAGTTAACTCTGGGAGTTACTGTGTATTGGCGCTCCTGGTTGAAGCATCGATGTGTCCTTCAATGAACTTTGGATACGATAAGGGCGCACAGCATAGCGTTAGACCTTCCTTACAATATACACGAGCGGACGACCGTGGTGTTGATGATCTCGTGTATATTCCGACAGAAGGGTAGGAACGGATGCCAAAGTCAGGATTCGTGCTTTTAATGACTAGGATGCTCCCTCAGCAGTCAATCGATCGAGTTTACATACTCGTGCATCCATTCTGAGGATTGAGGAGTTATGCCAGATAACCCTTCGATCAAACGCGAAGATGCCACTGCTATTGTAGCATGAGGCCCGGTACTAGTGACGATAATAGCGAAGAGCTTGCCGGAACTGCTGTAAATTGCCCAGGGAGAGAATTGCCAACTCCGTAAAATCGTGGTCTGCGATATAAAATGATTTCTCTTGCAAGGACGTAAAGTCTGCTCTAACCTTGTTTCTACATGCAGGCACTGTCCTTAGAGAGTAACGGTGTTCGCCGCCATCTCTCCCAGTTTAGATTCGCTAGCTGGCACATCTGATAGCCAGGCGAAGAGCGTGATATATCCTGCTAGCAAGCGGATTCGATATTTCTAGGCCTGATATGGTGAGGCAGCGAGCCCATTTTAAAGTCAACGAGCATCTTGGCTAAATAGTAAGTGATGACACTGGTTACTAAGCGTGGGAGAATCGAAGTGAGGTCTTGGAATGCGGTCATAGGAGTACTTATCAATATGATCGTTGATGTGACGGTATTAAACCGCCCCTTATTACAGCGACGACATCGCCTTCGGTCATAGTTGTTACTCCATTCAAGGGTCCTGATAGCGTACATCATACGCTTGAATGATACGTTCTACCACTATCTGTGCCGCGCCAAGAGACACATAGTAATATACTGGGCATCATATGAATATACAGCATTTGTGGATGTCGAGCTATATAGGTCGGTTACAATCAGAGCTTGCTAATTAATCCGATGCATGAGTGTCCATGCCACATGGAATATACCTATAACATGATTGGTGTGGTTGTCTGCGCTCTACATGAGAAGGCTACTTAGTATCAATTGACATGCTTATAGACAGACAGTGGGCTTATCCTAGCTGTGTAAGCTCATCGTCTTTTGGTGGTACTCACGATTCTCGCAAATTTATCTTCAAATACTCCCTTGAGGACTTTTCGCTCCCAAAATGGGAACCCCGTTTTCATCTTGGCCTTTGACCACTTTCTCGAACTTAGGGTTTTTGGTATTGGCTACCGATTGAGGGTCAAAGCATACACCCAGAATTGTTAATTGAGAAAACGATAAGGTCCAGGCTAGATTCCTGGTTCAAAAGATACGACTCTCACATCACCTCTAGATTCTCATCAAGATGAAACGACCACGAATCAACGTGGTAAGATGACAAGACTCGGAAACCCGACGGCAGATGCTGGGTAGGTCGAGAAGATGACGCGACTCCGTGCAGAAAATAGAAACCCGAGCTGCAGTATCTGACCAACCATTTACTTCCGGCTCAGATAGCAGTTGAGCGTGCTACGGGCGATGAATAGCAATGGTCGGGGAGATGGGAATAGGAGACAACTCGCGATCATGCAGTCATCGCGGCGCTTACGGCTTTTGTCACCTTGGCGGTGTGACGATTTCTAGCATCGGGGTTAGGCTGATTCACATGGTTGTGACACAAGCGTCATATGAAAGCTTGTGATTGTATCGTCTACAGTTTGTTCGGCTTCATGTGATGTCATTGTCGCGAAAGATACATTGACCGGAAACCTGGCTTGGATGTCTTCGGGTCTACGGATTGTCGCTTTATGACCTGATCGAGCCGCCGAAAATTGCCGGCTGGGAGTTCGATCTTAACGAAAGATGGGCGGACAGGCGGGATCATGGCGTCCAGCTCAGATCCTCAATCTTGGCTACCACAGACAGAGAGAGTCTACGCTAATCATGGTCTAGACCTGGACCGATAGTGCTTAGCTAAGTGAGGGTTCACAACATATATGCATTGTAATCCCCCTACAGTATCCTAACATGGACTAAATAGAGCGGTTCCAACTCGACTATCTCGCTTGAGTCCTAATGCGGAGAGAACCCACTGAGCCACTCACTCCCGCTCTCGGAGACGTGGAAGAACGTACGGGGAACCTCGGGGAAGGCGGGGAATCCCGTCTCAATTGACTCCCTTTTGTGCTCCAATTTTCCTCGGCTTCCTTCTACGGCGCATGAACGAGGTCTAATTCTCAGCTTAAGGCGGCAACATCTAAAACGTGTCGTGTAAGGAGAGGTCATATCTATAGAGAATCGGGACTCGCTCGTCTAGGTACCTGGATAGTCATACTTTAACTATGTACTCGAACGCTAGGGTGTCTCTATATGCTGCAGGAGACGACGGCGCGGCATCGAGACCGTTTAGGCCTGCCGCCGTACCTCTGGATCGGAGCCGGCGGGACGCCGCTCACCACTACTGGGTTTCAGTCATTCATGGTCCAGTCGGCCTGTGATCCTAATTGAGTAAACACTATGGCTTATGCCAATTTACGTTTCCAGATGTACCCCATAGACAAGGAGTTTCTAATCCGATAATTTCCTTGAATCTTTCTCTACTGGGTGTCATTTTGATGAGCGGCACTCCGAGACATGATCGTCTTAGGGAGTGATGTTACATGCAGCTGCTTATCACCGTTTGTACTTATACCCAGGTAAGCGACGCTGGTAACGATACTACATACATGTGCATTCTTCAACTACATTGCCCAGATTCTATGACTCTAATAATCTAGACGATGGAAACCAGGCGGTTCTTCCCGAGTTATAGATCACGTCAATCATATTTGGTATAAACCTGATAGATGACTATACCAAGTTCGCTTCTAGTTTCTCTCCAAATCTCAACAGATACCGAAGCATGTGACAAGTCTCATCATATACGTCAATGTATCGGCAATTGGAGTCTGAAGAGTTTGCTGTTTCGGCTGTCCAAGACTTAGGTAGTGTTGCGCTGGTGTAGCAATAGCTTCTGTGGCTTTGGGACCGTTTTGGTATGTACTGGCATGGGTAGGTGAGAATAGGTGTAAGCGCGTAGATCGGCCAGCAAGTTCGACCAACAATATGGCTTTTGGTGGATAGGTGGTACCTCAAGTAGACTCAAGGCAATGTTCAAAGTAATCGACCGTTGCTGTATGGCTTATTTAGCCGTACCACACTACTCTTCCCAGGGATGCGCCGTTAGAGAACCATATGTGGTCAATCTCAACCTACACTAACGAAGATCGATATGGGGACCTGTGAGATTTGCGTGACGAGGCTAATTAGCCAAATCAGATGAACAAAAGTTGTATGAAGAGTACTATACGCTCAAGACTTAGCGGACAAAGCCATGCTTGAATGTCGATAGTCAATACAAATAAGCTAAGACTTCACGAGGGCGGGATGTGGGGATGACAGAGCAGTTGAAAATCTAGGAGTGAGCATTCCATCAAGCACATTATCTCATGGCGGATCTCGGCACGATCTCTCAGTATAGGTGAATGTGAGATCAGTACACTGGAGACGTAGCCTTGGTGTAACTGCTGTTGCAAGTGGATTCACAGTAATACAAGTTATTGCAGTCTTTCTAAAGCGAACGCGAGACAAGGTATCAGTGCCCTTAAGGGGAAGCTCTTTATGCACGAAAATAGATTGCCTGATCTAGAAATCAGTTACCGATGGATGGATCGTGAAGCGTCGGTCTCGATTCACGCATAGTGGCTAAGGTCACGGACAGGAGGGAATTAGTGGAGGTCGATGAAAGATAGAACTGCAAAACGCAGTAAGGCTGCATAAGCTTGAGGTCCTGATGAAGCAACCGTGAAGCTACTAGGAGTGAGGCAAGCGTTTGAGGACGGTGGGGACGAGAGGATGCTCCCGCGCGTCGAGGAGGCCTGTAAAGCGGTTATCGACATGACATCTGGATTTGCAGTGTGTTTACATGTGTATACCTGTCGTAGTATAGTATAATTCAGGGGAAATTGTGTCAAAAGATGCCCTGCGCTTAGTGTAGGTAGATAGTACTTACTCTTCTCTGTTGGCACCTGCAGTAGGATACGGATATTGAAGTTGTTGAAGGTACGATACCTGATTCCACTAGTTTGGAGAGTGCCAAGAACCAAAGCCCACAAGCGACTTTCATCCCATGTGTCGAGACCCCCCAAGCCGAGCCCATGTTTCGTCTCCCACACACACGGCGCGGGCGGCGATCGGAAGAAATCGGGGGTTTGCATGCTGGATCCCTACAGGGGTCTAGGTAGGGGATCGCTCGCGTGTACGTACTAACAGGCCCCACCACGGAGCATACATACTAAAATTGGCCCCTTCAATTCTGGAGTACTTCTGGAACCTTTCCTTCTTCGACTCTAGTGTTAGTACGTTCTGAGCCCAGTACTTACTTGTATTTATCACTATCGTGCTTGTTGAGAGTCTTCCTCAATGAGCATCATACGCAGGCGTTGACTATAAGGGTAGTCTACAGATAGCAGCGGACGTAGTTCAAGAAAGAAAAAAAAAAACAAAACATGATCTGGAAAAACAATATTCGGCCGTGCCGCTGTGTGATGATACACAATTTCTGTGACATGGATTGTGATTGGTATCACAGGGGAATTGCCCAGGTCCGTGAATAGTAAGTACCAAGTCCACATTACATACCTAGGCTAGGTACCTATATACTTCGACTCCTTCTGGTCCGTCCGGACATAATCACATAGTGTACACTAGGTGCTTGCTTTGTATGGAGACTAGAATATTAAAAATAAAAATAAAAGGTCTTAATAAAACAAAAATTACCTAGAAACATGTCAGGCTGACTAACAGGTTCCTACTACACTACCTACATTGAGCTGTGGCGACTAATGAGGAGTAGACTTGTAGTCTATTATCTAGTGTTTTTCTACCTAAGAAATACATCCGTACCCTCTCTCGTGCAGAGGGACTAACTTAGCGCACTCCCCACGACTGTCTTCCCGGTGGGTTTTGGGGGGAAAACATTTATGCTGGAATGCTGTATCTTGAATTGGGGTAGATATTTTTGACACACTGCAGCCGCTGGCTGATTCTGCCAATTGAATTTGAGTCGTCATTACCTACTAAGTACATACATGAGGTGCCGGCAGTAGTAGTGCATACTATATACCTATCCAATAAATAGTTACTTCTATCAAGTGGTCAGCAGGTACCTACATAGTAGTAGTTTGGGAAGGAGGAAGGTCCTATTAGAAAGAAGGAATCTAGTACAGGGTTATGTATGATCTGTCGTCAGCTGGTTGGAATTTTTTTTGTTTCTCTCTCTTTCCTTCAGGAGACTGAATCCTGGATGAATGAATGGATAGGAATCCTTTCTCTTCCAGTTTAACCATTAATATCGCGATCTGCTGCCTGTCATAATTTACTCGTTAGCTTATGGCTTCGCAGGTACCGGTACACCCAACGGCCCGGGACTCGCATCGACATATATACCACATGCATCCATCCACAACTAACTTGGTACATACTCATACTACAGACTGACTGTAGATGTGCTAAAGGTATAATGAGCCAATAGGCTTCCGTTTCATCTGCAGGTTTGGTGAACATCAAGTTGGTTTTTTGGTATCTACACCAAACTTTACATATATATTGAATGTAGCTTTCCAAAAGCATTCGACCTGGCCACATAGATGCGGTATTGTCTCTCTCGTCGCATGAACAGCGCGCGGTCACAACACCATCACAGCATTGTCGTTCCAAGATGTGTCTCGTCCAGTGTAGCGCGCGGATGTACAGATTACAGGCGTTCTTACAACCATGTACAACAACTTGTAGTGTAATTCGGTCAGTCCTATTGGGCTACTACGACGCTAAATACCTACTGACAATATCATACTTACATAGTAGTATATCTTTTATCCCTACAAGGATGATGGATGCAGGCCTACGCATACTGGGACGGTGTGCCGTGACCGCTAATACACGAATGACAAGACAATCTCTTTAGTTCCCGACGCCGGCGACCGGACCCCAGCGAAATTTCAATCTGGTGGTCACTTATTAGTCAAGAGTTCCTCAATGAAAAGAGAAGGCCGTGATGACTGCGCCGCGTTTTGCCAGATGACTTTGGGCATCAATTGGAATTAAATGCAAACGACGTGGATTTTTCGGAGATTGGAGTCCTCAGACCTTCTCGAAACTTGATCAGTTGATGTTTTTCTCCAATTCCTGATCGTCTCCGTGACCCCAATTTCTCCATATTGGCAAGTTGCCTGTTGCCATTTTGGGCCACCGGTCTCTCGGAGTGCCCCTGTTACTGTTGCTATTATTTTTGTTGCAGCAATTTGGCATCTGGATTCTAGGTATACACGACACTATACTACACTAAGCCCGAAGTGTAGGCATACCGATCTTGGGGTGCCCCATACAGGCATCATTGCTGTACACATTGTTGGCAGGTATCGTGGGTTGTTTCGTCGTCGTTGGCGCTGTCATCTGAAAAAAAAAAAAAGGGTTGAGCCGAGTTGGCTTGCTTGGGATGATACTGTGGTTATTCTATCCCCTGCACTATAGGTATCGTCTTGTCTTGATAATTCACCAGTTACAGCTCTTGTTTCCCGCAGCTGGACAGCCTGGATAGACCTGGGAGCCCTTGAAACCCCAACGAAACCACGGAGTTACTGCTACCCTTTGCCTCAGCTTATTCTTATTATTGCCACTATTATTACTACGCCCCTGTCGTAGGATCCCCAAGGAGATGGCGAAACTCCATGGTCTCACGTCCAGGACATCCAGGACATCCAAAACAAGGGTCTTCGGTCCGCCACCTCGTACTGCAACTGGGTTGTTATTATTAAGAAGTCCACCTGCACCTGGCTTTGCCGTTCATAAGACCGGACGATGCAGCTCAAATCTTACCCTCGCTCCCAGCTATTATCCGTTGCCAGGTCACATTGCGCACTACCACCACCACAGCAGTCTTTCCGAACCTTGTCCCTCTCATTCCGGGCCTTTCTCTAGTACCACTCCAGTCCGAAAGTGGAATTCCCACAGCTCTGCCCACAGCTCTGCCCACATCTCCCACGCACCACCTGCAGCCACCGACCACAGTAGTGCCGCTAGTCCTGGCCCCAGCACGTACCGGTATAGCCCAACTCTAAGTCCGCGCCCAGCAGCTGGTCTCTTATACGTACCTGGCCGTCCGCGACAACCAATGGCGTATAATACATACAGCACCGCCAGTTCAGACATATCGACCCCTCGCTCATCCTCTCCCTCGTCTGTGTTTTCCGGACGCTCGTCTCATACTTCCGCTTCCGTTGCTAGTAAACGCCTCTCCTTGTCCTTACAGCGAAGGCAGTCTGCTTTCAATCCTATGTCCTCAGTTGATATCGCTTCTATTGAACAACGTATGAAAATGGCTTCCCTCGACGGGCTGAGAGGCTACGCGCAAGACCACTATAGCGAAGTCAAACAGAATAAGTCAACAGACTACGTACCACACGCGGCCGCTGGCGGTTATCAGGTACTACGAGAACCTCTTTGGAACAAAGGTGTGCATCCACCAAACCCCCCTTTCTATGCGACAAGTGTAGCGCCTTGCCACCTATTAACATGCCATTTATCGTGAAGGTCTCTCATTTACCCCTGAGGAGCGTATAGCTAAGAACCTCACGGGTTTAATTCCACACGCCATGGAGAATACAGATACCCAAGTCGAAAGGTGTATGAAGATGATCAACTCGCGGCCCACTCCTATCGACAAATATCTCTACCTGTCTTCCCTCAAGAGTCAAAATACCGATCTCTTCTTTCGAGTGCTCATTGACAATGTCCGCGATCTGATGCCATTGGTATATACACCTACTATTGGCGACGTCTGCTTGCAGTATTCTACGCTCTACACTCGCCCAGAAGCCTTGTATATTTCGATTAAGCAGCGCAAGTCAATACGGACGATTCTCAGGAATTGGCCCCATCCCAACCCCGAGATCTGCGTCGTGACAGACGGATCGCGCATTCTAGGTCTAGGTGATTTGGGTGTTAATGGTGTGGGAATCTCCGTAAGTCCTCCCCTATTATTAGCTGGAGCTGGGTCATAAATCCCTTCTACCGAGGCACTAACATATAGAATCAGATTGGAAAGCTCGCTCTATATACTGGAGCAGCTGGCATCCACCCCGAGAGGACCCTTCCCATCGTCTTGGATGCTGGTACTGCTAATGAGGATAACCTCAAGGACCCGCTGTACCTCGGTCTCAGGGCGAAGCGTCCTGCTCCTGATGTGATGCAGGAGTTTGTGGATGAGTTCATGGAGGCTGTTCGAGATGTCTATCCCGAGATGCTTGTGCAGTTTGAGGACTTCGAGACCGAGAAGGCATTCAACTATCTCGCCCGTTACAGAAATGACTATAAGTGCTTCAACGACGATATCCAGGGAACTGGTGCCGTCGTACTCGCTGGGTAGGTTTTACTTGAACATTTTGGGGATATCGTGTCAGCTAATGCCCATCTCTTACAGTTATATCGGTGCTGTCAACCTGTCTGGTGTGCCCCTCGACGACCAGCGTCTCGTTTTTATGGGCGCTGGTTCTGCCGGTGTGGGTGTCGCTAAGCAGATGGTCGAGTACTACACTCGTCGTGGGCTGTCAGAGCAAGCTGCTAAGGACAAGTTCTGGCTTGTTGATACTAAGGGCCTGGTGACGTGGGACAGAGGCGACAAGTTGCCGGAGCACAAGAAGTACTTTGCTCGTTCAGACAACAATAGTCACCAATTCCGCACACTGGAGGAAGTGATTGAATACGTCAGACCATCAGCGCTGGTCGGATTAACAGCTACTTTCGGTGTCTTCACTGAATCAGTCGTTCGTGCTCTCAAGGCATCAGTTGATTCGGGCGGCTCCGGTCGACGACCCATTCTCTTCCCCCTCAGCAACCCTCTCACCAAGGCAGAATGCACCTTTGAGCAAGCTGTTCAGTGGACAGATGGCACCGTCATCTTTGCCTCTGGCTCTCCTTTCGCCCCTTTCGCCGTCAAGTCAGGCGATTCTGCCGTCACCTACTGGCCTAACCAGGGCAACAATGTCTACGTGTTCCCTGGTCTCGGTCTCGGTGCCATCCTTGCGAAGGCCTCCAAGATTACTGATGAGATGGTTTACATGTCAGCAGCCTCGCTTGCTGAATCTCTGAACGCAGAGGAGATCCACAAGGGCCTCATCTACCCACGCATAGAACGTGTCCGCGATGCCAGCATTGTGGTCGCCCGTGAGGTGATGAAGGCCGCCCGGAGAGAAGGTGTCAGCATGCTCCCCGAAGAGCAATGGGTCGAGTGGGAAGAGTGGGGTGATGTTGCCTTGACGAAGTACATCAAGGACAGGGTCTACGATCCTCTCAAGTAAGCTATCCATCGTGCATTGCGTACCTGCGTTGCATTTGATTCGGAAGCCAATACCTGCCCATCGTGATTTATTATCATCGTCATTGTCGGCGTTTCTTGGGTCGGACATCGTTACATATGATTTCTTAATACCGCTTCGGCATAATGATTGACTTTTATACCTAAGGCCACCACCCGAGGAAGATGTTCGCGCTGGCCTTCAACAAAACCAGAAGAGCGCGCAGGCGGCAGAAGCGTAGTATGCCGACTGAGATAGAAGATGATAATGGAAGAATGAACGACACGAAGAGTACACTTTAGATATGGATCAGGAAAAACGTCTATAGACGGCATTAGACGAGAGGCGCTAGAGCCCCGGTTATAAAGCACTGCATTCCTTCACCTCATTTTCAATCAATGACTTGTCTCTTCAATTGCTAATACGCCTTGTGATCTGATTTTGGGCGGAGATATTTTTCAAGGGCCAATGTTCACTAAGTCTACTTCCGTCGAACCGTTGTCTTCAACCCCAACGCGCAAAAGTCGTTGCTCCGCTTCCCCAGATTTCCTAAACTGTTTGGCATGAATGGATTCAACCAATGGTAAAGTAGTTCACCTTGGCTCGCAGGCCAAGAATGGGCACCGGGGCCACTATCTACTTCTCCAAAACGTCGATTCGTCTCGGTCTAGCTGGGTTGGAAATACTCGTCCTCACTGAGTCCGACCCAAGAATTTTTCATCTATATTTAATCTGTACAGCGTGTCCACCTCAAGATTAGCCGAGCGGCTCAACATGTACCTGGAAAACCCCTCTCTAGCATTTCCACTTACCATTTTGCTAGCTGTTTCCTACGATCATGGACTGCTACCATACTTGGGTCTATTTTATCCTAGAACGATGTAGCATCGCGAGTTTTTCAAACTCCGTTCTCGTAGCTAGAACCGTAGAGTCAGTCCGCCAAGAGCATCCCTAGTATTCGTGAAGCAATGGTCTCTACTTTCACTTCACCACCTCCTCGGGTTACCTACTAACGTCTTCTATTTGAACTCATATATACATAGATAAAGTACTGGTAGTCCTACGTAAATTCTACTCCAACACGCTATTGCCTCGCTAGGTTATGACAACATCTCTCGTCAAGCTTTGAGAAGTTTACACCTCTATATAAGATACGTAAGCAAAGCGTTTCCAAGGACTGGGAATAGTTAGCATCTCTAAGTATACGGTACGAATTTAATTCCCTTCAGGGTGCGAAAGTGTTCACCATGAGAGCTCTCATCCTCGTCGCCGGTCTCCTCCCGGCGCTCACGCACGCCGCCCTGAACGTCACGGGATCAACATGCACCGTGACGCCGCTCCCGATGACCGGGACCCAAGAGCCCGACGACACGCCGCAAATCCTGCAGGCCTTCAAGCAGTGCGGCACGAACGGCAAGGTCGTGCTGACCGAGGGACTGTTCCACATCGGCCAGGTCATGGACACGCTGTCGTTCAACAACGTCGACATCGAGATCCACGGCACCCTGCGCTGGTCCTCCAACATCCAGTACTGGCTACGCAGCAGCCTCCCTGTCACCTACGCCTCGCGCAGCACCGCTTGGCGGGTGGGAGGCACGGATATCCGCATGCGCGGCTTCGGGAAGGCCCTGTTTGATGGCCAGGGCCAGCTTTGGTATGATGAGAATCGTGGCCAGAGTAATCAGAATGGAAGACCTATTAGCTTGACGCTGTGGCATGCGAAGAATGTCCTCATTGATGGTATTACGTGGCGGCAGAGTCAGTTTTGGCGTGAGTATCTCATTTTATTTCCCCCCTTTCGCTTATCTGCTTTCTTTTTCTGGATACGCAAACGGATGTAGTAAGATAGGATATACCCTCTATAGGCTATAACTAGAGAGTATTTTAGAGGTGATAGATAGTCTTAGCTACCAATGGGGCTGTGGGAACTACAGAGTGCTGCAGTGAAAGCGACGATAGTGTTTGCGGCAGGCTATGGTATCGCTAGAACTCTATATGTTCGAAGGGATTAGCTAACGTCTGTTATGTATCTACAGATACTTTCGTCGCGTATAGCGAGAACATTACCATGACTAACCTGGACATGAACGCAACAAGTAACAGCCAGTGGAGCACAGTCAACACAGATGGCATAGACACAGTCAGTCTGCTCCTCGAAGAACACAAAGCCCTCACTCCGTAATCCTTGTAACTAAAACCATACTGATTACTTTATGTTAGTGGAACTCTAACAACATCTTCCTTCAAAATTGGACAGTGACCTGCGGCGATGTAAGGACCTCTTTTCCCCCCTCCCCCCTATTCACTCACAGACTGAGGTGACTCTACGAGGATGAACAAAATGGGCGCCCTGGATACTCTTTGACTAAATGAAATTTATCTCAAGGACTGCATCAGCATGAAAGGAAACAGCAGCAATGTATATATTTCCAATGTCCATTGCTACGAGTCCGGATGCGCCGTGATAGGCTCGATGGGTTCGAACGCAGCCCAGCCCGACTACGTATCCAATGTCTACTATGACAACTTCACATGCACCCACAGCTCTAACGCGGCATGGATCAAGACGTACTCCGGAACGGGCTACGTGAAAAACATAACTTTTGCCAACTTCAAGTTCGAAGATGTCAACCAACCCATCTACGTAACGCCGGTGAGTGATGGGCAATCTTTTTCAAGCCATGCGAAGCCAACCCAACCCGCTACCCAGTTATAAATAGAAAACATGTTAACTAACCATTCTGCTATCCAAAAAGTGCATCTACGGTTCTTCCGGCTGCGACTCGTCCCGGTTGAAGATAAGCGATGTCCGCTGGATCAACATAACAGGGACCAGCCGGTACAATATCGCGAGCGCAATCCACTGTTCGAGTGCCGCCCCCGTAAGCACACACCTACCTACCTACCTATTTCTCTAAGTCTATCTTCCATCTCCTCTTTTCCCTTAGCAAGTGACGTTAGAGCAAATCGAGACTCGGCGGGTCATATCTTTCCTTCTTCTCAAAACACTCCATTCAACATCACCGCCTGAATAAACAAGACGTAGACTGACTGCTATTTTTGTGATGTAGTGTGATGGATTCTACTTCGAGAACGTCAACATCACGAATAAAGACGGCAGGACGGTGGATAAGTACCTCTGCTCGAATATCGCCAACCAGGCGCAGTCTGGCATTCCTTGCACGGGAACTTGCCCTGCTAGCTGGCCTCAGCAGTTGAGTGGGAACAGTTAGGTTAGTCGGTCACCGCCTGGACCGAGGTTGATAAATGCCTGAATATGTAAGTGAATAGGTACCTAGGTATGAATTAGCCATTATAAATGCCTCGTCCTAAGCCTTATTTCTATGCGGTTGCTAAGATAGTTCGACACCATCTATCTACCTGCATTATCTTTAGTCGTTTAATCTGTTTGTCTTGGGAAACATCAGTTTATGGGAATATGAAAAAAAAGTATTCTTCTTAGTATCAGGTATCTAAACGCCCCTCAAGTATAGTTCTCTTGCGTAATAATACTAGGATAATACCTATGATGTATAACTATCTATAATAATGAATGTTATTGTTAGCCATAACTCATAAAATTCGTAACGTTATCCAAGCCATTCCCATCGCGTGCTTTGATCCATGAGGTATAGATACATATGCCGTTAGTGCTTGTAAACGTATTTCTTATCACAATGCCCAAACCTAAATCCTAGTCAAAACCTTGTCCGATGGGTCCAAACCTTCCAATGCCCTTCTCCTCACATAAATTGCATTCACTACCTAACGTCGTTCTTTTCTATTATATTGTCGTTGTCTTCAGTGCCACTAGAAATAGAGCCAGTGGCCTAAGGCTTATCATTCGAATCTCTTCCATTCCATAACAATACGTTCCTTTTCATCCATAGTCCAAGGAGTCACCAGACTCTGGCGGCTGAGGTTTTTGAGGCGGGCCTCACATTCTCTTTTCTTTTCCCACCGCTCGTCGGCCTTGGCCTTAAGATATTCTAAATCTTTCTTTTTAACGGCACGTTGGAATATGGTACGCATACGGTCTGAGAATAGTGTGCATGTAGCCTTCTCCTTGGGCCCAGGACCGTGATGAAAATTACCGGCGACCGTAAGGTCTTCGCGGCCGTCGAGCAGCGGCTGCACGACCATCATAAAACACTCCGGACACACGGTCATGGTCGAAACAGCGCGCATTGTGTGCCAGCGTGCGTTGTATAAAGGGCGGTCTTCGGGGCAAGGGGGGATTGCCGCGATCTGGCGGATGCGGGTTGCAATCGCCTGAACATTCGGCGCAGACTGGGTTTCGAATGCGCGATCAGCTACACCCTCCAGCACGTCAAAATATAGGAGGAAGCGGTCGCGGTCATGTCCGAGGTCGTGATGCATGGCGCAGACGCCACGCGCCGGCTCGGCTGGCGAGTCAAGGGGTACAAACAAACCCGTCAAGCTCGGCAGCAGCGCCTCGACTGATTTGGCGCACGCGGGGCATACCGTGAAATCATCGATGAGCCGCTTAGTGCTCGGATCTTTGATCGAGTACCAGATGCGTGATACCTCGCGATGCCCTGTGCACGGTTGCGCCTGTGCTGCGATTTTGGTTAGGCTGTGGAATAGACCCAAATCAGGCCTCCCGTATTTGCGCGTGAATAGCCACGCGATGCGATAAAATTCTGAGGCGCCAAAATCGCAGGCTAATGGTCGGTCACGCGGGCGGAACGGTACCGGCACGAAGTCGTGCGCAAACTCGGTTGATGCGAAGTTAGCGTTGTAGCACGACGGGCAGATGTTGAAGTTGTCGCATCGCGGCAGCGTTAACCAGTCAATATGGCCAGCCTCTTCACGTGTGCGAGGGCAGTGCGGGATATCCGGGAGCTTGCCGGTTTGCACCTCGGTGGAAAACCGTCTATATGAGGTGATTTGTGGATTGGAGGTAGTGCTGCTCTGGGGAGGAGGCTCGAACCTAGGCGGTTGCCACGTCGGCTGAGCTGGGATGGAGGTGGACGGAGTTGGAGGTTGCACCCTCGGATCTACAATAAAACTTGCCCTTGGTGGAGGAACGACTGGTGAGTTACGATTATCTACCAAGATACTTGGATTTGAAGCGGATGCTACTGCTGCTGAAGCGGGTATTGCATTCCGAGCTGCAGTGAATGACCCTCTCGATGTGGAGGCGCGAGGTGGATGTCGCCCAGCGCGATCTCCCAGATCGCGAGAATGCACCGGCTCTCTGGGAAACGTTGAGCTGCGGGAACTCGAAGAGCTCGAATATGGATCGGAAAAGGATGTCTGAGATGTCTGCGGCGAAGGTACTGGCGATTGTCCCCTAGATTTTCGCCGACCGGAGGCCCGTGATGCCACAGGAGCACTCAGGTACTCAGTCTTCCCTGCTGGCATAGCCGCTCTCTTTCGACGAGAATCTGTACGCGGAGAAGACTCATCTTCACTAGAATAGAACGTATCGTTTTGGTGCGGAAGGTGTGTCGAGGAGTGCTGCGAGCTAGAGTCCTGATCAGACTGAGAATGTGTCGAGGCCAGTATCTTGCGGTCGGTCTTGGAAGATGGTCTGTTGGCAAATTGACGCGATGACTCGTATCCCTCCCTCGAGTCACGCCTGGCGTGCCTGGGAAGTTCTGATGTGCGCCGTTTTTGGACTGTAGGGCTGGACGAATGAGCTGATTTGGGTTCTCTTTCCTTATACTTGCGATCGTTCGCAAGATTCCGGCTATATTGATCAACAGGGTGAGCTGAACGATTGCGACTCTGGGCCTCTGGACTCGACCCTCCCCTGTAGTATGACCGATCACGCCCATTCGTCGCGTGTTCAATGACCTCTGGTGTCAACAAACGCTCGCGGGCGGCTCGAGAGCTTGCAGAGACGCGAGGCGAGAAGTAATCCTCGCCACGGCTGTCATCCTTCGACGTCGGCTTTGCTCGTCGAGTATCATGCGACCGGCCCTCGCTCACACTATCGGTTATTATAGGAGGAAGATCTCCGGGTCGACTACGACGGTGTTCACCCTCAGGCCGTGTCTCTTTTCTGCTAGTTTTATCCTCGCGGGAAGAAGGTAACACGTACTTGCGACAAGTGTTTGCCTCGTAAAAGTCCGGTTCTGGGTCTAGTTCAACTGGCCGCTCAGCTTGCCGCTCCGCTGGTCGTTCGGCTGGTCGTTCGACTGATCTACGGCGCTGACCTGGTGTCTTTTCCGAGGCCGACACGTCGGAGGACCCGTCCGATGGATTTGATACGAGCACGAACCGTCTCTCGGGGTTGTGTTTATATACTTGTTCATCCACAGGCAAAAGGATCGGGTATTGGTCGGGGTCACCGCGGTTTGGTGGTTCCTCCGACGGTACGCTAGACACGACAGATCCTGCTTCCTTGGCCAGCGCATCATTCTCATCCTCAACACTTGGAGGTGGTGGTTTCCGAGAGCCGAGATGATAAGGCAACTTTCTTGGAATGGCCTGGTCTCCCGGAAAGGAGTAACTCGATCCGCGAGGCGAATCGGAAATACTACAGTATGCAAAACAACATGTCAGCCCCGCCTGGTGCCCGGGTAAGATGACGCGTTGCGCCCAATCTAGAGCCAGCCGACGTCAAACACTCACTTCCTAGGATCGGGGCTTTTGGCTCTCGAATTTGGCCAGTAGCCCCTTTGCAACAAAGTGTCGACATCCGAGTCACCCATGTTGGCGCGATTTAGAGATGAGTGTCGAAGAATGGCCTCAGCACATTGTATCCAGGCGCTGAAGGATATGACTCTCAAACACAGCCTCCCTCACTATTCTCCAGCGACGGCTAAGCCGCCAATGCGATTGTCCAATAGGACTTAAAAGTCGGATTTACAGGGGGGAGAGAGAGAGACCAGAAGTAGGGAAAGGGGCGACGAGTGCCTTTCGCCCGGATTTTGAAGCAGAGGTAGGGTTAGCAAAGGAAGCTTTATATCCCCGGAAAGCTCGCGGATAACGGTAATGGTAATGGTAATGGTAATGGTGGTGTTAGGTTGGCTTCTATATCTCCCAAGATGGAAGCGTTCTGATCGCGGGGCAGTCCAGCTTTAACGTGACAATGCCCTGTTAGGTATGTACTAAGTATACCCTCTACGACGAATACGTAGGTAGTACCCAGACACCTCTTGGCTGAAGTGGGGGCAGTGGGGGATGCAGGGACAGGGGAAGCAAGCAGCGTAGTATAGCAGGGCTGGACTCCACCCAACAGACTGAACAACGGCAGTCCGGATTTGCAAAGCTCTCGGTTGGCAAGGGCGAAGCGTCTAAATTAGGCAAATCGAGACATACCGTAGCATGGAACTTTATGTATACTAGATACCTACTACGAGAAACAGTAAGAATATTCTACGGCAGCAGCCTGGAGGTCTTGCTAGAGCGTAGATATACAAATATACATCAAACATCTGGGCTAATACTAGGTAGATAGGTAGGTAAGTAAGTAGTACTTAGTTACTTAAGTATGTAACTCGTTGTTGTATATAAGTCGATTTACTCACGGTTATGGCCACCAATCAACAATCTATTTCCTTTTAACATGGCGCATACCTGGACCAACTGGCCGTTACATCTGGATGGATGCCCTTTTGTTTATTGTGCGATCGGAACATGGCGCCCACCACGTTCCATGATGGGCGAGCGTCTCCTTCTCACTCCAACATCACCAAAGATGGCCAATCCTTAAGCCAGCGCGTATTTCTAATCCTTTCCTCATCAACGAGGCAAAGAGGCAAAGAGGGGCGCGCACCGACAAGCGGACCTCTTGCGTGCTGAGCCGAGGATGCGGAAGAGCTCCGGGCTGGGCGACCCAAACTGGACGTCTTCTGCGAGCTGTTGTCAAAGTCCGTCGACATAGATACGCGTGTCATCGCATTACGAGCTTATGTACGTATCACATGTGTCCCTGTCCCCGACTCGACTCGAGCGATGTTTTGCCTCCAGCCTCGCATCCTTGGCTTAGTCCCGGGACGATCGACGTTGGTGACGCCCGATGTTGCATATGCGATTCCGCTGCAGGTTGCTTCTTATCTCGCCCCTGGCGCTGGGTGCTAAGCGTTGGCGCCGTCGGTTGCCATCGTACAGCCTCGGGGCTTCACCCGAATACAAGTCGGGCGGCGTCTACCGCACACAGACAGGCTGGTGTGGTATGGTCCGAATATTGACTTGGAGCTTGAGTACCACCCAGCGCCATGCTCTCTCGTAGCTCCTCGTGCGACTCTGCCGCCCGTGATGTTAGTTCAAGGGAAATGATGTGTTGCGCAGCATGTGCGGCTAGCCGTTGCATGCATGACAATCCCTTTGCCTTGACAACTCGCCGCCGAAGCTTGTGCCATTGACTGGTACTAAAGGACAACGTGGCCCGCCACTGCTAGACGCAATGCCAGTTTGTCAACGCCAGCAACCAAGATCCAGGATCTTCCTGAAGAGGAGATCACGCCACAGACAGGAAAGAATCTGCGGTAGGCGTATCCCAATATGCAGTTTTCCATGTTTACCAAGGCAACAGTGATAGCCTGGTGTACTTGCGAGCCGTTTTCGGAACGGGTGTGTGCCCGGATTTCGAAAATCGGTCATCAGACTTATACGGGGAGAAATATCAAAATCTAGTCAATCATATAACGGCGAATTTGATGCGCTGTCACTTAGAGTTGGAGAAGTTTGACCCCGAGTGTGAGTGTTGTTGTTTTTTTCTTTTTGCGACTTCTTCCTATTCCAGTCGATCGATCGATCAACTCTGCTTCTAGAAGCCACACCTTGCGAGCAGGCTAGTAGGACTGCTTTGCACACTAAAGCTGTAACTCTATTGTCGTGGCACCATCTTGGTACCCAAAGTGACACGGCGTCATGTTTACAGATAAGAATGTCGGTAGCTTCGATTCAATAGTCCCTTGATCGCCATGCAACATGCTTCCTTCATCAGCGGCAATGTGATTTGCAGCGTGCGGGAGCCGATGAGATACAAAGTAATATGGATTACCACACCATTGGGACAGCTTTCAGTCCCAAGGACCCTGTAATAAATTCTCCTTCGCCGTGTGCCACGTCCAGGCTATCACTAGGCAACCACGCAAGACAGGTTCACAAACTATGCGTCAGTGTTGCCTTGATGGTAAGTAATCTGTGTAACGGTCCTGAAATGCTCGAGATGTCCTGGCTTCCGCTTCATATGGGCGGAGACAACCTGTAAGCGTGAGAACTAACTAAATCTCCGATAGATCATAGCTAACACGAGAACCCCAATAGAAAGAATCACCGGTGCTTGGAGTGGTGCAGATAATGCTCCTCTGATGATCAACACTCCGCTGACGGTCGCAAATATGATTGGATTCCCTATCCATGTTCTGTACGTCCAAGGCGGAGGATAAGATCCAGTTGGTATTCGCTTGTCCGTCTTTCGTCTTATGATAAATATGCCGAGAATCGACATCATATAGCAAAAAAATTTGACCATTTCTGGCATTATATTAGTTAAAGCATACGTATCACTGCCGGGGACAGACGATGGAAGGGGGTATAACCTATCAGAGTAATAAGTCCAGTAAAACTGCCAACCAGAATAAAGACGGATGCGAGGATACCGTTTAATAACAGTGCAAAGCTGTAGATTTGTCAATACGGGAAAATAAAAATAAAAATAGATCATGGGCTAGACCCAACGTCGTGCCTCTCTAAGGTGAAACGTACACGGGTACAGAATGTTCCCACCGCAGTCTACGCGTCAGCCTTGCAAAGACCAAGACAGGTGGACGAAATGGCCAAGTCAACACTCGGCGAAAGTAGTGTTCCTCGTCTTGTGCGGTACAGCAATGCAAGTTTGCTAGCATCGGAGGAAAATAAGCACGCTGCGAGGCGACCACACAGAGCTTCGCGGTTGCAAACATATTTGAGTTGACAGCACCCATAGCTGATATAGCTACTATAATGGTGAATATGAGCCCACCCCACGCTCCGATTGTTCGATTTGCAAATTCCTGTTGCCTCATCAGCTAGGCTACACGCCTCGGTGCTCGCCGGGCAGAGAAGTTGGCGACTGACCACCGCCACCGTTTTACTTTCGCGAACCACATCGAAAGGTAAGCAGATATAGAGGCTCGCATTCATCAAGAAAAACCCGCTGATTACTATGCCCATTGCCCCATTGATGGCTACGGGGAGGTCCTTCGCAGGGTTTTCCATATCTCCCGCAATGAAGCCCGCGCTCTCCCAACCTCCATAGCAGAAAAGGGCCGCAAACACGGCTGTGGAAATACTACCTAGTGATCTCCATACATCTGGCTCACTAGGATTTGCTTGATCCCATCCAAACCACCCAAAATCTGAAGATGGTACCCCATCCCCATAGCCGAACACGTAATTTGTGAACCCAATGGCAATAATACTTCCAAGAGCAGCAAGTTTAAGTGCCATGAATACATTGGCGGCCTTTGCTCCTGCCGTCGCACCGAGACAGTTGATGACCGTTAGTGAGGCTACACAGCCGAGCGCTACGATCTTGGTAGCCCACGGCCAAATCGGATGGGACGGCTGTAGAGCTTTGAGCAGGAAATCAGCGAAGATGGTTGATACCACCGCATTACCCCCGGGTCTGACCACGCCAACCCACACCCAAGAAAACAAGTGACCCGTGTAATCCCCCCAGCCGGCTCGTAAATACTCCTGGATTCCCCCATTGGAAGGTACAAGCAGTCCCAGCTCGACGAACGACGCCGCCCCGGTCCAGACGAGCAGGCCTGCCACGACAAACACACCCACGGCCTCTGCAGGGGAACGGACCTGCTGGGCAATCAGACTAGGTGCGGAGAAAATGCCCGACCCGATCTGCAGGCTGATGATGAGAGCTAGGCAGTTGAGCCGCGTCAGAGTCGGCTCGCCCCTGTGCGAGCGTCCAAGTTCGTTATCATTCTCCGATCTGTGAATGAGTGCCGAGTGAACGGATGCCTGTTCGCCAATCTCACGATCGTGTGGGCCGTTGCCAGGTAATTCGGGACTAGTTCCTAACATGCCCGGGGTTCAATCGCTTACGGAAGCCACGGCGTTAGCGAGTTGGCAGCGCAAGGATCTGTTGGAACAATCGGAGGTGGTACGGCCAGTTCGACTGCAGGAATTGGGACGTGTAAGTTTCTCAAACCCCCATACGTGTAGCGGGAGAACGGTTGAGATGTCTTTCGATGTTTTTGATGTTGTCGTTGGAACCCTGGTCAGACCCATGCATGATTTGGTGCGAGTGGACTACAGATTTAGGCGGTTGCAGGGTTTCATTGGAAAACAGGGGTACAACATAATATACGTAGCGTGCTTGGTAATAGAATGGCGACTCGATATTCAATCGTATATATGCGTAGATATGCCCACAGGAGCAAGGCTTTACTTTGGGTCAGAATGACTTAATCGACCGTGCCATTCAGAGTATGAATGGCATTTTGCTATCATAGCACAGATATCCGCTAAATCCAGAGACTCACCTGTCAGATGTGACAGTTGCAGATATCCAGTGACAGAGACTTGGCAAAGGCCGGTGGGACATGAAGACTGTGCACATAACATAACACAAAAGGCACTTAGGCGAAGCCGGTTTTGCTTTTCTATGACTTGTCCTGTCCGCTTATTTCGAATATCACAGATGTCGTGGCAAGACAAGCGCTTTTCTAGTCCTGCAGCTCACCAAACCACCGGGATCACAGAATGCTAGCGAAAGACCGGCTGGTGGGGGAGCATACAGAATATCCCGTTGCTTGTCCAAGGTGACAATGATGATTTTGTATGGTCGCCTGGATTTCTTCCTGTTAGGTCTTATATAAAAATTTTTATTGAATCTTAGTTGATGAGGAATTCCTCTATATCCTTATCCTCCTGTTCGTCCAGGGTCTCTTGTAGTCGCTGCTCTTCAGCATCTAAAAGCTGTTTAATCATTTTCCGCTGTCGCTTTCGTGCCTTCTTGCCCCAATCAGCCCCCGTTGATTCGCCTTGTCCGATGTCGTCGTCGTCATCGTCGCTTTCTTCGGGGATGCCGAGTTCGCCGCGTAGCTGGTTTGGTGAGATCTCGGCCGTTTCTTGTTGGGCTTTCTCGAACTGCTTCTCTTGGTGTTTCGCGCCCAACTTAATGATATATGGGCGCAAAAGCGCGTAAGCTCCGACAATGGCGACAAGGCGAATCCACTGCTGCGCAGTCATGTTGGTGATAGAGGCGCTAACATTGGTGGTCATGCGGTCTGAGATCAAGGAGATCAGGCCCCATAATGACTCGCCCAAATGGGTGAAGAGACCGGCAAGTTCGGAAAGGTCACCCGAGCCCGACATGATTGCGTCGATTATGTTTTCTTTGAAGAGTCGAGAGGTGTGGTCTGCGGATGAGAATTGGTGATTCGTTTCGCAGCAGTACTTGTAGTGCAGTAGTTTATTACGAATCGGTCGTCGGGAGTTGCCGTATCTTAGATATAAATAGGTATATATACAGAATAAGGAAGATTAGTATTGTGCAGTTGAATAATGGAAGATACCTAAGCAGATTAGAGAACAGACATGAATTAAAATAGGGTTAGGGGAAGAGCTTGCGAAATTTACTTTTTGACTTTTTGCGAACGAGGGATAAAACAAAAACTGTCTGGCGCGCGCCCCGGCCCCGCAAGCCATTAGGTACTTAACCTACACTAGCTACCATAAACCTACCTAAGTTACACAGATACCATACCTTAGGTAGCTTCAGCTCTAGCCCTGCTAAGGAAGCTTTGGTCTCCACCTATCAATAACCACGAGCTTGGTATATTAACGCGCTCATCGCGCGTCTCCGGCATCCAAGTAGCTTTCGCCGACTACCTGATACTTCTCCGAGTTCTGCTCTACTCTTTTCGCAACTGGAGCAGACCCACCAATGGCGGATAACTCCGATGAAGATGTCCAGGAGGTAAGCGAATAGACAATTGCGACGATACATATACCCCGTAAGAAGGGAGAACATTCGCACTGACAACGCGTCGCATGTCCTTAGAGGCTGAAGGCTGCATTATGGTTCGCAGTTGGCAAAATGGTAGATGAGGAGACGCTGCGCAGGAACCGCAACGTAACCCCCCAGTTTATTGGTGCTTTGACAGAAATGGTTTGGACCCAGATCGGTGCGTTATCTTGACGTTCGACATATCGCTTAATGATTAATGAGGTACCAGAAAACGTAGCCCTCGATCTGGAGAGCTTTAGTCGCCACGCGGGGCGGTCGACCATTACCACCGACGATGTCCTGCTTCTTGCCAGGAGAAATGGTGACCTACACAGCATCATTAAAGATTTCGTAGACAAAGAAAAGGCTGCAAAGGTGAAGGGAAAGTCGAAGCAATAAGGGTATTGGGACTTCCGAAGAGAATGTCTTCCAAGTCATGGTAGTCAACTTGGTGAAAACACTCATACCCATACGCGCTTCACGACATCGAGCTTCCCCTACCGTCTCTATCCCAACGAAGAATATCATTGACGTTCTGGGGACCGAAAGTTATAAATATCTTGCTGTGTCTCGAGCTGCCTTTGTGCTCAGAGATACCATGAAAATTGCTCAGGACCCAGATTTATGGACACGGCACAGAGTCCGTTTAGTTGTCCATAAATACATATTTTCAATATTACCCTCATGATATTGATCCCTCATGATATTGAATACCAAACTCACCACTACGCGCCACTATAAGACATGGAGGCGGATGCCTAGACCTGCCAGATCTAGCTCTACCAACTACGCTTGCTTATTCAATATACACAATTTCCATGTCGACCGGATCCAGAATGGGATTGTGGCTCAAGAACAAAATCAGGGTCTCTTGGCGTCGTTGACTTTAACCGAGACAGTACCTAGATTACTGTAGCTAGGATGGCGTGACGTATAGGCTTGTGGCTTTGACCCGGCCTTAGCCAATAGGAAGAGCTGGCTGACTCGTTAGCCTCGGTACTTGATGTCATGGCACTGCCGGTTGCAAAGTCAAAGATTGACATCTTTATTGGGGGAGGGTGGCTTTGAGCCCAATCATTCGTCATCGAAGTACCCGATCAAAGTTTCTCCTCCAGGGACAACCGTAGATGAACACTGTCTGGCGGGCTAGTAAGAGATGATTGACCACCGCCTTCACAGTACCATTGCAGGCAGCAGATAAATATTGTTATTCCGGATTTGTACCGTACGTCTGATCGACCTATGATCGACTGTTTTCTACTCTAGAACACCCATTTGGTTATTTTGCCCAAGTTTAATACTTTTGACATCTGCCCACGTACTCCCTCCACTGTCATTCAGTCTCCTCTACACCATCTTATATCCAGTCGTTACATATTCTGAGCTGTAGTTTTCGTAAGACGCTGTTCATCACCCTCCCACCGCATCCTGAATCGAGATACAAAGATCAGGGTGTCTCTGTCATACGAGTACAATCACATTACCATCACATCGCACAAACATCCTCGCCATGGGAGCTAAATCAGGCTTTGCCTTAAAGGCCCTACAGTGGTTTGTCCGTGCCATACAGTTCCTAAGCAGCGCCGTGGCGCTAGCTCTTTTCTCGTATTTCCTCGCCGTTGCTTCCGGGCACAATATCAATATCCCGACATGGGCGAAGGCGGTTGAGGGCATAGCAGGTATAGGCGTTCTGTACACGTTATTAGGCCTATTGCTTCTTTGCTGTGTCGCCGGCCATCCGTTCGCATCCGCTATCGCTATCATTCTCGATATCGCCTTCATCGGCGCCTTCATCTATGTTGCGCAGGCAAATCGAGGAGGCGCTAGCTCATGTCGCGGCACTGTCAATACTGTTTTCGGCAGCCATCCTGCATCGGATCACCTTGGATCCGGACTGCCTAGCTATCACCAGATCTGTCAAATGCACAGCGCTGTTTTAGCTGTTTCAATCATTTCGATGTAAGTGGACTCTCCATCACCCCTTACTATCGAGTTTGGGACCAAAGCTAATTCAAATGAAAGTGCCTTCTTTATCATCTCCGCCTTGCTTGAGGTTGCTCTTGTTCGTCATCGACGCAAGGAGTCCCGTTTCGGCCCTAGCCCCGGGAACAACTACACCGCTGGCTACGGAAACCGAGGTGGTTTCTTCAGCCGATTCCGCCGTAGCAAGAGAGGTTCGGAGGAGGAAGCGATCAACCCCAATACCTTACCCGAACGTATGTAAATGCGTTTTATTTTTTGAATACTTGTTTTATATCGTGATCTTAAAAGTCTTGGAAGTAAAATTGCTTAAGCGTAATTTCACTTCTGACCTTAAGTCACTACCTCCCATATACAAAGACAACCGCTGACCTTAGAATAGACACCCATCCTGATCAGATCCGCCCTAGTTACAATACCGAGAGCACCGCCGGTGCCACGCACTACAACAAGTATGGCGAGTCTGGCTTCCAACATGACGGCCAGACTGCTTATCCCGACAGAACCTCTTATGTGGGTGGCCAGCACTATACTGATGGCACCTACGCGCGCTAGGAGAACGGAGAGCGGCTAGGTGAATTGCTACGCTGATATTCAATGACTCGTGTAGGATTATGAAAAAGGGATTTTGGATATTGATATCTTGGTCATTGTTCTGGATTATGCATGTGCGACTGATTATGGTTCGGATATGAATGAGAGGTGGTGGATTGCAAAATTGTACATATAGAATACGCCATTGGTTTAATTAATGCTAGTGATAATGCAACACGGCAATAAGACATCTAGTAATATAGACTTATGTTTTTATTATGCCGCACTTTTGTTGATGGTAATGACGATATTTCCTCTTGTGCCAACCAATATCACCTCTTCGGGTCGCCAGTTTATCCCAAAAAATCCCTGCCCAGGGAATGACTGTAGTTCTTAGGCAACTGATTGTACAGGGTAGTAAATACTACCTTGACCGTATGTGGCTGCCGCGATGCCTTTTCCAGAGTCACCTAATCTAATTACCAAGGCTCTTTCAAAGCTACTTGTAGTATACTTTGCTTTGAGTTTTCATTAAATCACGAGGGTGGTAGCTAGAGTTAGTCGGACACGCTTCGCGAAGGGGGATGAGTTGTACGGATTGTTATGAGTGTCTCGATGGTAAAAGACTAGGCCGTCGCTTGCTATTCTTACGAAACAATGTTATAGATGAAATATGATGACATTTAACTACTAAGCCAGTAGAGGACACACTCGAACGTCAAATAGCAAAGAGACGCTTTACTTCTACGAGACTTCTATTTTTGGCGTTTGTTCCCGCTGAGTTCAGATTTATTTATTATTATACACTTAACGTGCCCTTTGTACTCGGCACCTCCCCTTCCTTACCCGGGATCCGCGTTGTGGCGTTGCGAACGGCAACAGCGAGGGCCTTGAAGGCGCTCTCGGCGCGGTGATGATCGTTGTCACCTCGGAGGCAGTCGACGTGCAACGTGATCCGCGCAGCCTGCGCGAAGCTCTGGAAGCAGTGTGGTAGCATCTCCGTGCTGAGATCGCCAATCTTCTCGCGCTTGAGACCGAGGTCTGTCACGCAGAAAGGCCGGTTTGAGAGGTCGACGACGGCCCTCGAGAGGGCCTCGTCTAAGGGTGCATAGGCGAACCCGAAACGTGCCAGACCTGAGGCTGATCCCAGCGCTGTGGCGAATGCATATCCTAGCGCTAGACAGACGTCTTCGGCCGTGTGATGGTCATCGACTGCGGAATTAATTAGTATTGTATTGGTAGTTCGCTTATTTGCTCTCCCTGGCTTTTCAGGCCCCTTGCAAGATCCCGCTCCTAGCTGCCAAGGAGCTGAACAACGAAGCACCAGCCTTTCAAAGCAAAAGTAACAGTTGCGAACATACTATGTAAATCACCCTTGCACGCCAGCACCAAACTCCAGCCGGCGTGCTTAGCCAGGGCATGCAGCATATGGTCTAGGAAGCCGATGCCCGTGTTGACACTGATGGTCTGTGATTTGCTGGTCTGGCTGGCGTGACCTTCTTCCGTTGCAGCCTTGAGCCGCGCATCTGTATCAGGCGGGAATGCACCGCCGTCGAGGTTCAGCGATAGCTGGATCTTGGTCTCGTTGGTGTCACGGGCGAGAGCGGCCCAACGAGGTTTCGCTGTGGACCCCATTGTAAATATAAATTCAAGACTGGGGTGAAAGGAAGAGTGTAATAATATAAGTAGGCAATGTTGCGCATATAATGCGAAATTGGTAGGCAGTTTGCTTTTTTTTTTTAGCTGCCAACTTCTACTTTCAAGTTTCGCACGCCGACTATCGGTCTTGAACGATTGACCAACCAGCAGATGTCTATTACCATAATTCAGTAGGTATTTACTACGCACTTACCTAACCTACCCCCTAGTAGCAATCTACCTATGTAGGTCGTTTACATACCTAAGGTAGGGTGTCAGTTTGAGCCGCTCTAGGCCCTGGTCTTCTAGCCCCACCTGCCCGTCAACCTTCCCGACTATGCTATCGATAAGTGCTCTAAGGTTCCAAAATATTTTCTAGAGATTCTTATCAAGATCACCTTTCACCTTCCCAAACGCTTGTGTACACACTCACAAACACATACACACACACCATGGCGCCGCAACGAACTAGAACGATAAAAAATAAACATGCTGCGACTAAGTCCGGCTCCTCGGATGGCATCTCTAAGTCGACGAAGAAATCTACAGCCGCACCTTTGGGGAAACAGGTGAAGGGGCGGACAATGGCCGATCTTCTTAAAAAGAAAAAGAAGAAGATTTATACCGAAAAGGAGCTGGGAATTCCGCAATTAAACATGATCATACCCGTCGGCGTCACAAAGCCGAAAGGCAAGAAGAAGGGCAAGGTTTTTGTCGATGACAAGGTGCGTTGATATACAATTTTACCGGGGGTTGGATTTGTACAATTGGCGCGGAAGCTTACGATTGCGAAATAGGAGAGTATGAGTACGATCCTAGCCATGGTACAAGCCGAGAAAGATGGTCAGATCGAGTCCAAGATGATCAAGGCGCGACAGATGGAGGAGATTCGTGAGGCACGCCGTCTCGAGGCCGAAAAGAAAGAGGCGGAGAAGAAAGCTAGGCTTGACGAAACGAAAGAATCGCTGCGCAAGAAAAGGAAACGGAATAAGACATCTGGCGATGACGATAAAGATAGTATCTCGGACGCTGTGTCCACGGGTACGAACGTCAAGTCCAAGAAGAAGAGGGTGGCTTTCGCATGAGACTTGTTATATCTAGGCATTAAACGGAGTTATTGGTGTTCATGTTTTGATTCGCGGTTTTAGTGGATGAGGATCCGGAGGCTGCTATTTTATGATATCTTATGATACCCAACAAAGATCGTCGACTCATCAGCCATTCTTTTCCTTCGTGGAAGTATCCGCACGGGTTACGTGATATTGAATGTATTGAATGTATATATCTTGGTGGTCGTATTTGTAAAAATACGGGTGGGCGGATTACTTGACCTGGTTCTATGTAGACGGTAAGTAAATGCTACAGTAGTAGCTAATTGATCCCACGGCCACACAATGGGTGGCATTTACCGATTTCCTGCCTCCAGTAGGTACCTAGGTAACTAGGAGCCGAATATTACGCTAACACGTTATTTGTTGTCCATACCCCTACCAAACTGCCTTACTTAGTAGATAGACAGACCTACTTATTGTAGTGTAGTAGACTCGGACAGCTAGACTTACCCAGCAATACTACTCCTTGCTGGACCATAATATGTAGCTCTTTTTAATATGTAGAACCTCACGTCATTAGTAGATGCAGCTTTACTTCCTCGCCACTGTATACCTACATAATTAGCAAAGTTTTGGTGCTCGGTAAGCTGGTAGTGGGAGAGGAAGTAGATGGTAAAACATGCTAACTGAAAGTATAATAGACATCTGCAGTTATTAAATCTAATACGTATGCTCCGTACGTAGGGGTTGTCCTTTTGTTTCCGAAGCTGTTTAGTTTGTTCTCACAAACAGCATGGAGGCTTTGGGACGTCAATTCTTGCGGTTATGTTACTACCTGCCTAGCTACTCAGCACAGTAGATATATGTATGTGGTCAGATGCAGTCTACTCCTTAACGGCACGTATTAATAGTAGCTTGGTTTCAACTGTTGATCATGACGCACATGTCGCCGATGATCAACCTCGTTTAGAATGGATCAGACTCCGGGAGCGACGTTGGTAAATGGGATAATCCACATGCTTCCAGGATCTATAAGTGTTGTTCGAGTGTAGACTTATTGTCCAGGCTTCTGCCCAAGTTTCTCTCTACTTAATAAGCAGTGTCCAAGCCAGTATCTGGGACAGTATCCAGCATCTCAGGAAAACTCCCCTGCTTGTGATAGTGGGTGGACACATCTAGCGGAGCGTGGCGAGTTCCCACATATACCTAACCCACGACGATATTTCTCCCGTCTCAAGTTGATGAAGCGAGTGGAATACTCAGTATTCGCGGACAACAAATTCATGTGGCTGACGGAGATTTGGGACGTGTTATCGCGGGTGGTTCCCATACTAATACGAGATCTCGATGTCTCGTATACGGCTGCATGCAATTATCCTCCACGCCAAGCCCTACTACGCGGTTAGTGGGCGTTCCTGCATGACATGTTTTGATACCGTCTTTGATACCTGCTAAAGAAGGATAGGTAATAGGGCAAACAACTTAGGTGACTAACTTATATCCCATGGGCAGGAATGTACAGTCTCGACAGTTTCATACAATACTGCACTACTGAAAAAAGGGGGTGAGGGAGTCCAGTCAATCTGTCCAAGTACTGCTCATATATACAGGTCGTACCTCTACTAGTGTCCACTAAGTGCTGGGTTATGCTTTGTACTAGGTAGTGTAATGTACCTAGGCTAGTTTGTGTTCAATATACCAGTACTCATGCATTGACCTTGAGAGACAACACGCAATCAACACGCTATTCATTCTTGCACACGGACAGAAACACGGAGAAATAAACTAGGTGGCTCCTAGTCATGGTTGCACCAATTGATAAAAAGGGCAAGGCCATGTTGTCTGATTGGACGTCTGTGTCCCGGGTCCCCCTACCAAGCAGCCCCAGATGTATAGATATACATTCGCATTTAGAGCAAGCGAAATGAGTTCAAAAGATAGCGATCGTGGGCTGGCATGCCAATTGCAACCACTCGATGCCTGGGTAGGCCTATCCAGGCGGTATTTTGGCTGTTTTGAGCGCTGTTAGCGTCCCGGCAGCCGCTAGTGTAGGTAGTCCCTGCCCACTTGGACAACCTGGCGAGCCCTGGACAGACTTGGACGCGACGGCGTCCCACTGTTGGAAGGGGCCAAGGGGCGTTTGTTCATTTTAAATTAGTGCTAGTGTAGATTGCGGCGTAGCGTGGGTAGGTTAGTTTATGGTTTGTCTTTGTGGTGCAGTGTCATGTTTATTATAGGCACCCTTTAGCGAAACCTAATCCCTTTGCTCTCCTCCCTCTTTCTCCCTTTCTAGGTATCCCCGTCGACCTCCAGGTGTGGATGTCCGGTCCCAGACTCTCGCCGACGACAACATCAACGATGAGGAACAGGTAGAGAAGACGCGACAGCGAACACAGAGACGAGAGAGAAGGGTAGTAATGATAATGGAAGTCCCCGCACGATCGACAACCTAGCGCATTCGTTTTACCAATTGCCAGCGAGTCAGCAGACGCCGCCCAGATTTTCTGAGCGTATCTATCGAGAGACACCTCGTATTCCCCTTCCACACCGCCACGCAGCGCGATGACCGATCAGGTTTCCGGGTCTTCACTCCCTCAGGCCCGGGATCTCGGTCGGCACCACCAAGAACACCACGAACAACCATCACGACGACACACTCATCTTCACCACCGCAACGGACAGTCGTCACACCAGCACAACCACCAGCACCTCCACCACGTTCGTTCTCAGAGAAACAGGATAGTTGGCGGGCGCGATACTTCGGGTGATGATTTGCAGGACACTTCAGACGTCGTCGTCATCGTCGAGACCATCTCCGTTCTCCAAGTAACCGACTTGACCGGTGCGACTATAATTAAGACCCTGCCGCACGATTACCCGACTACACCTGTCGTCACCGGCACGCAAACAGAGCCGCCTGTCGCTGGTGCCACCGAGCCGCCTTCGCCCGCCGGCCTCCCAGACACCACTTCGAGTAGTAGTGTTAGCGACGAGGGAAATGGTGTCGCAGACCCATCGTCGTCATTCCCTTCGTCAACCCTAGAAGAACCGACTGTAACACCCTCGGCGTCTTCTATGCATACCTCGTTTCCCACATTATCTTATGCGCCTCTCACGTCCACTCCTTTGTCTGCGGCCCCAGTCTTTCCTTCACTAAGTGGCCTATCCAATTCCAGTCCGTATAATCCGTGCCTTTCAGCGTGCTCAATCTAACCCTTGTGTAGCTCTTTTATCTTCTGGCTTTAGCAACTCAACTGCTTCTCTTCATTCATTCACTGCCGAAAGCATTGCCACTGAAAGCGATCTCAATTTCACACTTTTTGGGGTCGCAACTAGCACCCGCTCTGAAACATCACATCCTTCATTATCGATATTTACAAAATCATTCTCCGGGACGTCGACGTCCGAATCATCTTTTAGTGTAACCTCTACTACTACTGCCAAGCCTGACACTACCCCGGCCGACGGCAGCGATGGAATAGGCTCACCGACAGACACAGCCAACGGTGGTGACTCTCCTACTGTCTCGACCCCTGTTACCGATTCCGGTTCAGGTCCCGGCAATGTATCAGCAGGGACCATTGCTGGTAGTGTGGTCGGGGCAATATCTGGGCTTGCGATCATCCTGCTCCTCGCAGCGGCTATTCTTAGATGGAAGAAGCGCCAATCTAGTATGAAGCTTATACAGGGGCCAGGAAACGACAGAGGGTACGGTGCTACGATGACAGGAGGAAGTAGAGGCCCCACCGGCGATGGTGGCATGTCGCAACGGCGCCGGTCTATTCCATTCGCTATTCCCGCAGCGCTAGCCAATCTGTCAGGTCAAAGTCGCTTCTCTAGAAGCACCGTGTCATCTGATGGGGGGGAGAGAGGGTTTGCGAAAATCTCCGGCCGGAAATTACCTCCTGTCATACAGTTCGGTGGTGATGGTTACACGGATCCAAGGGCGACTGTGATGAGTGATCAATCGATCGAGTATCGAGCCTCACAAAATTTCTTTGGAGAAGCACCTCTATCGAGATTAGCTGTCGGTGCCCCGATGTTGCATGAGACTAGTATTCCTGTTTTCCATGCGAGCCCAGCCCGGACGGCAGTTGAAACACAGAGTCCATTCTCCGATCCGTTCTCCGATGACAATGTGATCGAGTCTCCGACGCTGCCTCCGGACCCGCTGGGGCGCTCCCACCTGCCTCAGGATAGATCGACACGGTCCCACGGGTCCTTCTCCAGATTTACGGAAGACATTTGAGATGAATTTCTTCATTAGGCGTTGCCTACATGCTCCCATCTGACTTGCTTTTTTTTGACACTTTTTATTTGGATAAATTAAGTCGTCGAAAAGGCCCATGAAAGTTAGGAGCAAGCTTTACACTCTAGACCTGTTTTAAAGGTCGATTTCTTGTATATAATGAAACTTCGAACAGTTAAGGTAACGGAGATCAGCTATTTGAGACGACATAGTCTACGGACCTCATAATCTATTGAAGGAACTAATGCTTTCGATATTTGTTCTGTGAATAATGGAGCCGTGTGTCGCCGTGCTCGCATGAATTATTCCTATATGCCGATGGTCGCCGAGGACGTATTACGCAAGAGTAGAAATCATCACGCCGGTGCACAGAACTTTATCAACATACTATATACTATACGTGCTCTTACTGAAAAAGCTCAGGCAGGTACCAAAATATGCTAAAAATTATACCAGCCATTTCGTAGGCTTAAAAATGTCGTTATACCTACAGTCACGGTTGAAGATCATACCAGGGTAAAATGCCAAGCCAATGAGTAGTATGAGACGGTCGTGAAACTCGAGGTGACTTTGGTCGACTTCTCATACGTATAAGTACTTAGTAAGTAACCCCCCATCCTACGCAGTACGGTTCCTACCCCCAGATCTCGTGTCGCTTTGACCCTGCGTGACAAATCCTTTCTGCTCGACATACTGACATTCACTAAACTAGGTGGCTTATACTGAAATGTGATTGGCTTCTCGAATTGAGGCCGCTCGTAAGATATCTTTTATACGTAGATAGTCGGCATCTGAAGGTTGCCCGCCCCTAGCATTTTCGACACCAAGGACAATCAGCGTGAGACCTGAAACACGGAAGTCTGTTCATCGAGTTGGGCGCTTCATGCAGGGCATAGCACCCGGTGGTTACCACTGCGCGAATAGGATGTATAGCCTTCAGTCAAGATGCGCTGCGGAACTCCGGTCGCAGAGGTACTCAACAAATCAATAACTAGGCTGGAAGGAAGTACGCGTACTTTCATGAGGCGGTGGGCGAGAAACGTTTGTTCAAGGAGTGCAAGTACACTACAGAGAGGATCATATGATTTTGACCGATAGCATTTTGAAGGCTGAGCAAAAAAAGCCAGGCTTTTACTTTACATAGAAGCAGTACAGTGACATGCATGGCAGCAAGAGATCCTCGACGCCGCTAACGTGCGTGCAGTGCCCCTCGGTTGCTACCCATCAGATAAATTGTGGATCACGGCTACTTAATCAATACTCATTTCTGGTGCATTGCACTCGTAGTGTAGGTACCGCATGCATGCTGTGTCACGGCGGCTTCTTACAGCAAGTACTACGTAGAGCCCCTCCCACCATCAAGTTAGCGAGGAGTCGGCGCCGTAGCGCCGGGGGTTACCTGACATGACGATCAAGCGAGCACTCCATTTGTCCATCACATCCATCCATCCATCGAAGCTACACACCAACACTTAAGGGAGGCCTGAACACATCAATGGTCGAGTCTCGTCCCATCCCCTTCTCCCACGCTGCATGTCGAAGAAACTCAAGTGGAAGAGAAAAACGTGTCTGTCACAGGTATATTATAGGGCTTAGATTGGTAAGTTATTGAATGAACGATTTACCATCAAAACCCTATACGTACTAGTGTACTATGTAAGTTATTTATTAGACGGTTAGTGCGAACCCACCACCTAGCTTACCTCCCTAACCGCCATGTACGTGCGTGCTGGTTCTATAAGCTCAACTATTAGGCGGGTGTCTCTGGCTATATTGGGCACTTTTTATGAGGATACTAAATAGGTATTACATTGAGATGCGAGTTTGATTCGCCCGGCCTGTGTATGTTACCGTGCCATTGTCTGGATAAGGGGTCTCGAAGTCTTACTAGGTATATTTGCACCATGGTGCTGAGAATCGGAGAATATCCGGACCTGCAGGGGCTCCCTCCCTCTTACCAGTGCTCTTACACTTGGACCTACTTTAGGTAGGTACCGCTCACTTATCCCCCCACTATGTGTACCTAGGTAGACAGTATTTAGGTAGCGACTATTTGCGCCTTGAAACTTGAATACGACTTTAATACTTCCATGACCTACAGATGGTTGGTGATATGAATAGACCTAACCTCCGATAGAGAAATCCATCATGACTATTTTCTGTCGCCCGAATGGCCTTTCAGTACTACGTGAACACACGTGAACACACGTGGTCTTTTAATAGCTGCCATGTTGCTGGGCCGTTGAGGTTGCCTCAATGATACCTAGGTACCGTGCCTAATCCGAGTACGAGCACAAGGATATCCAAGCCTGCTTACACCTACTTGTACAAAGATACTGTAGTGTACCTCTGGCTCGTCTGGCCCCCTCAGCCCCCTTCGCGCACATGCTACCGAGCGAATAGGAGCCCAAGTTGCATTTCTACTGAACCAAAATTCCTTCCCTACTCACGGAAACAGGTATACAGCGTAGTCCCAAGGTGCAGATATGTAGTGTACTATACTATGTAGTGAGGTAAGTAGCGTGCCTTAGGTAGGTAGTGCAGGGGCTTGCTGCGTACTGTAGGTTACCTACTTATAGTAGTATGTACGGCTGTACCTGTCACTTTAGTGAGGTGGCTGCTGTCCACTAAATACAGTATGGCACAATTGGTAATTGGTCTAATGCACAAGCGGGATCTAAAGATATCGACTTACAGCCTAGAGCACTACCAGGCTACCATGCTACTGTATCCGTACTACCAACCCCTACTCCGCCCTACTCTCGATTTCTTCAGAGTTTCTAGCTTAAAGCCGAATCCCACCTAAGTAGTTGTGTCATGTTATGTGTGCCTGTCTCGATACATACCCGTTGATGGGCTCCCCTTCTTTCTTCCCACCTTTTCAATCTTTCTTGATCCTCCAGACTTGTTCCATGCGTACCTAGACCTAGCTCCTTGAGTCCCTAGCGCGCACCAATCAATCGAAGACCCCCCTCGCATATGTCACTATTTGCTTTGTCTACTCCCTTTCCCTTTCCCTTTTCCTCTCCCTCTCCCTAGATCACAACCACAACCACAACTGCCTGAGAGAGACTCAAGTGTTTACAACGCAATGGACCACCTCAGGGTTGATCCTGGAACCTTCCAGATTCCGGGTATGCATCCTCCGCCGTTGATAAACCAACCGCCCACAATTTTCGGAGCATATGGTCACGATGGCCTCCCGGTACTCCCCCCGGAGCTCGCGGCTCAGATGGGATTTGACCCCTCGGCCCTACTTGATGACGTGAATGAGGCAAAGAGGAGGAGAATTGCACGGGTGAGCCTCCGGCCCCTCCAAAATCACCGTTAGTGATGGGTAGTGTTGAGCATTCCTGATTGCGCTGGATGACTAACGTCACCGCGATACATGCCACAGGCCTGCGATATGTGCCGGAAGAAAAAGATTAAGTGCGACGGAAAACTACCTGCTTGCACCCATTGTATCAATTATAAGACGGATTGCGTCTTCACGCAGGTCGAGAAGAAGCGAAGTCCTCCAAAAGGGTATGGTTCTACTGTAGCCTTACCATTCTTCTTCATTCTACGGCTTCGTGCTAATAACATGATCATAGTGCTAAGTATATAGAGGGCCTTGAGAATCGCCTTGCCCGTATGGAAAGTCTGCTCAGGTTGTCTGGTGCGTAATCTTTTCCCGGTGATGCTTGCCTATTCTCTATAACTTCATCTAGCGCTGTTTCTGCACTGTAAGTGTTGAGCTAAACTAACGAATCTATCCAAGGCCTCTTAGGAGAGGATGACGAAGCGACAGACCTTGCGACCCTGGAAAAGCGCTTGGCTGAGAAGCAACAGCAGCTGAAACATGGGTCCATTGCCTCACAAGCATCACACTCAAATCCAACCTCACCATCACAGGCCACTTCCGGTCCTGATGGTTTGGACTCAGCCCCTCAGAGCGCGTTAACATCGCCCGAGCCGACAAAGGAGCGAGAGTTTGGGAGAGACCGTTCCCCATCATCCGAGGTGAAAAATGAGGAGGAAGTAGAAGCGTTATCAGAAATGATGTGTTCGCTGGTGACAAACCAGGAGGGCGAGACAAGATATATTGGTAAGTAAGAATGAGGAGCATGAAACAGCACCGCTAATTAGCTCGTGACAGGATCATCTTCTGGTTTTTCTATATTTTCGCCAAAGGGCATTCAGTGGGTGAATGAGAAGATAGGAGACACGTCTTTCCAGCGCATGATCTCTGAGGTTTCGCTCGACGATCATAAATGGACTCAGTGGAAGCAAGAAGTTTTCTCTGACCTCTTTCACCGCCCTGTTTTCCGGAAATTACCACCCAAGCCAGAAGCCTTATCTCTGTTGAAAGATTATTTCGAGAACTTTAACTGTATCTTCCCGTTGTTTCATCAACCTACTTTCATGCACCTGGTTGAAAGGCAGTACTCGTCCAACCCATATGAAGGATCTGGCTGGTGGGCGAGTCTGAACTGCGTTTTCGCCATTGCGCATCGCCTTCGAGTCATGAGCAACCTTGTACCGCAAGAAGAAGATGAGAAATCATGGGCTTATATAAAAAACGCGATGGGAGTCTTTAGCGAGTTAACTATGCGCAACACAGATCTTCTAAGCGTACAAGCCTTACTTGGCATGGCGCTATTTATGCAAGGAACGCCCAATCCTCAACCATCTTTCTTACTTGTCGCAGCTGCCATTAGGTCATCGCATGGTATTGGCCTCCACAAGCGTGGCACTGGCTTCAATTTGAACCCTATCGAGATCGAGCAGAGAAAGCGGGTATTCTGGATTGCATACATGCTTGATAAGGACTTGTGTCTCCGATCAGGCCGACCGCCTGCACAAGATGATGACGATATGAACGTTGAGCTTCCAGACGCTGATCCGGCCGATCACATAGGCAACATTCCTCTGGCTAATGGCAAAGGCAAGATGAATCTATTCCGTGTTATGTGCGAGTTAGCAGTGATTGAGAGCCGAATCTACAAGAAGCTTTATTCAACAAAGGCGACGAAACTATCAGACGGCGAACTGTTACACACAATCGGAGAACTCGACAAGGAACTAGAGACTTGGAAGGATAGTATTGACATTGACTACCGCCCGGAACACGAGATACAGGCGTCCCATACGCCATTAATATTGCACATTGCTATGCTCCATTTCGCCTATTATAACGCCCTTACTACTATTCACCGCATGTCAATACACCATGGTTTTTGGACGAGTCGGTTGGCAAATTACGCCATACAAGGCTTAAATGCTAGACCCCTGAACCCGAGAGTATTCTCTTCAGCTGCGCTTTGTGCGTCTGCTGCGAGAGCCACGATTGCTTTGCTAAAATATATTCCACAAGGTGACTTCTCATGTGTCTGGTACGTATATCAATATCTTACGGATTTGCTACGGTAACTCACCAATGCAGGATGGCTCTATATTTCCCCGTCTCCGCTTTGGTAACACTGTTCGGCAACATCTTGCAGAATCCGAATGATCCACGCGCACGATCTGATACACGATTAATGAGCCTGGTGGTGACATTCCTGTCGACGCTAGGTCAAGAAGCGGAAACTGGAGGTGTCTACCGCATGCTCGGCGTGTGTGCAGAATTCGAGCGTATTGCCAAAGTAGTGATAGACAAGGCTGAAAAGGAAGCGGCGTCACGGAAAAAAAGGAAACCAGCCGACTTGAACAGGCAGTCCAAAGACAACATCAATTACAGCTTCGCATCTACTACGACACCGCGGCCGTCTTCATCCACCTCAACGCCGACGTCGAATATATATAGCAGCAACGGCAGTGGCAACCCGGGCGTCGCACAGCTCTCGCCCAAGTTCAACGGTGAGCAGAATCGGCAAAACAATGTTAGTGCTGCCACAACACCGAACAGCACCTCCCAGGCCAACGGAAACGGTAACAGCAACAGCAACGGATACAGCCCAATGAACACGGCAGCTTCGTCGAACGGTTCGGCACCGCGCGGCGATGCGGGCGGTTGGCCATCGGAACAATTTGACCCAGTGGATATGGGGTCTTTTGCGGAACTAACGGGATTTGGACAACCCATGGCGTCTCCCTCGGCGATGCTAGGTGCCATGGGGATGAACGGAATGGGTCCTGTGGCAGGAGGTAACAATGTGGCCGGATATCAGCCCACACTACCGCAGGATCTTTGGCAGTTGCCCATGACACTTGACTGGGACTGGGCTGAATTTACGGGTGGACCGTACCCCGGCTTCGAAAATGGAAGTACGACGTAGAATCAAGAGTGAGACTTGAAACTAGCATGATTTTGCCTCAAAAAGAAGAAAAGGGGTTCGGATGAGTAATATGGAGAAGAGGGATCCGAAGGTGATATAAATGAAGGAATGCGACTCGAAGCAATGAACGGAACCTACGACGAGACGGCAGAGCATCGATATAACGGCATGAGCATGAAGCACTCCCCAAAAAGTGACCTATAGTTTTCTCGTTTTTTTTTTCCTTTTTTCTTGATACCTATCCACTCCTGGCCTGGATGATGGGCCGATCGAGTAGGGAGTTTGGGCGTGCTTTAAACTTTTATTTTTACTATTTTGAAAGGGAAAGACATCTGGGACGAAAGGTGTACTTGGGAGGTAAATCTTGATTTAATTCCGTAATTACGTTTTATTTTCGTAGATAGATTGTAGTTGAGGTACCTCTCACAGAGATGGCGGGATAACTATAGCAACAGAGATATTCATTCATAACGTTCATCTTTTCGAAGAAGCTTGTGGTGAGGGATCAGGGTTTCGTGTGTTTAGTACCTTGTGTACTTGCTTACAGATGCAACGTGAGTGACGAGAAATCACGAACCTATCTGTTGAGTAAATAGGTACAAATCCTCTCACGGACAAACCGTAACTTGGTAGAGTAGAAAACCCGACAGCCGAGGTAGGTAGTCTTGTGCTTTTATATCCGATACATCCGAAGCATGATGCCATAAGCAAAGCAGGTGCTCTGAAAAATCGACGCTAAGCTATTCTTAGATTAGTACGATGGCGGAAAGCTTTCTCATAATCACCACCTGGTTCGAGCCAGGCGAGTAACACCTTCTAGCTCAAGTAAAACATTCAACAGTCGGCTCTTTACAAGCATATCAGCGCTTCTATGCTGGCAGGGGTCGTGCTATCTAGTACGAAGACAAACGGAACAGTCGTGCAGCCAGCTGGCCCATTGGGTTGATTGCTGCCCACATGCGATAGCACACTCTCCCACTCGCACACCCCATCTCGACCTCTCGACAGAAAAACTCCCGCCTGCTCCGGCCCGGTCGACGAGTTGTACAGTCGCCCGGCATGTCAAGCATATTACGGCGGTCGGCTAGCCTCGCGCGGGTCGCTGGCCACCCCTTCAACATCGCATCGCGTACGGGCCTCCGATCGCCCCGGTTCGTGCGCACCACTGCTGCCGCATGGTCCGCCCAGCCTTCTCGACGGCACTACTCGGCGGATAAGGAACCGCCCAAACCCAAGCGCAAGCCCACTCCCGAAAACGGCGACAAGAAAGCAGGAGACTCTGCCAATAAGCCAGAAGTCCAGAGCACCCACTCTCCGGGGCCCGCCGAGGCAGAGGCCCAAGAGACGTTTCCCGAGGACAACGACGACCGATATCCGCTACCCGAGGGCTGGATCTACCTAAGCGACGAGCAGATCCAAACGATTGAGGATCTCGCGAAATCTAAAATATGGGGGACTTCCGGGATGGATGAGCCAACGATTAAACTAATTAAGCGAACAGGAGTGCCGCTGGTCCTATATGAATTGGTCAAGAAGGAACGGCCAGAGTCCATTGGAATTACCGACATCCCAAAGGTTTTAAAGGCCGTCAACCAATTGGCTTGGCATTGTTCCTATGTCGTAGAGCAGGAAAAACGGAATAAAACTCGGGCGTCTCGGCCATCCCGGAGCTACCAGGAGTCATCGTCGTCTTCTAAGCCAGGCGACCAACCGCCTGTGGGAAAGAACGGTCGAGAGAGCGAAAACCCACGTGAGGAAAAACAGAGTCCTAGAACCGAAAATAAGAGCTTCAAATCAAACCCCCCGCCGCCTGATCCAAATAGTGGCAACAACCCATTCAAAGGTAATGACTGGCTTACTACACTCCTTGCGACAGCTTTTGCCTTCTACCTCTACGACTCTATATCCGGGGAGACGGGTAAGGAGATCACTTGGCAAGAGCTCAGGAAAAACTTCCTTGATAAAGGCCTTGTAGAGAAGATGGTTGTCGTTGGCCACAAAGTTGTCGTGGAACTCAACCGAGAGGCTACTCAGTCTATGTATCCCGACTCCCCTGCTGCGCGCCGTGGCTTCAATTATTACTTCTCTATCGCCTCAGTTGACGCCTTTGAGAGGCGATTGGAAGAAGCTCAGAACGAGCTTGGCATCCCCAGCAGTGACAGGATCCCGGTGAGCTATGCTCCAGAGAGCAATACGATGAACCTCCTCCTGGCATTTGGACCTACGATCCTACTTGTTGGTCTACTGGTATATGCTAGTCGCCGCGGGCCTGGAGCGGGTGGCTCCAATGGCATCTTTGGTTTTAGCAAGAGCAAGGCGAAACGTTTCAGTCACGAAACCTCTATAAAGGTAAAATTCTCTGACGTTGCCGGTATGGACGAAGCGAAGCAAGAGATCATGGAGTTCGTTAGCTTCTTGAAGAAACCGGAGCGATTCCAGAGGCTAGGTGCCAAGATCCCTCGTGGTGCCATTCTTGCAGGTCCACCTGGTACCGGTAAGACACTCCTCGCAAAAGCCACTGCTGGCGAGTCTGGTGTGCCCTTTTTCAGCGTCAGTGGCTCTGAATTCGTGGAGATGTTCGTAGGTGTAGGTGCCTCGAGGGTGCGCGACCTTTTTGCTGTCGCACGTAAGAATGCGCCATGCATCATCTTCATCGATGAAATAGACGCTATCGGAAGATCTCGTTCAGAAGGCCAGAGATTTGGTGGTAACGATGAACGGGAGGCTACTCTGAACCAGATTCTTACGGAGATGGATGGTTTCAATACGAGCGAACAGATCGTTGTCCTGGCCGGCACCAACAGAGTAGATATTCTCGATAAGGCTTTGATGCGACCTGGCCGGTTTGATCGACATATCAACATCGATGCGCCAACCATGGCAGGCCGGCAGGATATCTTCAAGGTCTACTTGAAGAAGATTGTGACTCACGAAGACATGGAATATTTGAGTGGCCGACTTGCCTCACTGACACCAGGCTTCGCCGGTGCTGATATTGCCAATTGCGTGAACGAGGCGGCTCTAATTGGTGAGTACTCGGTACATAAACCTAAGGCGGTATTGACTGATAATTCATAGCTGCACGGACCAACGCCGTTGCTGTAACGCTACAACACTTTGAGCAAGCTATTGAGCGTGTCATTGGCGGCCTTGAACGCAAATCACTAGTTCTTGATCCTACCGAAAAGAAGACTGTTGCCTACCATGAAGCCGGCCACGCCATCTGTGGCTGGTATTTCCGATACGCCGATCCTCTACTGAAGGTGTCTATCATTCCTCGTGGCAAGGGTTTAGGCTACGCTCAGTATCTACCTGGCGATGCTTATCTCATGACGTACAATCAACTGATGGATCGAATGGCCATGACCTTGGGTGGCCGTATATCAGAAGAACTGCACTTCACTACCGTCACCACAGGTGCTAGCGACGATTTCCAGAAAGTAACGAGGATGGCTACAGCTATGGTGACACAGTGGGGTATGTCGGAGAAGGTTGGCCCTCTTCATTTCCAAGACGAAGACAATAAAATCCACAAACCCTTCTCAGAGACGACAGGCCAGACAATTGATGCAGAAGTCAAGCGCATCGTGGAGGCGGCTTACAAGCAGTGCAAAGACTTACTCATTGAGAAAAAGAAGGAGATTGGCATCATCGCCGAGGAGTTGTTGACCAAGGAGGTCCTCGTACGTGATGACATGGTTCGCCTGCTTGGCCCACGACCTTTCGATGATCGAGACGATTTCGCGAAATACTTTGGTGAGGAGGCTAAAAAGCCACCAACAGATCCGACGGAGCCGCCGTCATCTCCATCTCTTCCAGACTCGCCTGAGCCACCGTCACCTAGCCCAGCCGGGTTTCAACAGCTAGAAGGCAACGATGGAAGGTGATGGTCATAAGCACTACGTAAAGAACACTACACTGTATATATATATAAGGGACCATGATTTAGGCGTACGCAGGGCATCACGTGAAATCTCTTCGCATTGGCTAGAGGCGCTTGGGCAGACAGGTGACAGGTGGTAGACTCGAGAGGTCTTCCCACTCTATTACTCGGCGCCATACTCGGCCAAATGACTGGTCACAAAGCTCTCAACTCAACCGAAGCACCACACGCAGACACATAACACCCATGTATATTTATTTTTTGTTACACTATTTTCGAAGGCTGCAAGTGCAAAGAAGGGCGAAGCGAGAGTGGATGGAAGCAGGGGTGAAAAAGACCAATAGTGTACCAAAGTAGCGATTTGTGTATCAGTAGATTAGACGGCTCGCGAGGGAACAGAGTGTTTCTATTCTGGTGCCCAGGTAGATAAAATAGTCTCTAGTTACTTCATGAGTAGCGATAAATATCTATACCTAGGTACTTCGCCTACTTACTACGTTGGTAATAGTTAGGCTTCAAAAGTTCTGCCCGGGATCATTTTTGTGCCCCAAGTTGGGTTTAGCGTAAGCGAAACCATGTGTGCTTGTGGAGAGATATTGATAGGCTTCTGCTACGTCGAGAATTGCTGTAGAGCTACCTAAATCAACCAAAAAAAGAAATTAATCAGGTGTTTATTATATAGTACTTTCCAAGCTGCGAAGCCGACGGACGACATACCTATTGCACTAAGCATTAACTGCGGTGTACCGAAATACCATACCTTCTGTGGAGAAGCGGGTGCGGCGGTCCCCACTCGCCAATCTCCATTCCGGTCAAGTCTGGACTAAGATGCCGGATTGTGCAAGGAGGGATTTGCCGCCATGGGTTTCCGTGGGTCGCCATGATAATTCGACTGCAGTATAAATACCTAAATGGTAGGTAATTCACATGAGGTCCCAATAGAGGCGCCACTGATCCCGGTGTCGCGCTAACTAGGCCCTCGGTATACTATTAACATCACCACGTCGTTCTTCAACGGCATATACATACTACATACATTCTTTTATGAGACTCTCAGCCAAGACAGTTATTATTGACTCGGGGCTTGGAAGAGAATCGTCTTGTCGGCGAAGAACCCGCAATGTATCGTCTGACAGATATGTTGTACCATTAATTGGTTCGAGGACACCTCTTCCGCTCATTCTGTCACTATTCACTTGATGCTGTATTAGATAGATCTCATACATATGATATCTTTATACCATCTTCTCACATCTTAAAGCGGCCACTACAGAATTTGTCGATCATCGGTCAGTCAAGGCACACTTCAACAGGCCGACCAATTAGACCTGTCCACCCACACTCTTACAATAAAAGACGAGGAAAACAGACTAGACTTTCCTGTGTGTCTCTCCGTTCAACACTCAACGTCAACGCCGTTATCGAATATGGCTTCCGGCCCCGCCCCCAGGACTGGCGCTGTCACGGCGGACGGCCGTAGCATAACGAGCTCCAAGAGGGTGCGGCCGGCACCAAGATGGTGGAAGATCCACCTGTTCCGTGGCATGGTGAACGACGTTCGTCGCCGTGCTCCCTTCTATTGGAGCGATTGGGTTGATGCCTGGGACTACCGCGTCATCCCTGCTACTGTGTATATGTACTTTGCCAAGTATGTCACCTTACCTTTCCTTTATTCGATGTTGTCATTCTTGATAGAAGGATTTAGATGGACCTGATCACCGTGGCTAGGGTAACTAATGGGGAGATCGGGAGCTGATTTGATTAATAGTATTCTACCCGCTTTAGCTTTCAGCTTAGATATGTTCACCAAGACACACATGCAATACGGCGTCAATGAGGTACTGCTGGCATCTGTGCTCGGCGCCGTGGTCTTTTCGATTATTGCCTGTCAACCACTTGTCATCGTGGGAGTCACGGGTCCCATTACTGTATTCAACTAGTACGAGTCCCTGTGATACCCCTATTTTCCCGGCCACGTTCACCGGTCGAGTAGATATTCTCCCCTCCTCCATTCACATTGTGCTAATACGAAACTAAAGCACCGTCTACGACATTGTTACACCCCTAGGGACGAACTATCTAGCCTTCATGTGCTGGATCGGGCTGTGGGCCGTACTTCTACACTGGATCTTAGCAATCACCAACTCGTGTAACTGGCTCAAGTATGTGACGAGATTTCCCTGCGACATCTTTGGGTTCTACGTGGCTTTCATCTACCTACAGAAGGGCATTCAAGTTCTCGAGCGCTTCGGGGACGGTGCGCCCTTCTATCTCTCACTATCAGTGGCGCTGCTCGTCTTCGCCATTGCGTACATCTGCGGCGAGTTGGGTGGTACGGCGTTATTTAGGCATCCTGTGCGCATCTTCCTCAAGGACTACGGTACACCCCTTACCATCATCTTCTTTACGGGGTTTGTGCATTTCGGCCGCATGAAGTCCGTTGAGCTTGAGAGGCTGCCGACGACTCGCCCCTTTTTCCCTACGGCGGATCGCCCGTGGCTTGTGGAGCTCTGGGATATCGAGGTTAGGGAGGTGTTTCTCGCACTTCCGTTTGCGGTTCTTCTCACTATTTTGTTTTGGTTCGATCACAACGGTATGTTGTGAACCCTCAAGCTATCTAGGTGCTGTGGCTTAGATAAATACCCCCTTCCTCACTAAAACAGGGGTTATAAGGGAAAAGGGACTGACAGGAAATAGTTTCGTCGCTTATTGCGCAGGGTACAGAATTTCCCCTCCGCAAGCCAGCAGGCTTTCACTGGGATCTCTTCCTCCTAGGTCTAACAACCGGTGTAGCCGGTATCCTAGGCCTACCCTTTCCCAACGGCCTGATTCCGCAAGCACCGTTCCACACGGAATCCCTCTGCGTCACGGTGGCGGAAGTCGACACAGACGAGAACAACCCGGAAGCCAAGGGCCACCACATCTACAAGCGCACGCACGTCGTCGAGCAACGGGTGTCGAATCTCGCGCAAGGACTCCTGACCCTCGGCACGGCGACAGGCCCCTTGCTCATCGTCCTCCACCTCATCCCGCAGGCCGTGCTCGCGGGCCTGTTCTTCATAATGGGATACCAGGCCCTCGAGGCCAACGGCATCACGCAGAAGCTGCTCTACCTGCTCCGAGACAAGAACCTCACCCCCACGAGCCACCCCCTCCGCCGCATCCGGCGCCGCGGCGCCGTCTGGGCCTTCGTGCTCATCGAGCTCGTCGGCTTTGGCGCCACCTTCGCCATCACGCAGACCATCGCGGCCGTGGGCTTCCCCGTGTTCATCTTCGCACTGATCCCCGTGCGTGCGCTCGTCATGCCACGGTTCTTCACCGCGCATGAGCTGGGCGTCCTCGACGCGCCGACCGCCAGCCCGTTTACCATGGAGAGTGCGGGCGGTACGTATGGGACGGCTGATTCTGCTGCTGACGAGATGCCTGGTGGTGGCGACGACGGCGCGGATGCGAGTAATGGGGTCCTGGGTGGAGAGACGGAGACGGGGAAGAGCGAGGAGCGGCTTGCTGAAGAGGGGAGGAATGGGGGTAAGGACGTAGGGGAGGAGAGCGAAGGGTTGAATCATCGAACTTTGGGTCGTCCGGCGTCGGGAGACGATGAGAGGTAAATTATGAGAAAAAGAAGAAAGTTTGTGCTTGTGGACTTGAAGCTCGCGCTTGACTTTGATTGCGGTCTAGAGCTTCTCCTTGTTTGGATATATAATTGGTATCCTAGATAAATCATAATCATGAGTATATTAATCGGAGGACAGATATAAGGGGTAGGTTAGACAAAATACATACACAACTGGATGCGAAAATATCGGAAGTCGGCGAGCCTGATCTTTAATGAAAGTAATTTCGTTTTAATGTTACTTCAGCTAGATTGAGACTAACTGGAGAGCATAAGACCAAAATTCTTGGTATAGTAACTATTCTAAGGGATTCGATCCCGTAAGAGAAAGAAGCCATCATCTTCGCCTGGTCTTATGTTCTTAGACTCTGCGCCTTCGCAGTTTCGTCTATATCCTCGTTCGTCTCGACTGTATATTGGATAATCTCTTTAGTAATCTAGATCGCCGTACATTAGGTACGTAACCATATGCCGGAGGCTCCCGCTCCCGCCGACGAGAGACAAACTGCCTGCTCGTCCTTATAGCGTTTCGGTTCTGTTGCCCGTTAATGAAGCTACTCTAGATCTCGAGCTGTCCTTCGTCTATGTTTAGTTAGCTAAATGTCTCGTCGAAGGTCTCGACTAAATCAATCATACTAGGTTGACAAACCAGTCTTTCTCCTACGATACAAATACCCCATACTCTATTATTTTATAACCGCAACACACCTCTCCTAGTCCCTAGGAATGACATCCCGTGCTATTTTCAGGTCGAACTAAAGTAACAATTTTGAAGATCCACGCCGACATACTATTATTTCTATAAGTGGTGAAATGGTAGGCTCATAATTCAACTGGGGCAGCAATATCTGTGTCCCTCAAATTCTTGCTTGTATTAGGCCGTCGAGGACGAGACTTCGATATCATTACACGCCGAGGTAGGAGACATTCACATCGAAAAGCTGGGCTACGGGCGCTGGCTAGACAACATCGAGAAAAACTTCATACGATGGACCTGGTCCAAACGCGGAGGTGGAAGACTATAAATCAACGTTACTAGACTCTAGGATGCATTGAACAAGACAGGCAAGGCTACTTGCGCGGAGGGTAAGGCACCTACGGAAACACTCATCTTCTTTGAAATAGAGTATATCATAACCAATTGTGATACCGGGCTCTTAGTACTAAGTAATGGTAGTACTTCTGATAGCTTGCGATGAATAGTTTCCGGAGTAGTAGTATGGGGAATGCAATGGTCGGCACTGTCACCAGCAAGGCTGGGAAAGTTGGCAATACGAAGAAGGTCAATGAGGTCAATTTGGATAGGGTTTTCATAAATCGGGTTCGATGTTGAGTACTGAGCGAAGCACTTCCAGCGAATGAACTAACATTCCGGACTTTCAGAGGCATGACGATATCTCGGTCCCGACGGTGCACTGAAACGCGCGTTCCTGGCGGTGTACAATTTATATGTAACTGGCAATGCCGAGTTTGCGTTTAGATAGCCAATACACACTGTATAGGAACCTGCGTTCTTTCTCGAGCTTTTATTGAGCGAAGAATACCTTGTGGTTTAATGGGTTCACGTAATTGCGCTCAGGGTGTTGGACGGCTATGGGTTCTTTGTGACTTTGTCGGAAGATGGACGCCACCGGCCTAGAAACGCTTCGCAGATGATATAGATGATATTTAAAGATTTTCATGTCGAAGGACGTCGAGTGGAGGTCTTTGAATGACCAAGCAAGTTGGTAAAAGCAACGGCCGTCGACGGTGGATATAAGGGGCTGGTATCTGTCATAGTCTTATGCTAGCTCTACTAGAACATATAATTAGGCATCAGCGCATCTTAGCTTAGAGCTGCATGAGAAATTGAGATAGGCAGGACATGATGACATCTGGCTGCGCCCCTTACTTCTTTGCGATAATATAAGTACGTGGTAGCTAGTAGAGAGGGGCTACTGCGTAGAAGAGAGTAAAGGGAAGTTTGACTCGCCTTGGGGCCTCTAACAAATATGAACAATAAGGTGGTGTATAGGTAGTCGCTTGCTCAGGTGGGAATTTTGTATCCAGCGGAGTCTTCAAACGTCTTTGTCCTCGTTTAGATGATGTCGAAGAGCCAAAGGGAAGTAGAGTTGTTGAGAGACCTAGAAGCCAGCTGGATTAGGAAGACTGATCACCACTAAAGAATCGCGGGGAGAACACAGTAGGAAAACTGATCAATCTCTAAAGCATTGTTGACTCCTGGCTGGAGTTAGATGGACTTGCATAGTGATGAGATCTCTGCTAAATAGGCCAGGACTTTTGCACATTCCTATCACAGAAATTGGCCGACAAAAGTGTCTTTTTGGGTTGTGCCATTATATATTGGCATTTTTCTTTTCATGAATCGTTGGGACTTGCTGAAACCCGAAACCACGCAGAGCCTGATGATGGCTTCAACCCCTGAGCTCGGCGATCGGTCATAGCCTAACACATTTTATTTCAACATCGACACAAAAACAACTCAAGCACCATCAAATCCCCTCTTAAAGTACAATAGAAATGTAATTACTTTTATTAACATCTGCACTCTATAGCCTGTCACTTCTAGGCACTGCATTACAAAATGATCCAACTTGCCGGGTCGCTGTCGTGTTCTGTATGGCTTGACTTCACCCGCTAGAGTCACCATTCTGCCTACTAGAGGTTCGCTTGATATAAAGGGCAATTTGAATTCATTAAGGCAGAGTACGCAGGCATTCGGAGATCTTGTACGAATAGACGAGTAGCGAAATCTATTTTATATGGTGATAGATGATGTCTATTTATTTAGGGCTGGCTATGGGACCATATCCAATAAATGATGCTTCTAGTATTCTATCTACTCTCCTGTACCTATCTCTAGTGATGTTGTAGAAGGGAAAAACTTTGAGAGCAACAAAAATTCGAAAGCTCTCGCCCCTCGCGAGTCACTGCAGTGGCTCATCTTGACGGTCGGGTAAAATATCTACTCACTCGGCTCGTGCTATAGAGACATTTCTTACAGTCTTAACCTGATTACCGTTTCCTTGTTTTTGCGGACTATTGTACGTATCGAGACCGTCAGACCATCACAGGCTCGCGAGAGAACGAGTGGCCAAACGACTGCCGTGCTTCGCCGATAACCTAGGCCCCTCAATCCCTATATGAGCCGCCGCACACGATGGCGAAAACAGAAGGTGACTTCACGATTAGACGCGGAGAAAGAGGAGAGTCAATGTTGGGTAGGAACGGAGGATTATCATTTACCTGTTCCTAGATAGCGTCTGTGTCGCTTGTCTGTGCCAGCTCTTCCTCTTATTAATCGCCCCCCCGCGGGAGAGTTAGGGATGGGCACAAGGCGTAACCCCCTGAGCTACGCATCATTTGACCGTCTAATATCAATATACCGTCATGATATCTCCTTTGATACGTCGACGTGACATTAAACTTAGTACTATATAATAGCAGACAACCCCAGCATTCTGTAGCCGCGGGGGTTTCCCGGGTACTTCCCGGGTACTTCCTATGCTGCTGGCAAGCTTTCTAGCACCTAGAATGATTTTGTTACTAGATAGACGGAGTAATCACCCGTGCTGCAGGCTGCCATGCGTGTAAGACCTCACCAACTCAGAAGCCAGTGTGTTACCCAGGGTGAACGGATACGCGAGACTGGCCGTACTACTGGCTTAAGCCTCGAGCTTCTTCACATAGAGCTCTTTGTTCGTATGATTTCAAACTCGTATTAGAGGCTAAGACCTGATGATCTGTCTCTTCGCAAGAGCTACGGACACGTCGGTTAAGCCCACTGTCCTCGTACGCTATTGCTTGCACTTTAGAAATTTCTTTTAGTTAAAGATATCACGCGTGTAGCACGTATCTGAGGAGGTTGGGAGAGGCATGAGTCTGCTTACATACTTCTTCTCTTCGTTACAGCATACATACCGTGCCTCCCCGGACATTTGAAAGCTTGGTACCTGTGCGCTCTCGGTGTAATCAATTTGAACTGCATCTACTGGCCGTGGAGACGCATTGGCAATAGAGTGTGTATATGCTATCCGATACAGCCGGGATGGGGATAACCCCGGCGAGAAGCATCAGCTGCAGCGACTTGAGAAAAAACCGGGCACTCAGAGCCGGCATCCCTATGAAGTTAATACGAACTATCTGCCACACTCGTGAACAGAGTGCCACCTTGGGGATTTCCGCGTTGTGATGTCATGTGGTGATACCAGAGACATGCATAGTTGATGATCAACTCCGAGAGGATGTTGAGCTATGAAAGACACCCGCGAGTCTCTACGTGCTATTTGAGCAGTGTATATTTATTTCTTTAACGATCAAGTCTATTCTAGATACTGTATTTCTAGGTATATTGGAGAGCTGTAGAGTACACTTGACCTTGCATTTCAGCTAGGGTTCATTTTCAGTCTCACACGGTGTTCGACGCTGTACAGCTCCCAAGCGTTGTCATTAACGCACACCCGAGGTGGCGGCTCTTGACTACACAACTGCCTCACAAGTACCGAGTCTTGGCCAAATCTTCGGCGTGGATCAAGTGGTTCCGAATCTGATAAACCTGCCTGCTATCTCCTGACCGGAATGTGCCGCACACACTGAGCTTTGCGGGCTAAAGTGGACGCATCTCAAAAGTTCGCGATACGACGACCAGATCCGCTCTGCATACGAACAAAATGTCCAAATTCTGGATTACAGAGAGATTCTTATCGAAGTTTCAGCGACGAACTGAAGTACCGAGGAGCAAGCGCGGTCTCTTCGCGGGCCTGTTCCTAAACCCATTTTTCCTGACTGACTGTAAGCGGCCTGGTCGCAGGGCGCTGACTTTTTGCCTAAAATCGCTGGTAATCCCTCAATTTCCTGACCTGGCCACTGCGCGCTCGAACCGAGCCTAGCATGTATTCAGAAAAACCAATACTGTAGTCCTGAAAGTTCTCGCTGTTCTTCAATAAGCATAATCTCGTGGGGGGGTTGAAAACTTGCAAGGCTCATGAGAGGTTGCTTGAGGCTTAGTGATTGGTCCTGGATTGACATCGCGTCGACCACCAGTGAATGTGAGCTCTTTTCAGGCCATATGTTAAATAATAGATCTATGTCTATGGCACCTCGGGCGATATAACTAGCCATTGCAGTGGTTCGGCCAACCCCCCGGAAAGGCGAACCGGATTACCTCATGTCTATCTATTAAGTTAGTCTACCCAGATGAGTACTTCGTTGACAAGGAGTCGGAAAACAAGGTTAGCTCAAGTCTAGATCAGAGATCTGGCATGGCTGACAAGGGACCAGAAAGAAGTTTAGTGCTACCCCTGTGTATAGATACATAGGTGACGAGTACTAACTCGGACAACCCACACTGCAATCAGGGGTGCGCATACTTACTGAGCCGGTATAGTACACTACGCGCAGATGTGCATGGGGGGACCGGGAACGTCAAACCCCAAAGAGGGGGAAATGGAAGATCCACGGTGACTCGATTGGAATGTGGGAGGGGAGCTATAAAGCCTCATGTTATAACCCTAGTTCGGTTTTCAACGGCGACTTGCAGAAAACAACCAAACTTTGTTTTAATAGGGATCCACCACCGCCATGTCCGTATATCCAACATCCAGCAACGTGATCCAGTCAAGCCAATCTGGGGACATGTACATGGTTAGGTACGTGGTTGGGCTGGGCCGATTAGGGAGGTCCTAGACTTGTCCCTTGTTAATGGCGGCGTTGGCGTTTGTTCGAACCCAACCTGGATTTGTAAAGATAGAGTCAGGTCTCAGGTTCAACTGCTTGCGCTCGGAGCCTGTGAAACATGGATTATCGCGCACACACGTACCCATGACCGCATGAACATTAGCACTCGCGGACACGCGCCGTGAGACACGACCGCGGAGGTTATGTCAAGGAAGGGTATTACAGTCCGACGTGAGTGATAAGATGTATTATGCGCCCACGAGGAACTGGCCTCGCAAAGACGGGACCACCAACCGTGGCTGAACAGGAACAGGCCCATGGGTACCCTTGGGCTATTCCAAACCAGGTTCGAGTTGAAGAGCCTTCCGAGGGGTGACGGCGGTGCCTGAACGGCAGAAGGGTGGCTGCATACTGGTGCTGTACGATGTCCGCTGAAGCTCGTGGGGTGCGACGCTATAGTACAACCTACACCCACAGACGTAGTATATATTCCCACCTGTATGCATAAGTACGTAGGCCAGAGAGCAGTGTAATAGGCCGCGTCGAAACATGGGCTTTGGGCCTTCATGTGCTAGCCCTTAGCCTCGATTCTGGATGGCTTGGTCGTCAGGTACCTTACCGCCAAGCTACCGACATGGGGTGACGGCGATGCAGTGAGGATGGGGGTCGAGGCCAGTCTGCCGGCAGTAGAGAAACAAGTCAGAAGAGCGCTTTCGTCCACTCAGCGTGCTGATGACGAGGCCTAAAGCAACTGCTGCATTATCTAGCCAAAATGCTCGAGCCTCCAAGCGTCGCATCGCAGCTGTCTTCCAATCTCTTCAGATATCGTACGGTCCGCTTGGGTTTCTTTACGGGAAATGCATATGATCGCTCCGAGGAAAGGAGGAGAGGCCAAGACTCTCTGACCTGATCAACTAGCCGGCTTTCTGTCGTGCTATGTGACGAACTAGCTTGTGCAAATCGAACTATACAGTTGGGACAGGGTGTAGTAACGCTGCGGAGAGCTGCGCGGCGGTGGTATTGTGAAGCCTGTCTGACGGGGCAGCAAATTAAGGGAGTGTTACTATAGCTAGCGTCCACCTGCGAAGAACTTCAGGGTTATGTCTGGTCCTAGGGTAGCATCTGGGGATGAGGGTTCAGCGTTTCGCGTGGACCAGAATGTGCCACACCCAATGGACCTAGAGAATCCCTGAGGCGTCACACAGCGTCTGTATTCCTCCATAGAGTCCCCTAGTATAGGTAGTGTCGCACCAGGAATGTAGAGAGGGGTAAGGAAAGAGAGACTTAGTTCTCCCTATACTTCCGTATCCTGTCTGCGAAAGTCAGCCTGACGTCTCTTCTAGTAGTCAGAGGGCTGTGGTTGCATTCTAACAATAACAAGACTTTACCACAATAAGCTCAATACTGTATTTCTAGGAATCCTGAGAGTGACATGTGAGAAAGTTTTATGCTCATGAAACAAACGATGTTCACTTGTTCTAGCTTCTTCACTATTATACATCGCACTAGATTAGAGCCACACCTTCGGAACACTATGGTCTATAGTTTATAGATTTTGGACTGGGAATATGCTTGCATAATGAAGCAAGCCGTATACACTCGGCACCGACTCTAAATTGTTAACTCTCATACCTAAACGCGCATCGTGACAGTAGCGGCACACAGATCTGAGTAAATATATCGTGATTGGAATGCTATATATTCAAAAAAACGGGCAGTCGAGACTCAGGAGTCTAGGAGTCTAGGAGTGAAAATATCCTGAGTGTAGGGTCGACGGTATTTGCGGAGCTGGATTTTTCGATTGAACAGTGCTCGGTGATTTATAAGTAGGACAAGATCTTCAAACGAGATTAACTATTAATAGGCTTGCATTCTATGCTCCTCCAAGATTAGAATAAAGTCTTGGAACGTCAAGTTAGGGCATCTACGACATTCAAAATATGGACGTAAGACTAGATGGGATGGAGACCTTATAAAGGCTACTCTAAGACCGTGGCTAGCTACTTATAATGCAATTCCTCAGCCGTAGATTGGAATTATGATGTTGATTCATGCCCAATACGTATGTCTATTTCGACATACTTAAAGACAATGATAGCCTAACCATAAACTAAGACTTGCGCCAACGATGCCATAGGGACAATTATCCTAGTGTGCCTGCATACGGTATATAAATATATACAAAGACCAAAGCTTAGTGGCCCGTAGGCTACGGTCATCATGTCTAATAGCAACAGGAGCCTTAGGCGCATCTCCATCGAGGCTTTCTATATTTTGCTAATGACATTTTGGATTTCTGGATTGGCAGGTTGTTCAGCCAGCCATCTTGGTTAAAAGTCATTTCATCCCATGTCTCATTAGTCGTCCCCCACGTGTGTGGAACGTTTTCCGTTTAGCCAGTACCCGTGATTACCCCCTATTCGCAACAACCCTCCAACTATCCCAAGGTCAACTCAAAATATACGATGATGACGACTCAATTCATAAGTAACATAGAGTTCATAAAATATAATAACACAAGTTGGTATGGGGAGTATTTGGAGCTTAAGGGGACTATAGCCGAATAAAACATCGAGAGGTATTAGTAGGCGTACCAACTGAGTCTATTGAATACCGAGTCGATGATCGTTCGAATTTTCGCGACAAAAAAGAATGTGCATAACTCTCGCTGCTGCTAATTCGTATGTCCGTATGACTGAGAGCTTTGCGATGAGCCAGACGTGTGGGGGGCTTGGGATAAACTGAACGAGCTGCGTTTGCGCTTCAAGTTGGTGTTTGATGCGTTCAAACCATCATGAGAATGCTCCTCGCTTTTGTCATTAGGCCCCTGGCTTTGTCCCATTGTTAAAGGCCCACTACTGAAGGTATCCCGCATTGGTGTCCTACAACTCGAGCCAGCTACATTTCCATGTAGTGCCTGAGTAAAGTCGTGTGGAGGCGCGATTGGCGCACTCATCTGTGGTATTGAATAATCCTGGATAGAACTCCTTATACCAGGTGTCCTTGGAAGCGAAAAATCGATTGGTGCTGTTAGAGGAGCCGAAGGAAAACTCGTAGAGTAGCCTGATGTGGTGCCGTATGGCGCAGTGCTGGCCGCTCGGGGTGTAGACGAATGATTAGGAGGCTGAAGACCATGACTCGATGAGAAAGAACGGTATTGGTGTCTTAAATCAAGGCCAAGCGGCAGGGTAGCAGAAGCCGCTCGCAGACGAGACCGGGCTTGCGATGGCTGTTGAAGGCTGGAATAATTGATATTTGTGGTTGGTGATTGCAAACCAGAGGCTGCGATTTCGTTAGCAAGCTACCTGACATTATCACGGATCGTGAGGATCTCTTACTCGTATAGGAGCCTGTATCGTAGCCCAATGTTCCACCAGCACTACTCCCAGTCGGGTCTGATTGGTAGACGGATGTATGCCTCCCAGCTCCTCCAGGGCTGCTACTACTACCACTACCAGAATAACCTGCGTAATCAATAGAATCGCCCTTCCATGACATGCTTGATCGGAGTGGTGATTGCAAATTATCCGATCTAGACCTCGACATCGTTTCCCGGAGAGAAAGTGGTTGAAGGGGACGTATATGTTGCCGCGACTGTGAGTGTAACTGGGCCCCTGTATCTAAGCTATTTTGTCTTCCAAAGGGGTTTGATGCTCTGGAAGGCCCTCCAAGAGGACTTGACAAGTGGCCCGAGTAATATCCCCGGTCATTGGACGAGGGAGAAAGAGGAGAAAGTATGTCGGAGCTGGTCATCGTCCCAGAAGGCGTGAATCCAATACTACCAAACGCAGGGCTGAGTCCTGTTGGCGAAAGATGATCATCATTATCGCGCCTCATCGTGTCTACCAGCAACGGCCGCATAATATGATCTGTAAAGGAAGATGACCCGAAATCCACGGGAGGTGTGATGGGTGTTCCCAGAGCATGCACTGCCCCATAAGGAGAGTGCAACGCTTGGACATTGTCGAAATCATCGGGTACAGCGCGCATTTTAACCATTCGGTCTCGATCGTCAGCCGTCATTCGCTTGATCTTGGCTCTCCTGCGCATCGTTAGAATAACAATCATTAGGGATTACCATACCGTTCTCACCGATTCTGGAACCAGACTTGAACCTGTCTGGGGCTCAAACCTGGAATCTCGCGAGATAGTCGTTCTCGATGAGCTGCATCTGGGTGTGGTTGTTTTGCGAACTCGCTCATGAGGAACCTTGTCTGCTGGTGCGTAAGCCTGTAAAAAGTTAGTTAAGTCTTGAAAACTTAGGATATCTTTCCTACCGAAATCGCTTCATCTTCCTCCTGGCTGCGGTTCGTTCGGCCGCAGTTTGCGGTTGACTGGGGGTTTCGTCTTCGCCCTCGCCCTCGCCTTCCCCTTCTATCATATCGTCATCATCTACAACTTCCTCGTCTTCCTCCTTGCCTACAATAGCCTCTTCATTGCCACCCACATCTAGGCTAGCATGAGGATCTTGCTTTGCCGCTGGCACAGAGGCGGATGGATTCGATTCAATAGTGAGCTGTACAGCTTCGGTAGATGTAAGCGGCTCCTCATGGACAGTTTCTGTCTTGATCGTATAGGAAGTCCCAGACACATTTGCTTGCTCTTGGGTTGTAGGTTCGGTCTTAGGCTGTCGTAAGCCTAAGGGATCAAGAACGCGATGGCGGTTTGTTGGAGAGCTTAAAGCACTTGAGCTGGCCTGGACATGTGCGTCCAGATTGTTATTCTGGATATTCGAAGAACGTCGCTGGGATGTAACGTCATTGTCGTTATTCGAGCTTGGTACCTGTTCAAAGGGCTGCCCAAAAATGCTGCTCTCCCCAGGGGGGAGGAAGGAATAATGCCCTTGCCAATCAGGCTGTGTGGAGAGCGAGCCGTCGTAGCTGGACATGCGTAGGCCGGTGGATTTGTGAAAGGTGGTCTCGAATTTTCTGGACCAGTGGTTTTGTTCCGTTTCGGGGAGCCTAGTAAGGAGCATTGGGAAATAATTTGCCGCGGTGTTTCGATTTTGTATGATGAGGTTCTACTGCCTTGTTCGACAACCTTCCAGGGAGGCGTTGCGGCAACAGGAAGGAGCTAGGTAGTTATGGCACAAGAATCGAGCTGTAAACTCCACTAGAAAGAAATCTGATTGTCTTGTGTGTATGAAGAACGTCTCTAAGTTGACGTGCTTCGATCACTATTGCGTCGATGGCCGTTAGATCCGCCTGATATCACACCGACTTGTCGCGGTGGCTTCGCAAAGTGGAAATGGTGCTTCTTTGGATCCGAAGCCTCCTCAAAACGAGCTTAGGATATGACCTAGCTGGAAGTCCTCCTGGGAGTCGCCTTTAAATACACTGTTTCCTGCACACTTATCTGCTTTCGTGAAACAGGGCAATGTCAAATGGGTGGAGTAAAGGTAGTGATTTCGTCAAGTATGGCCGGCCGTTTGTCGAACGTGAGTTTAACCAGCTTAATGGAGAAACTATAACAATAAGGCTACTGAGAGGATAAACGATAGATATATAGCCCGAATGGAAAGGAAGATGGTAAAGCTTGTTGCGAGGTTCGGGTCGGGTTGCATATAAAATGTAGACCTCGAACGATGCTTGGGCTAGTGGGGTTGATCGCCTCAAAATGTCCAAGTAGCGGCAGACCCAACGTTATGTACGGATGGGGCCTTGGAGGGTTGGTTACCCGTGGCTGCAGCAAATGTACTCTTACGAGGGAGCCCCTTGCTCTTTGAAGGCGACAGGAGGTGGGATTAATACCGAACGGTACCGCTTTCCCACGGAGAAATGCCTTGAGTGAACCCGGACGTAGAGCAGGGGCGCCACGCGCTGCGACTACGTTGGAGAGCGGCCAAAAGCCGTGCTGGTTCCTTTTGGGTTAGCCTGGGCTGCTTGATACGGTGTTGACCAGAAACGGTAGTGGTATTGGGAAGAGACTGGAGTAAGGACGTTCTACAGCCAGGTCTCCCAAGAGATGCACGGTATTTGGCCCAGTCAATGTCGTAGTGAAGAAACCGTGTATGGAGACAGCTGAGCCACACGCCCTGTGTCTTGGACGACAGCATAGACAGCCTCCGAATTCGAGGGACATCGAAGTGTCTGGTTCTCGGCTGAATGGCTAATGCCGTGTCATGGTGGTGTGCCTAAGGACTAACAGAAAGACCCTTGCCGTCACGGCCCCCAAGCGACCGGAATGTCAACAGCAACTAGTCTAGGAAGCACTGCACAATAAAGAAAGGTACCTTGAGACGTGGTACCTATCTAAACCCAATGGAAAGCTTCCTAGGTAGGCATGACTATAGTCCTGTAGCTCTGACACGTCTGCACGATGAGGCAATGGTTCTATATCCACTTTACGCCAGAAAGAGAAACTGAATATACATCCAACGGCACGCGAAGGTAAGTATAACACACAGGCTGGGACATCTAAGCGCCACTTATTGGCTAGCCATGATATGAGGTGGGCAGAGAGATGGCGGATGAACGCATAACTGTAGTTGAGAATGCTGAGAACATAAGCCAATAGGGACATAGACATCTGGGTGGGTGTGCACATCTGAATCTGCGGGGATGGCCTCGATACTTTTTACTTAGGATCACATCCGAATCGGTAGCGAAGCAGACATGGTATGCGAGTGGAGTGGGCCACGAAATGCGCAAGGATGTCTGTTGATTTGTGATGGTTGACCATGAACCCCAGAAGTGACCACAAGGAGTCAACCATGAGGAGATCACAAAGATCTTCCTTGTCAAATGGCCAGTATGCGCCTGGCCAGGGAACAAAGCCGCAATGTCTATGCTTACTAGCAGGTCTACAGTATCTAAGCCCCAGATTTGTTCAGTTAGTCTGCTTCAAGCCGTGGGCTCGACAGTCAGTGCCCTTGCCTGTGCACAACGATAGGCAAATAGGTCATTTCTGGCATAGCAGATCATGTAAGTCGATTGAACTGAGGAGAGACGATGCCGGCATCGCGGAATAGGAGCCCTAGGCTTAACCTGATAGACGGACTGGAAGTTGCCTACAAAGTATTCGACGTCCTAGTAGAACGAAAAGTCTTGGTAAGTCTATGACCATAGATCCAGGTACTGAAGGGTTTGTGGCGAGTTGCTCCGAAGAGCCGTAGCCTGATATGATGTGTTACCAGCGGAGCTTGGTGGGGCATGGTGTGACGGCATCAAATAGCCAACTCCTTCATCATTTGTGTGTAGTGTAAGTAGGTATACCGTGAACATACTTGTATCGTAGCGGCACGCGTCCGGGTCTCTGACCCCATGGCCTTCCAGGACGAGCCGCGCGGAGGGAAAACAAAAAGCAGAGGAAGTGAGAGTGGAGTGGCACTCCTATCAAGATGTTTGGGTGGTGAGATGTTTCGATGATGGAGCTTAGACAAGGAACAGGCCTTTTGTGGGAGATGAGATGTTGTACACAAACCCAGAAAACACCGCCCTGGTGGTTTGTCGGCGCCGACAGCGAGCAGCACAGCACCATCAGGACGCTTCCAAATGTGCAAAGGAGGGGGGCTTCAACGGCCGGGTCTGAGAAGTCCATACATAGCCTAGAATGAATTTTCGGTAGGTAGGTATGGTGCCAAGAAGTGCCGGCGGAATATACCTCTGCAGCAAGGGTATCATCAGCCCGCTGCGGTTTCATCAGGGGCCTAGGGCGATTTGCAGGCTCAATCGACATGGGTCTGAATGGGGACACACCATCGGTACCATGGCGTGGTCGGCCACTGTCGAGCCCAGCAACCAGAGAGTACGTAGTGCGCCTAGTAGAGATCGAGCAAGTGGGAGACTGTGTCGACGGTCGGTCGTTTGCGCGCTTGCGAGACACTTTCATCGCGCCAAGAGTCTGGCTAAGATTGCCCAGCAATCTTAGCAATCTTGGGACCAGCACCAGAAAGGGTGCATGGCGGCGTGTGCGGACGGGCTCGGCTTCCCATTATGGAGCCATGAACAGAGAACGAGAGAAGACTCTTCTTTGATTGATTGCTGTCGTGGACCTTGACTGTCTCATGGTCCATGGAATACGAGGAAACAAGCTAGGGCTGAAGGCCGTCGACGTGGTGAAGCCATCATCAACAACCATCATCAATAACAACAACAACAACAACATTATCATCATCATCGTCATCATTCATCATCACATCACGTCAACAGTGTCCAGTGGCCAGCGGCGGTTGCCAGAGTCCAAGCAAGGACTGAGGCTGCATCGAATTGGCCTGGTAGTATATGTCAGGCCCCCATCTTCGGAACTGAGCTCCAGCGGTGTGTGGCTTGATCCTAATCTATATTACCCAGGCTGGTAATAACAGAGAGAGACTGACATGGAAGCAAGGAGCATACCGTACAGAGGGGCGCACAGCTCAGTGGCCGTGGTAAGTCCAAGGCAAATGACCTGCATGGATCACACGAACGCGGTACTTACCTATTACAATGCTGTAAAACATCTGTGGGAAGCCGTCGATCAACTAGTCTACTTGATCGACATATGGGTAATGATCCTATTTCGGAACACCCGCCGCAATCGCCTACAGCAGCCAGCGAGTCGGATGGGACATGACGAAGGACAGGAAAAGATGAGCAGGTAAGGTACGGGATGGTAAGCTGCTAGTACGCATACTTGGTAGTATGGGAAGATGAGCATCAGGCACCTTAGCTCCTGCTAATTAGTCTACTAACTAAGTACGTAGTATGTAACAGAACACGTGCATACTACCTCGTAAGTTGATCTAGAACGACAACGATTAATGAGGGACTTCATAGATGCAGTTAAACGGTGATTAGAGGACCTACATGTATGTACCTAGGTACCTTAGGTACCTTATGTAGACATACGTCGCGTATTGTCAGTCAGATATATGGTGTTCATACAGGCGCATATATATCAACTTAGCATCTCGCAACATCATGTTGACTTAAAAAGGTATATATCACCACGACGTTATCATAGAGAGAGAAGAGGGGTGTGATTTCAGATCGTCGTCGCCGAGTGGGCCGCGTATTGCGGTACCTGCATATCGGTGTATCGGCTGGCTTCTCCGAAAGGGGAACTTGACTTGGAAAGCAACGGAAGTACTATACTATGTACGTAGTAGTACGCTACAGTAAGTGAGAGGATACTCGGTATACTCGCTCACACGGGGAGTTGCAGTTGACCAACGCCAGTTTTATGGTTTCAGAATAATCTCGTGGTATATAGCACTTCGCATCTTCGGAACCATCAGATTGCTCGAGGCAATGTCACCGATTTATTGCTACCTAACCTACCTCTCTGTATAAGCGCGCCTGAATCTCCCAGCACCGACAGCTGCTTTTCAGCTGTCAGGGGATAGAACGGGCCGCTACCCGGCTAGTGCGGACGGACTGGACCTCTTCCGTGTCGGCCCTAGGTTGACACTGTAAGTGGATACGCACTAGGTACCAATACCTGCTTCTCTCTGCTCCATAATATATTCGCTCAGGTATACTCCCATACCTGTATACACACTTCAGGACTTTCCGCCTCTTGCACTGTACAATACCCGTCGGCCACTAGTACATATTCTATTGCCTCCGTAAGGTGGTGGAATAGATCACGGGGATCTAGATCTTACTTGACCCCTTCAGTAGGTAACCTATGCCCGAGCAGTACCCGAGGATGGCTCACTACACGTTTCGGTAGAGCCAACCGCCACTAGCCAAACCCGTGCAGCGCTGGAACAATTGTCAGGGATATCTTTAGAACAGTAATCCTTAATATTTATAAGGCTGGAGGTCAATCCGCTATCGCAGTACTATATCCTAGTGTAAGTGCGTACGGGGATAGTACGAATCGAGGAGGAGGGACAATTTATAAAGACTCATTGGCACTCGCTTCCCCAGATTCGTGCAGCTAATAACAAGAGCGCGTAGGCACACTGCCTAGACTAGTCTACGTGTATACTATCTGGGCAGTCGAAATGCCGTGTGGCGCCTGTTGGCGATACTAGGCTGGCCCAGACAGAGTCTTCTAAAAGCGGCCCAATGGCGAGCCATTGCAGCTCCAATGAGGCTTCAGGCACCGGCCAAAGCGGTCGCTGCTATCTCGGCTGGTACTATGCTACCCGTGCATGGAGATAGTAGAGGCCGCTCGTAATTGGCGGGAAGGCAGCCTGAACATGGTTGTCATTTTCAACTGCCGATGGTGCATTCTCAGCTGCTACCACAGAAAATTGTTCGGAATGCATTGCTCTAGGATATACCATGTAGCGGACAAGACTACAACTCGTGCTCTGCTCTCCACGTAGTGGGCTACTACAGAATATTGAAATGTAAAACACGCGGGTCGCAGAAACTACACGAAAGGGGATCGAGTTCTCATCATCACTAGAGAAAGTTGCGAAGAGCCCTCGGCCGGAACGCTCGCCGGTGCTGCCGGTATGCTAGAGACCCAGTATTGTGCAGGCCAGTCCAGTCTACAGATACGTCTTTGCATTGGAGTCAAGTAACTACGAGGTTGACTGATCTCACAGCTTAGCAGGTAGGTAAGTACCTATTCGAGACGGTGTTGTGGGATTACAGTAGGTAAACTAGATCTTGGCTAACAAAAACATGACTATAGAGCCGAGTATCTTTGGACACTTATAAATAGACTTCTAAACTCGCCTCGAGGAGCTGACGCACTCTCAGGTCGTGGAAATAATGAGCAGCAGGGATTAGGTGTTTTTCCTTGCAGCGATTGTGTCGAATGTGCGGTTTCAGAGCCCATTACGAGAGATGAAAAATGGATGGCGAGGGAACAGGTGATTTCTCTTACTTTGCTTTTTCCTGGCTCCATTTGCTTCTTCTTCTCCATGCCTTCCCCTGATTGGGCTGCAGGAGTTAAGTCGCTTACACCTTTACTGTACATTATGCCAAGCGCAGATCCCACCACAACGGCGTCAAATGCTACCAATGGCAGCACAGACAGCAGCGCAACTCGAGAGTGTGTTTTCGTAATGTAGTATAAGTCAAGCGTCACACGCGTGACTCCGAGCTATCCCAATCTATCTAGACGTGGATAAATCCTCCAGACTCTAGTGAGGGCTCCTGTTAATTTGCCCAGCAGACAGAATCATATCTACGAATTGCATTCCAGAAAACGCACTCCACGAAGCATGGTACCTGCAGTAGGTACAGCACGGTACCTGGGCAGACTGCCTGGGTAGGTACCTCTAGGCCGTACGCCGGGTGTATATATAGACATACAAAACTGGAGTATACGCGGGCCGCGGCATCCACAATGCGGTTATACTAACCTAGATAGGTAGTCTACGTCCTCCACGAAGGTATACTGGACTTGGCGTACCATGTGTGTGGGAATTCCCCCCCTTCAATATCAATTTCAACGCCTGAACAGTAACCAGAACACGCATTCCTCTGCATCAGCCATTCGAGGAATCATCTCGATAAGACCATCCCAGGCTTCGTGCTTCAGATTGCTCATCCCCGCCGGCGCCGCGCGATAACATTCGATCACCGCCCTCCAAAAATACACCCATCATCTTAGGTATGGCATCCTGTTGGATTGCTTCCTTGTGCCTTTGCTCTCTTCGTCATCATCACCGCCGTCGCCGTCGTCATCGCCAACCAGGACTTAAAACACCGCTGCTCGTGTGTCCCATGTAGTGTACGTAGAGTAGTGGTATAGAGCCATCCCACATCCCACATCCCACGCCTTGTTTTCTATTGCCCGACGTGCAACACAGGTGCGAGTCGCGAGTCGCACAAGTAAGCGTCTAGACGGGCAGAAGTGGATATGGCAGCGAAAAGGCCCATATTATTATTTCGTTCTCAGACGCCGGACACACAGTATTAGATCCGCCCTCCCTGTACGGGAGCCCGAGCAGAAAGCAAGTCGCCGGGTTGCTTGTTGCTTGCTGCTTGCTGCTTGCTGCTCGATGCTCGATGCTTGGATGTCTTCCGTTAGGCGCTTTCTTTCTACACTCGGCGTACGTACCAAATACTTAAGGAGAAGTATCACGGGATGCATAGTGAGGGATGGGGAGCGCGCCACCACCGAGACTGAGGGTGTGCATGGGTGGTCTCGCCGCTCGCTCTTCTAATGAAAACAGCCTCACTCACACACCACATCGCTGCATAAAGCGGCTTCCAGAGGCCTTGTCTCCATATCTAGACTCTGGTTCCGCTGTTATGTCTGAAAGCCTTCACGTCTCTGCCCTCCTTGCGTTCATAATGCCATTCACAGCTATTAGTTATTGCAGATACTATACAGTATGCGAACTAGAGGTCCTATAGCCATGTATTTACGCGTCAGCGTGTTCGTTGCGCATGTTCATCCTCATTCCAGTGTCCTAGGCGGACTACTACGTGTCGTGCACATGGGCTTGTCGCAGAAACTGCAGCCTCCCAAGCAGGGGCTAGCACATCCAAGCTGACAGACTGATCGTGGCCGATCGGGTTTTCATGGCCATGGGTTCTCCAGACAAGTTGCAATGGCAGGCATGTTATGCGAGAAATTACCAGGGCTCAACGGTTAAGCGGGATCGTCGCCAGCCACAATACAACCCTACAAGGTATGAGATTTGCTAAGGCACCCTCGCACTTCGGTATTCATGACACTTACCTGTCAATTACTTTTAGAAGGCGATTTCAGACTGCAGAATTAGCGCAACCTGAATCTTAACGTGATGCCCACACGGTAGGAAATACGGCCTAACGAGCAACTGGCGAACTAATTTGACTTTTATCAGGCAAGGTTCTGATCATAAGCTAGCGATGGCATGGTATCTTACATACACCAAACATTTCCTCGACCGATCTTACCCAGAATTCATATTACAGCCAGCCACTCCAGAGTGGCGGCAGTGTCCCGGTGCAGACACCCGCATGACATCAAGCTAGCTCCGGCATCTTCAAGACTTAATGTTACATTGATGCAAGGAAAAACTTTTGACAGTTCTTTTTCAACTCAGAAAGACGTATAGACCTATCTCTTCTAGATTGGTATTCGCTGCGGAGCTTGTCGACATCTCTAGATCTTTAGGGTGACTAACAAATGCTGAGACCGGTCAGCCTCATCCTATAAGTCGCCGTACAGACTGTTGTGACCACTAGGATAAAGAGTTCCTGGCGCTATTAAGTAGTATGTTACTATTCTCGCGTATTCTAGCAGCGTATCTGTTTTCTATCCTCACTAATCTGACGATTTGCAGAAATGGCCCAAACGCTGCTAGGCTGCACATTCCTGATCGACTGTATGTAACTTTTGGGTTGTCACAGTGGGCTCTGTCCTACTTCCCGTTTCCTACACCAAATTACTTGCATGAGACGACTCGTTATCCGCAGTGCTATAGTCTAGGATGTCACATTGCGGCTACCTCATGCTGTTACTTCCGACACAGCCCTAGCTTGTCATCTCACTTGTACTGTTTGGACTGTACAATTCTCTCGATTTTTCATGGATATCCTAAACAAGGTTCGGCTATACTAACAGGCAACGAGCTTTCTCGGGAGAAAGCCTTGACTCCTGACGTGGATCTCTACGGTACCTTTTAGCTTATCTGCATATCGATAGATGCGAGACGTCTTCATCTGCCTCTGCTATGAAAGGTATCGGGCCGATGATAGTCTTGAGACCTGATGCGATCCTGGGGGTCTTGGCGTTATTACAGTGTAAAGCTTGAACTTCTTCTCCGATGACCACAACCTAGGCGCAATGTAACAACCAAGGATACCGCTAGCCAAATGTCGTGTCAACTTTTGCTAGTCTCCCACGAACGCTATTGAATTTCTAAAACTAATTCTACGAAAATCTTGCGCACTAATCGCATCCCGCTAGTACTACGACGGAAAAAGTGCTCACCGTTTTGGAATGATCGGACACGGGATGCGAACTTGTTTACTGGCGGTTAATTATCCAAGTATTCGAGATCTTATCTAAGAAATGCTTCTGCAATCAGTTGGGGGGTTCTTGATTCGACAGCTGGAACGCTGATGGTTACGCGCTATTTGCTTCCTATTCGTCACATCAAGTTTCAAGCATCATACAGACGAACCAAGCTCAAGAGCGCCACACTCACGCAGTTCATCCGTCACCCTGCAGGGTCTAGACAGCCTGCCTATTCTTGTCCCTGTTCCTGTCCTTGTTCCTGACATGTTCAGAAATGAGAGGTGAGCAGCACGACAGAATGCGGGGGGACGGATCATCCGCTACACCCAACCGGCTTTCATGGATTTTCTTTCGGTGCCATGCTCGAGTACAGTACTTTCACTCGTCTAGAGAAACCCAGCTCCCCCGCGTCTTGGAGGATCTACGTCCCCGCGATAAAAAATGCAACGATAGTCGAGGCATTCTGAAGGTCATGCGGGCCATTTCGTCTCTACCTACGCAAGGCATGAATAACGCAGAGCCTTAGCAATCCGCGAATGGTAATGACCAAATACTCAATAAGACCTAAAGAGCCTGTCAGCTCGTCACTTCGTACCGCATGTCAAATGCTTGGCCCCTCTGGCTTACGCAAATAGCTGTTTTCGGCTCATCTTATCGAATCTTCTACGGCCTATCTGGGTACGGAATAAGGCCACCGGATGAATTTATAAGCTAATGCTATGGTCGCCCTGCTTGTGAGCGTGATGAAGACCCCTAAGAAACAGCTTTGGTTGTCTATCAATCTTTCCGTTAATGCCTCCCGTGTGTCACAGTGTACGCTAATAGACTTACACGAAAGATTTCGCGGCCTGTCACAGTGGGCTAGTGTCTCATTATCATATTCTCGATCATTATGAACTCCTATGATTAAGGGCCATGGCGTACCTCAAAGGAAGAAATAAACTTGGAAATGTTCCGTTTCTCCTCGTCAACCTCTGACAGGCTGATTGCTGATGGAGTATATGAGGAGGTCACTCAACTAGAGCGAACGCGGGCGCGCCTCGGCTCACCTGTTTCCGAGTCCTCGAAGCGCGTTTTGAAGTTCTGGAGACGCGCCGTAGGCCCAGCCACGTCATCTGCGTGCCTGAACTTGAGGTCGATTTGAATAACTTAAGATCGTATAATCGGTGAGTCAAAACGTACGACGAACCCGTTGGGGTCACTAGTAAAGCCTCTTGCGTTTCACGAGACAAAATAAGGCTGCTAGTGTAGTAAACGCGCTCTGAAAGCTTACTTGAGGCCCCATTTCCAAGGTCGTTCATACTGTCTGGATAAATGTTGATCCTGTGCCGACCTTGAATCCACGTGTACATAGTAAGGTTCAGAGACATGGGGCCGTTCTCCCTAGCGGGAATCAAGGATACCTGCTGCGCATGTTATCTGTCGATGCAAATTCTCATGAACTGAGATTCCGCGTCGCCTTACGGATCGGACCGCTCTGTACGCCACATACCGAGTGTAAAGGGGTATCGCGCTAATACGTCACGACGTACTAACCAGTGATGCTAGTATCTTCTAACCTAGTTCTTACTAGGTCGCTAAAGCACCCAACACTAAGTCTCGTGGATGGAGTCTCTATACTAATTAATGCATATGTGAAACAGGCATACTCACGGGCTTCCTTGCCAATACGGGAGAGCCTAGTATCTATGCGAACTACTTGTCTCCTAAAGTCTCCGTTTGGCTAAACAAATCTTTACCTAGTAGCAGTCTCTGAATAGTGCATGAAGACGAATTCTCTTGTGCTCAACAACTGATCAAATTACTTAGGGCCGCGTCATCAATCGGTATACATTTTGTATTTCATACTGTACCTAGGTGGTCTATCGCCTTGTTGTCATACCAGTTTCAACTCGAATAGCCCCCCTTCTTTCAATAACAGGGAGAACAGCATATCGATTCTAAAAGTCACAAAACACGTAGATAAGTGTTGTCACCGGGCACTCCGCCGCTTTTGTCTCTTTCGTTGCTCGCAGCTCTTTCACCATCTACATGTTCATCGAGTGCATTTCTTCCAGGGGCTTCTGGATGGTCTGTTTCTGCAGCGTAGGTAATACGAGGCCTCCATTTAGCTGAAGTACGAGGTGTTGTCTCCTCGAGCATCATGTCGACTTGCTCGAGCGTGAGGCCCTTGGTCTCAGGAATGAGGAACCAGGTGAAGATGATCGCGGTAGCGCATAGACCACCCCAGATATAGAAGACCTTGGCGCCGAGGTTGCCTTTGTCCTTGTCTACCATATAAGGCGTGATGAGACCAATGATAAAATTCCATAGCCCTGGGGAATTCGTAGGCAGTCAGTGAGGTGTCGTTAGGTTTGAGCCATTGTAAGCTCATGATAGTTCATGTAGACTTTTTCATTGACCATTACTCACAATTGCTTGCAGTTGATAGCGCAACCCTACGCGCTCTCATGGGAAGCGGAAAGATTTCTCCAATGAGCACCCAAGAGCCGGGGCCCCAAGTGCTTGCGAAGAAGGATATAAAGATGCAGATGAAAGTAATCATAACGGAGAGCGCTGTGGCGGAATGTGTAACCGTGCCAATAATAGCAACGATGATCTGGCAGATAGTCATGCCAAACGCCCCCCAGAGGAAAAGTGGTCGGCGCCCAATTTTCTCAATGGCCCAGAATGAAATGGGAGTTGAGAATACGTTGACGAGAGTTGTGATGAGAGAAATTAGGAATGGATCTTGGATAGTTCCCAAGTCTTGGAAACTGCTTCCTTGTTAGCTCAAGTTGCATTCGTTAATACCTATCTTTCACTAGATCATGATGTCCAGGTGATAGAATTAAGCCGGAATTTATGATAGACAGAATGAAGATGCCCGTAACGAACGTTCTAGGACCTACTATGAGATGTCAGCTTTCCCCCGTGATAACATGGTGAAAACAGCTCCCATTGAACTCCGTTGTACGTACCAAGGTTGTTCCAAAATAAAACACGAAGTTAACTCCAGTCCATTGGGACATCATCTGAAGAGTAGTTCCAAGGATAGTACGCCGGAGATTACTGGATCCTTTTTTCAAAGAGCCACGCAGACACGTAAGCCATGTGCTCCAGTAACCACCTGTAGGCATAAGCGAGCGCTCATGCTCATAATTAGCAATGATTTCGGCAAGCTCGTCCTTGACAAGATCACTCGTGGCAGTTTGGCCGCGGAGATGGGACAGGGAATCAGCGGCACGATGGAGCTCTCCTTTGCGGACATAGAATCTTGGCGACTCTGGAAGGAAAGACAGGCCGATAGCGAGAACCAAAGCCCAGACCATCTGAACTGCAATGGGGATTCGATAGGAGCTGTTGTCGTTACGATTTTGGGTTGCGTAGTCGATAGCGGAAGCGAGCAGTAAACCTTGTGAAGTGAGAAAGGGATTAGAAGAGACCACCTCTCAATGAAAGGGGCATAAAAGAGTATGCTTACCGACAGTAATACAGAACTGGTAGCCGGACACAATAGCTCCGCGCACTTTGCGAGGCGCGATTTCAGACATATATAGGATGAGTATTGCGCTTACACCTCCAACACCTAGGCCAGCGACAACACGACCGATGACGAGGAGAGGTAACCCAGCTGAAGCCACCTGGAAAATGACTCCTACAAGGAAAACCACGCAGCTTCCAAGGACGGTGGTCCGCCGGCCGACTAAATCAGCGAAGTCACCAGCAACAAGCGCCCCTTAGAAGAAATATGACAATATCAGCAACCCATGACTAACAGCAAGATAGATCAAGGCTATAAAATACCCACCAACGAAGGTACCAAGTGATAAAACCGACGTAATGATTGCTTTCGAAGACCCGGTCAGACTTGTAGCATCCGGGCCCTCAATTTGCTGGATGAAATACGGCATCCCCATGACGCCGTTGATGTAACCACTATCGTAGCCGAAGAAGATTCCTCCAAATGCGGAAAAGGCGCACGTAAGGTACGATTTTATGGTGACAGGAGCCTCGATTCGGTCCAGGTTGGCCGAACCTCTGATGACCGCATGGTCGGACATTGTTTGCAGGTCGACTTGCTCAGTCAGATTATGTGGTATTAATATTGTCTAATTGTGGCATTGCAATATCCTCAGACTCCCGGTGCTAAACAGTCTAGATCGATATTTCGTAGGTAATGGGGTGTACGTATCGTAGGCAGGTGAGTGTGTGTGTATGTGTGAAGAGATTCGTAGGGTTGATTCATGTATATGGAGAGCATTGTCTAGGAAAATTAGTAGAATCAAAGTTTTGAACATCGTCTCAGATCTGCCGGAGATGGTTATGGCAAGGGCTGCAAGTGCTGCATACGCTAAATGTGTTTACTTCGATAGAGGAAGGAACTTGACTTTGAATAGGCGGAAGACGAAGTGGCAATAATAACTACTAGGTACTTCGTGGGTAACCTAGACCAATCTCAGACTACCTACATCATCAAATAGACCGCACTGCAACAGAGCAAGAATTACTTATGCCAAATAATTACATTTGGCTATGCATCCTACACCTGCATGGTCTTCGGTACAAGACAGAATCGTTTTACTGCTCGTGTGAAATACATATACGACCTGAGTATTAAATACATATCACATAGTAGAGAGGAAAGGGATATAGAAATGTAAGGGTTCTCATTTACAACTATCATGCCGTGGCACTGCATTATTTATACATCAAGTCAACTACTCGAACATCAAACATGCAAACAAGAGTCTGAACTGCTGATATGAGTTACCCTACAGTGTGCCCTCGTCCAAATTTCAAAACGCCATTTGGATATAATTCAGGGAATCCCAAATCTGCCCACCGGGAACGCCGAGCAAAATGCACGAGATATCGCAATCGTCCCTGATATCAAAACCTTCGTTGAAACCAATCGAGGACTTCGTCGAACGATCTTCCTTCGAGACACCACTCAACATCTTTATGTGAATGGACGTAAGACGACTCAACCCACGCACACCCACTCCGCGAAAACGCACCAACGAGCGGTACGATCCGCAAGCACAAGGCCGCGCCAAACGCCGCGCTCCGAGCATTTGATGATCGTCTCCCATGTACCTCCATCGCTCACCTCATCCTCGCCACCAAAGTTGCGTCCGCCGACTCCGATACCTCTCCGCTCCTCTTTTCTCATAAGTCTGAGGATCTTGCCACCAGGAGTTTGGATCGCTAATTTAGCTGGTTTTTTCCCTGCTATGCTTCCGGTTGCTGAGCTAGGGGCCGATGCCGCGGCACTGCTGGTCATGCTCATAGCACTAGTGGGCCGCGCGAAAGGAACTGGACTCGTGCCACCCGGATTGCTAGAGGTGCTATTTCCCAGACTGGATGGGTGTTGTCGAATGGCGAAGACGAAGGTGTTGTTCAAAGCAAGACGCTGACACTGTGGTTGTACGACGTAGATGTCGTGACGTTGGGCATGAGGCGTCGGGTGACGTGTCACGAACTCGTAAGGCGGATTCTCACCTGTGTGGATAATAGGGAGCGCAAAGGCGAGAGGATGTGGGATATCCTTGATGCTATGCATAAGACCTCTCTTGCCCGCATAAACCTTCAAAACGCCCGTGCCCTCGTCTCCTGGGAGCAGCGCTTTGACCGTGTATCGTTTTACACCGTTGTACCATTCCGCTTGGGCTAGAGCTCGCTTTTTAACAACCTCGCCACTTTCAAAGAAATCTCCATCAGAGTCACGCGAATAAGCTCGAACCTCGACTTCTCCAGCTACCTCAACATCCCCCGGCACGTTGAATTTTATATGAAGCATTTCGAGGTCCTCGATTCGGGTTAGTGATGTATTGAAGTCGACCATGGCGATTCCATTTTTGAAGTAAGGCGGACAAGCACCCGGTAAATTTAGGAGGGTTTCATGGGCCACGGGTGGGCAGATATGCTGTTGGGCGTGGTGTTCAGGTATATGCGTCCAACAAATCTCTGTAGGCCTTGTAAGGAACCACCAGAACTCTGCGGTTCCGCTACTTGCATTTGAATAAAGACCACGACGAGGGTTGGAGGGGCTCGCGAGACAACAATCCATTATACGCCACTCATCGTCAACGAGTACAGCATTCCACCAATGGTTTGACCGAGGCATAATATTGGTCTCAGGTACTTCGCCGGGCGTCTTAAGGTAGCCCCGAACTATCTCGGAGTGAATGCCAATAGCAGCGCACATCTCGTGTACTAGAACGGCGTATTCCTCGGCGCATGCTCGTCTTGTCTGAATTACCCGTCGAGTATCTACCTCGCCTTCAAAGTCTTCCTCCCAGGTGACTTGCTCAGCAACCCAGACAAAAATGGCTCGAAGACGTTGGACATCGCTTCTATATGGGCGGCAAACATAAGTTGTGGCAAGTGTTACTGAGGTCGTCATTGGAGGTAAGCTGCTGACGAATCGCGAATTTTTGTCAACTTGGCTGAGATTTAGACCCTGGTAGTTCGTCGGTTCTCGAACTGGAAGCCCATCCGCTCCCTCATCTCCCTCGATGCTCTCGTAAAGTTCGTCGACGGGGTCTATCGCGGGATAGTCCATCATTTGGCAACGATCACGTCGTTCGTTGCGCTCGTTCTTGCTCAGTGTGTTGGACCTATTCACATCACGCCTGATTTGAACCCAATCTATGCCACTGTCTAGTCCCATATCACGAGCAGCATCTCGGCCCAAATTTGTTGTGCTAAGACCGCCCGCAATTGCAGTGATACCATCAGGCACCGAACGCTTGGTGGGAGACGAATGTAACGACGCAGTCCCTGTCGCTATACTGCTTCTACCGGAGGCGACGCCAGTTTTTGTTGCATCTAAAATTCTTTTGATGAAATTCGCCTTCTTCGGTTTTGTCTCTGTTGGCTGAACAAGACCCCCAACGGCAGCAATACTCACGTCGTTGAAGCCGGCTTGTGATTTAGGCCTCATAGCAGAGGTCGAGTGACTTGGATGGTAAGATACACCGGTGAATGGCGTTGTAGGCCGATTTGGGTCCCAATCCTCTTCACCGTCCCGAAAGTCTAATACACTTCGTGCTCGATTCTTTCTAGCCAAACTACCTGCGCTTGTAGAACTAATCCCACCAGCAGAAGTGCCGCTCATTAGACTTCGGTTAGTGCTTTGCGTGTTGGTGCTCGTCGTCGTTGTGCTACTCTGGTTGCCAGAAGAAGCATTTGTTGAGTTCGTTTTTGTAGTGGCCGTTCTGCCTATAAGTCCAACTTCATAAGATGACTTCTGTTTTCGTAGCAGACTACGCTCTTTATGGGGATGGTCACCCATTGACGATTTGGGTCGGCTTATCTGATGACTTTTGAGTGGCGGAGGCGGCGCCGGATCCATATCACGGCCAATGGATCCCACACTTGAGCTATGCTGGTGCATCCTCCGGAGCCGAGTCTCCATCCTTTCTACATAATTGTCCAGCTGAGGAAGCGGGTGCTCGTCTTTGTAGCCACTGTGAATCGTGTTCTCCTGTGAGGACTCGCCGCCACCACCATATGATTCATAACCGGAATCTTGGTGCGCAAGACCCATTGACGTCTGGGGCCTTGTCTGCTTCTTTCGGGACCTGCGATGAACAAGGTCGAATGACTCTGGCGACCATGGGTCGAAAGATGGCTCAGGGGAGCCACTCTGCCGTGGTACACCTAAAGCATCCAGCTGCTCTATTACACCATCCATAGCCTCACGTAGGGGGGAAGGCGTGAAACCGGCGCCTGCAGGAGATGGTGGTACTGGCGAAATTGCACGCGGTGTATGGAATCCTTGTTGACGAGACCGGTCGTCGTAGGAAGCATTTGAATTCCCTCTAGTAATGAGACTGCGGTGAGGAGGCGGAGCGGGTGGTGGAGGTGACTCGCGCTCTGCTCCCGGCCGATAGGGTCTAAAGCTAAATGAAGGAGAGGGGGATGGTGCTCGTGATTCATACGTCTGGGGCGGAGGTGCGGGTGACGGGGCTCTCGTTTCATAGTGCTGTGTGGGCGGTGGTGCCGGTGAGGGTGCTCTATGGTGGTGGTTGAACACTTGAGGTGGAACAGGTGAGGGACCTCTCTGATTATAGCTAGAGACATGTGGCGGAGCTGGAGAGGGAGCTCGATCGTGGTACGAACTAATAGGAGGTGCTGGTGAGGGTGCACGAGAGTTATAAGAGCCCACTGGAGGGGCGGGCGAAGGAGCTCTGTGGTGATATTCGAGCATACGCGGTGGAGCTGGTGAGGTAGCTCGAATGTGGTAGGAACCAACAGGAGGCGCCGGCGAAGGAGCACGAGAATGATAAGAACCTACTGGAGGCGCTGGTGAGGCAGCACGTTGGTATGCATGGTGAGGCGCGGGTGACGGTGCCCTCGAGACATATTCACGTGTCTCTGGAGGCGTAGGGGCATGGCCAGTCTTTTCGCGAACACTGTTTCGGAATGAACTGGTAGAATCTTTCCTAGGCGGCGTGAAGGAAGGCTGCCGTATGACCTCGGGTTGTTTTGCCGTCGTGTAATGGGGCGCCTTTGCATATGCTTCAAAGGGCTTGCGAAACGGTTTGGACTTCGCTTTCTGTAGGCTGCTGGACGGACTCGGTGTATTGCTCGAGGTCAACGGGCTTATCGACCTACTGATGGGCCGGAAGTCATCGGGCAATACCTCGACGAAGTTGGATGGGAAGACGCCGACAGTCTTGTTGCGCCGTAACCTCCCGGTCCACCACGAGCCGTCGCCCGCATTCAGACATTCAATCAAGTCTCCTTCGATGAATCCCAGATCTCGTGATGACTACCACGTATAGCTTGTCAGCACACCGCCGTTTGCCTTGTAAAGGAATACTAACCTCTCCTCCCCATGAATAGACAGCTCTGCACCAACACGGAAACCGTGTGGGCAAGGGCGGTGGTGCTGGGACCATTGCGCCCAGTGTTTATCCCAAGGTGAGGCCTTCTAAAGCGCAGAAATTGTTGTCACGTTCCGCCTCACTTCAGGGCGCAATCTGGTATCGAGTCGGTTGTAGGCTGTGTGTCGAAATGTCACCGCCGGTTATACGAGATCCAGTCTCATCGTCTGTCGGACAAAGGGTCTTGCAGTAGTGTGTTGTCTGCAGAATTGGATAAACAACCAGGGCTTAGGAAGCGGTGAGGGCGCTCTGGTGAGTATGAAAACCGCTGGATAGTAAAGTTGTGGAGCATATAGATGCTATATCGCGATATTATTATTATGGCTTCGACGACTGGAGTAACAGACACAATAGGGATGGAATCAGCCTGGAAACAGAAATAAGCACAGGTAAAAAAGAGTGCATAGGTAGGTAGTGCACAGGCGTAGTTCCTGTCGGCTCTCGTGATGCATTTGCGAATAGGACAGGGTTTGGTACCATGAAATGCCCACTGTCTCGCTGCCAGTAAAAATGCATGAAGCATGGGGAAATGGGAGTTCGCAGGTCTTCGCGTAAGCATGTCACTTCGTACTTTTCCAAACAGAGGGGTCCTATTTGTGGTTGCCCAGTAACCGATAGCTGAAAGTGGGTCTGTTGCTGAGCAAAGCAGCCAATCACTGTTGTCCCCCTAGTACCTTTGATGCCCAAATCTGTTGTTTCACAGAGTTTCCAGCAAGTGATAACGCCACTTGAAGGTTTAGCTTGGAAAGTACTAGGCAAATTTGGCGTGGCTTCGTATAGAGGAAGTCGGTTTGACTCCTCTGGCCGATTTTGAAGAGAAACCCTGAAGTTTTCGACTGAACTCTAATGTTGTGTGTGTATATAGTAGTTTTGGATTTGTTCTCAACTTGGGGTTGTTTTTAGGCGCCGGTAATCAATGTCCTGGACAGATCGGGAAACCCATTGATGTCACTCTACTGTACTCAGTAAAGGTCGGGTGCGCTAGCCAACTGGCATGCGGAGGTGGACATGTGCGCGCAATAAGACAATCCTATTATGCTATGTTTCTCGAGGTGCATGCTTTATCTAGGATAGGGATTCCGCCATATGCATCTGTGCGGATTTCCTCCCCCGCTCTCCTGTGCTCTCGGTGCTCCCAGACATACGGAACCTATGCCCCATTGTACGCCACTAACATCATGGGAAGCGTCGTCGTTTTGCAGCAACAGATCTTCCCGAGTCATCGCAGAAGAAAAGGCTACTTACCGATAAACACAGCTGGCCGCCCTAGTCCGGCCAGTATCCGGCCCTAACAACACTATTGGTCGGAAAGCGCAGACGACTTCTTAATCGGGAAAAGACGCTACACCAAGACAGGCAAATTGTTGTTGGCCCTAGCTTGCCGTCCCTGGCCCCCTCTGTCTTCCCTGACAACCACTGGCTGTTGCGACGATTCAACTGTTTGCTTTCTGGTAGTAGAGCCCTTATTTCCCCCCCCCATCACCTGTCGCTAGTAATCGACTGCTTACACCTCCCTATAACCTCCGAATATCCAGGCGCTCTGTATCCATCACTATCACAGTATTACAGTTTTACCACTCTGATTTGTCCAGGCATCGGCGCGCATCTCCGTGTCTGCGTGCAGTTGTTGCTGTGCTGCGCGCTGTTCGGCGCTTGTTACATTCTGGCTGTCGCCAAGTTTCAGGCCGAATTGCTTCGCCATAGTCTGTCGCCGATTCAATTAACCACGCATCGTTGTAAACCCATATATCTTTACCATTTCTTAGCAACATGGCGGACGAAGCGATTGCTGGCCACTACCAGGTTCTGGAAGAACTGGGTCGTAAGTAGCCCTCTACTGTAATGCTTAGCTTACTGAACTTGATTTCTATGAGACGGTAGTTGCTGACTTACCTGGAATAAATATAGGCGGTAGCTTTGGTGTGGTCTATAAAGGTATCGAGAAGGCAACTGGTGAGGTGGTCGCTATCAAACATGTTAGTCTCTAGAAGTCCTTTCTCTGTCTGAGTTTGGCCTTGCATTGCTGTTTGTCGAAACTAACCCATTTCCATTAAGATCGATCTTGAATCGACCGATGATGATATTCAAGATATCCAAGCCGAGATTTCTGTTTTGAGCACATGCGCCAGTTCCTATGTCACACAATACAAGGCCAGCTTTTTGCGGGGAAGCAAACTATGGATTGTAATGGAGTATCTGGGAGGTGGATCATGTCTCGACCTGGTATAATTTACACCCTGAAATATTTCTTGCAATCTTCTTTCTGACGTCGACGTCTGTGCAGCTGAAGCCGGAACCCTGTTCTTTTGCCGAACCGCAGATTGCAATTATCTGCCGCGAACTCCTCCGTGGTCTCGAGTACCTCCACGCCGAAGGAAAGATTCATAGAGACATCAAGGCAGCGAATGTCCTCTTATCGGAGTCCGGGAAGGTTAAGCTAGCTGACTTTGGCGTCGCCGCCCAGCTTACCAACATCAAGTCTCAGCGCAATACCTTCGTCGGTACCCCTTTCTGGATGGCACCAGAAGTAATTCAGCAATCTGGCTACGATTTCAAGGCAGATATTTGGTCATTGGGTATTACAGCTCTGGAAATGGCAAATGGAGAACCTCCTCACGCGGCCCTACACCCTATGAAGGCTCTGTTCCATATTCCCAAGAACCCTTCACCTAGACTCGAAGGCAACTTCTCTAGGGATTTTAAGGATTTCATAACACAGTGTCTTATGAAAGACCCGGAACGTAGGCCCTCAGCCAAGGAACTATTAAGACATCGATTCATCAAGTCTTCAGGCAAGATCGAAGCCTTGCAGGAACTGATCGAGAGGAGACGGACTTACGATGCGACTAAGACTAAAAAGAGGAACCGACCATACTATCAGGAAACACTTCAAGACTTGTCGCCTCAAGTTGAGCACGACGAATGGGTGTTCGACACAGTAAGATCAGTAGTGCCGCGGAAAGCAACAGTTAAGTCACGGAAACCGTCATCGATCTTCTCTACTGAAGAGGCATTACGAAGAATGGATCTCAAGGACGCACCTCTACAGCCGTCCTCTCCAGCACCTCCAACTATGCGGAAGTCCACCGTTTTAAGACAGCCGTCCGGGACATACGTATCTAGCAGTAGGTCCGTACGTGATCCGCCTGCTCCAGCCTTGCGCCGTCCACTCCAACCAGATATGTCATTTGGCAATTCCGGCTCGTCACAGCGCTTATTTCGGAGAGTACCATCTGATGGGTCCAACTCGGGGCGCGCCTCTTCTCCTAGTCCCTTTGATGACATCACAGATGAGAATAAGCATCCCAATGCGGTTGAGGTAACTAGCAAGGAGGCAATATTGGGTCGGCGTCTGTATTCGAAAGCCCTCGATCCCACCCTGGCAGAGCTTCATGCACAAACCTCTAGCATGGCTAAGAGAGAGGCTCTGGCAAAGCTTTCCGATGCCTTTGCCGCTCTCGATGCCGTTGATCCTGAGGGGGCGTACCACCTCCTCCGCAATCTCAACTCCACCATCGCACAAGACAACAAGCTGTCTAATGCATTCTTAAACACTCTAGATTCTTCAACGGGACCCATCGAATCGGATAAGCCACATGGAACGGTGATAATTAAAAGTGCGCCGGCCAATCCGCCTCCGAGCCCAACGAAGCTTGTCCTCGCCGCGAACAACCCGCACCTCAAGAGCCATAGGAGGCGTCAGAGCGCTGCGGTGTTGAATCCTGGTGCTGGTAGTCCTGAAAAGGCTATCAAACAGGAACGAGATGCTGAGAAATTGGCGCTGCAAGCTAAGTACCCTGGCCGCGAGCCTCAGCCCGGCATGGAACATTGCAAACAGCTCTCCGATGTTCTCTATAGCCGATGGGTCGACGGCTTGCGCCTACGTTGGCCTAGCACATGAACGGCTAAGGCTATGCACTCAATGTGCACCCCCCGTCATATCTGGTGACGTGTAGTAGACTGTATAAAGATATGCAAGGAGACTTAAATTTCTTCTATTCAAGTCGAAATTTTGTGTACAAACGTTGTAAAGGGAGTCAAAAAAGGTATTACAATGGTGTGCGTTCCTGTTGTACAGTTACGAAGTCCCATCCCACCATTGCTTGAGGAAGGAGTTCCTATTATTTGGTGCTTCGTCTTGTGTTTATCTTCGGCGCTCGGATCAGGTGTTTTTTTGACGGGCTGTTTTGATTTCGGGAAGGGGTGGACTGATCACGCTAAGATTCGCTACGGGTTGTAGTCTTGGCCCTTTCCCCGTCCATGTGTGCATTATCCGGTGTTGGTTGTCTTTCTGATGTTTGTTTTGCTCATGCCTGCAAGGGCGACATTTCCAGAAATAAAAGAATGGGAGTTTTCCATTTTTTGTTCTTCTGCTCGGATTCCAGAACTTGGGGAATTTGGAGGAGAAATGTAAATCTTCCGACTGTATAGATACTTAGATAGATGGGTGGTTGTCTAGCCAGAGTACCAACTATGGTGAGATGTCCCGTTCGACACGAGCATCTGTCCTCATTAATAGTATGCGAGATTATGCTATTTTTCGATCTTGCCGTCCTTTAGTGGGAAGGACATAGTGATACGCTCTTCTAACTTCAATACGTATTTATTTTGGAATGCGTAGAGTCTAGGTAATTATTAAATATTTAGAGAGGGAAAACCTGATTCCCGATATCCTTTACCTCCTGCGGCTAGACTTCTATTATAGTCGATTATGTGTATGCTAGAATATCTAGACAAGGGTGAGGTTCATCAACAGCTGCTTTGGGATTTGGAAATGGAGGTCTATCTATAATAGTACCCCTGACAAACAAAGTTTAGCAATACTACACATGTCAAGCGTGTGAAGTTATCATATTCCTAACATCAATGTCCGTATAGAGTTGTGCATGTGTTGCTAGAATCGAAAAATCACGATGGAACTTCCAACGCTGATACCAAATTTCCCGAACCGAGTCTATATGATCGATATCGTACATCTATCCCTCTAACAATGTGAAGGCTTCCCAGGTCGTGTGTCCCACTCTAATATCGTATAGGCTTTTAGTCGTACTCGTAACCGGACGCATAAATCGATCGTGTAAAAAAAGGGGGGGTATATTGTAAGAGTTGTCAGTTGAGGTATATGATACTAAATCGTTAGGACCCTTGCTCTCCTTAACTACGTGTTGATAGGGTGTTCAGCCTCGGCTTTTGCTTTCAGCTCGTCTTCTACTTCTCGTCCATCGTCACCATTGTCTGGTATGCTATTGTTTACAGGTGATTGGAGAAATCCCTTATCTTCGACCTCCTGGATCTTCTCCAGGAAGATGTTACCCATCATCATATACCCTTCGTCGGTCGGATGGATATTGTCTGGCCCAATGTCCTCTTCTTTCGGACGGTTAGGCATTCCCTCGCTGTAGTGCATTTCTGCTAGGGCAACAGTCTTATTTTCGCGCATCAGATCATCAGCCACTTGTCGGATCTGTTTATTGGCACTGAGGATGCATGGCTCATAATCTGGATCTGGCGTTGTGACTAGCGTTGACATGATCATCGTTGCTTGGGGGTCTGCCTCGAGCATAGTGTCCATTAGAATCCGCATTCGTGGACCAATGTTTTCGGTGTCATCGTTCTGAAAACAATCGCTAGTACCAACTTGCACAAGGATCAGATTAGGCTGGAGCGCTGGAACCGATTGTGTCGCGTGCTTGGTGGTCGTTCGTATCCGGTTGGCGCTGTAGCCCTCGACATCATTATCTTCCCAGTCGCCAAAACGGTTGAAGCCTACGCAGTTCACGACCTTTCCTGAGGATATAAGAGTATCCCTGATAAGCTTCCTATAGCCCCGATCGCCCGTTGATACCTCTCCGCGGGTTATCGAAGCCCCGATGAACATCACACGTAAAGACTTGACATCTACTCTTGAGCTATTGCCGGGGCTAGAAGTGCCATGACCGTTTCGTGCCTCCCCGATCCGAGGGTACAGTTCGTAATCGACGATACTATATGTGAAAACACCTGCCAACCTTCTGTTAGCCGTCAAGAAGTTGCCTGGCAATGGAATTGGGCGACGTACCTATCAGGGCTAATATCAACGCAAATACCGTCAGTACCTTGGGCCAGCTGGGGAGTCCCATTGTGACGGCTCGTCATTGTAACATCTGTCAATAAGCATGCTCATTTCAAACAGCCACGAGGATAGGGGAACCCTTATGTACCTAGGTAGGTAAGCAACCTACGTTTTCCGCCGCCCCTACCTTATCAAGTTATGTACATAGAACTAACAACCTCCCGCGTAAGTTGGGGCGGGACTTGGCGTAGCCATCCTTCTACTTGTGCCCCCAACGAACTCCAGACCAACACTATAAGTCAGCCTTATCCCGCGCCATGATTGGGTTAATGCGTTACAAAGAAGACAAACAGAGGAAACACTCCCTGATGATCCGTAAGACTGGTGTCTGGGCCTACGTCATTCAGACCCGACACACTCTGTAGACGGATAAGAAGGCTCTATTCTCTTTGATTTAGATATGACGCGTACAGGCAATACATCTTCAAGCGATCCAATCCCATTACGGAGAGCGTCGCAGTTCGATGGGCGAAAGCGAGGACAAGGTTCGCATCATCCGACGTTCACAGCCGTTTCGGAAAGCGCTTCTGCCTCGCTTATCTGCAGTAATTCGAATAATTTCACGCATTACTCAAAGCTCTGTTGGCAATAGCTCCTACTACGTAGTATATTGTATATTGTATGTGCATAACTGGGTACTCTAGCGTGCGGCGAAGTTTCTTTTATGAACAAATGGCTGTTGAGCAAGTCGTGCGTCCACATCTATAAATGCGCCTGCCAAGAGGCGGTCCGCTAAGCGACATGTGTCGACGTTCTTGGCGCCGGTTGGAGTATGTATCTTACATAAAAGGGGGGTTTAGTTTTGTAACATGGACAATAAGGCTTATCGTAAATTCAGCTCAGAATATTTGATGATCCTTACTTTCGGATACCTCGGGATCGATGTGAACTTGGCAACATTCGAAGTAAATGGCAGTCTATGGGCATTAGGAAGTGGGAAAAGAAAGAAAGAAAGGATAGACCGAAATACCGTTCGCTCTACAATAGGACACTGAGACGGTCCAAAGCTATCTAGCCTGTGGTAACTTAAACCTAACATACGCAAGATGGGGGCGCAAATTCTGCGCAGGGACCCGTGACTATCCAGCTAGAAAAGTTCGGATATGATCCAATTGCCCCGACTTACCTGATAACCTCAAAAGGTGCTAGCATGATGCCGTTACGTTTGCTGGGCGGTGCCTGTCCACTTTCAGGAGCTCGTTAGTATATAACCATTAAGGTATACTCGAACGTAGCTTTCAAGATGAGGTGTTTAACAATCAACATTGTTTGTTATCTGAGGTGAAAGAAGGATCATGGTGCCCATGAAACCTTTGGATTTAGAAACATCCGCTAGAATGCGATAATATGTCGCTCCCTTGCTTGCCTCTTATATACTTGGATGGGGTTATACCTCGGCTACCTCGTCAAAAAAAGTTACGATTTGAATGTCTGCGAGATACCGTCCTTCAAAGGGTCCTGCGTTTATTATATCTTACACTACTGGGTTATTTCTTGTTGTACCTTCGTAGCTAGCGGTAAAACAACTTAGGGAGGCGAACCTTCTGGTTGGTCGCCTAAATAACGGCTCTCATCAAAATCACTTTGTCCTCTGTGGTATTGTTGTTGTTATCCATCATGGAATAATCAGGATGGAAATGTTTGGGGGTTATACACAGTGTTACTTAGGACTTGGTAAATAAAATTAGAAAGCAAAATCGTGTATCATTCTTAGCAAGCGCATGTGGCGGACGGCGGAGTATTGAGAGCCAGCAGTTTCTGGTGCAAAATTTGCGAGGCATTCACTTCCAAGCAACTTGAAGTAATCATACCCATCATGCCCTGGCTGTTTTAATTACAAATACGCAATGCGCAACCACTATAGATTAAAAGATATAATCTCATATAGAAAATGGAGGTATTCTGTTTCTAAGCTGTAAACGCATGAATAGGTGTATTATAGATAGGTGTCTACCTCTACCTGTATGTAGCATAAAACTACACCCGATACAGTTAGTTATATGGATAGAATTACCACATTTATTACATACCTAGACTATCCACACAAAGTGGAAGGGCGGGACTTCTTACCTGTTATCATTTGAATGTTTACGCCTAAAAAAGATATGCACGCTACCTAGGCGAGCTAGGTAGGTACTATGTAAGGTATTAGGTAGGACCTACCTACCTGGTACCTGGTTTTAAGCTTAACTGGCAACTGTTATTGACGAATTTTAACGCCTACCTTACTGTACCCCTACGGGCGGGTACCTAACTAAGCGCACCTAGAGGCCACCAGAGCGCGTCTCTCTAGCCCCGCGCCCCGCGTTACCGTCGCCGTGAACAGTGCACACTCACTGTAGGTAAACACTCCATCGTCTTCAAGGCCCATGTCTGTACCGCCATGGAAAGTTTCCTTCGCGAATGGAGGCAAGACGCCTGGAATAAAGCTCAATACGAATCAGCCATCTTTATCGGCGATAAGCTGTTAGCGCTCACTAGTATGCCTTCGCCCATTTGCCGCTCGCTTAGAACTTCGTGTAAAATGCTAAACGGTGTGGATAGATGATGATAATGATGCTTTCTGGCTAGCACAAGTGCACTTTGCCACGGGCAACTACACCAGGGCACAAGCGTTCCTCTCGAAACAGGAGCTCATTTCTCGGAACCCGTCATGCCAGTACTTGGCCGCTCATTGCTTCATCAAGCAATCGCGTTACGACGAGGCCCTCGCAGTGCTGGGGGAGCACTCCCCGGATCTTATATCAAACCCTGCGACTAAGCGCAAAACACAACACACGAATGGCCGATCTACGGCAGGTGTGGGACGCAGCTTCTCAAGGGCCCAAGACAGGCGGGATGAGCCATCAGACGAGGAAACGGCCAATAGGCGGTTCGAGGCCGCCATGTGCTATCTCAGAGGTATCTGCTATGCCAAACAGAATGCCTTCGATCGAGCTAAAGAATGCTACAAAGACGCCGTTCGAATCGACGTGCAATGTTTTGAGGCCTTTCAGCAGTTGATGAAGAACTCCCTGATGTCACCAGATGAAGAATGGCAATTCTTAGAATCTCTTAATTTTGACGCCATAAGGGTGTCTGCTGATCCTTCCTCCTCACAGGAAGCTGCCGAGTTCACCAAAATGCTTTATACCACGAGGCTCTCTAAATACCGGAACCCCGACTCATTTACCACTGCTTGCGAGACTTTATCAACCCACTATAATCTTGCCTCAAATCCGGATCTGCTGTTAGCCCGAGCAGATCTGCTATATACCCAGTGCAGATATAAGGATGCTTTGACTATAACGAGCTCTGTGCTCGAAGAGGATAAATACAATTTTGGCATATATCCTTTGCACCTTGCTTGCTTGTTTGAACTCAAGATGAAGAATGTCTTATTCTTGATAGCACACGACCTTGCCGATAACCACCCTGAGGAGCCTTGTGCCTGGCTCGCAGTGGGGATTTATTACTTCGCTATCGACAAAATTGCTGAAGCGCGACGCTATTTTAGTAAAGCTAGCATGATGGATGCGCATTTCGGGCCTGCCTGGATTGGCTTTGCCCATACCTTCGCGGCCGAAGGTGAGCATGATCAAGCGATATCGGCATATTCGACGGCCGCTCGGCTATTTATGGGCACGCATCTCCCCCAGGTGTTCTTGGGAATGCAAAACCATGCCTTGAACAACATGACTCTTGCCGACGAGTTCCTGAAAACGGCCTATGGTCTCTGCAAGACGGATCCTTTACTGCTCAATGAGATGGGAATTGTATATTATCACCAAGATCGACCGCAAGAAGCTGCTACGCTATTTCTCAAGGCGTTAGAGGTAGCCGAAGATATTGACGCGGAGCCGCAGGCTTGGCTCTCGGCACGTACAAACCTCGCGCATGCCTATAGACGCGCAAAGAAATATGACGATGCGTTGGAGCAGTTTGACGAAGTCCTACGGCAGGGTGGCAAAGATGCTGCTATCTTTGCTGCAAAAGGGTTGATATACATGGAGGATGGAAAGTGGGGTCTGGCTGTCGAAGTATTGCATCAAGCCCTGGCGATTCATCCACAAGACCCGATTGCGACGGAATTGTTGAATAAAGCATTGGAAGAAACCGCAGGGATGTTGATTTAAGGCCTACGTCTATCTAGGCTTGGTTTCCGAAACCGTTATACGGCTATATAGCTACTTCGGTGCTCTTGCGTACAGAATCACATCAGGAAGCAAAAACTTTTGTCTTAGTCGCCCAACCAACGTTATATTAGATACCGTGGAAGGAAGCCGGCAGCAGATAATGCTATTAGCGGCCTATCAATAACTAGGAATGCTCAGCTCTTCGTCGTCGAGAGTTCGCGTTAAAATCGCGCTCTTGAAAGAGTCATGCGATGACTTTGGAGGCTTTCTACTACTCCCTTTAGATGCGTGTAGTGTATGCGGTTATTGGAGTTGGGAAATCAGTTGGAGAAAAGATGTTGAAATATTCTTTTGCTGCCAATATGTAGGAACTTGGAACGGACTCATCTGGCTTATTCTCTGGACATTAGACACAATGTGCAAAGTGGGAACTCAAGCATTAGCGACATCTTTATCTTTCGGAAAGGGGCAAAAATAGGATAGCTACTTTGCGGGACTCGATGACAGCGGGGGCGGAGTTCTGGGAAAATAAAAGGTAACTGACTTTGCCTAAACGTGATGACTGACTGGCGATTTCACTCACATCAAACCTTGGAAGGCCACTACGCTAGGCTTAGGTACTTACTGCCCTAGGTAATCAAGGGTTGACGTGCAGCCTCAAAAACTCAGATATCCACATGGCCATGCAATCAATTCTTTAGGTACGCGATTAGAGCAACCCATTTCAAGTTATCCAAAGCTATATGCTCATATATTAGGTGGCTACTACCCAGTCACCTAGGTTAGTCACCTAGCCACCTAGGTAAGTATATCTAGTAGTTTAAGGTAGTACATACCTAGGCACAAAGGCAGGCACGTTGCAGTCCTTGATGGAGGCGGTTGAGCCAAGTTATAGTGGTCCCTTTTTTATCACGTGACTCCATATTGCTTACTCAGTACCTAGGTAGGTTAAATGGGTCCAAGTGTTCTCAAAAGGTTTGAACCTAAAAAGTTTCGCCCCAAAAATCAACCGCATTGATCCTGCAATCAATAAATACTATCGACCCTCCTAGCGAACCTAGAGCGTGATTAAGAGGTTGCGTTTGAGCTCGCATCATTCACCATGTCGTGGAGAAATCAAGGCATCACTGGTTCCAACAACATCCCCCTTGGCACGCGGCGACGATTCGGTGGCGACCAAGATGGTGCTGAAGTGAAGCGCGAAGACAGTAGAGACGGTCTTGACGGCGCCTTCAATGGCGACCGCGACCTGAAGCGCGGTCGCAGCCCTGAGCCTAGTGAGTATCGCGCCGCTTTGCATGACCTTAAACCGGGCCCCTCTTTGTTCTCTGCGACCGACCTACATGTATTTATTATTTATTCTAACCGTGCTATTCCACAGGGACCGAAATAGACGGCCCGCGCCGTCGCAAAAAGCGCAATAGATGGGGCGATGCCTCCGAGAACAAAGCTGCCGGCCTCATGGGCCTTCCCACTGCTATCGTGGCAAATATGACCAGCGAGCAGCTTGAAGCTTACACCTTGCACTTGCGAATCGAAGAGATTAGCCAGAAACTGAGGATCGACGATGTTGTTCCTGCTGACGGTGACAGGTAATGTTTTGCTCCTGTCTCTTCCCTTTTCGGCCCCTTTTGGCCTAAAGATGATGTCTCTTTTACTAACTCACGCGCCTCTTGCAGATCTCCTTCTCCCCCACCGCAGTATGATAACCATGGTCGCCGTGTCAATACTCGAGAATACCGTTACCGCAAGCGTCTGGAAGATGAACGGCACAAGCTGATTGAAAAGGCCATGAAGACCATTCCTAACTACCACCCACCGCAGGATTACCGCCGACCGACCAAGACTCAAGAAAAAGTCTACGTGCCGGTTAACGATTACCCGGAGATTAACTTCAGTGAGATTGCTAACCCTCTAACCTTTCTAACCATATCTTTGCCCCTTCTTGTTCGGGATCTTGCCAGGAGTGCCGTCTCAACTCTATTCGTAACGTGGAAGCTCTGGCGACATCTAACTACATTCCCATATCCTTAACTTGTGACTCGTACTAACACTAGCTGTTCTTACTAAAGTTGGTTTACTTATTGGCCCTCGTGGCAATACTTTAAAGAAGATGGAAACTGAATCCGGTGCGAAGATTGCAATCCGCGGAAAAGGTTCCGTGAAGGAAGGTAAAGGCCGATCCGATGCTGCACACGCGAGCAACCAGGAGGAAGATCTTCACTGCTTGATCATGGCAGATACTGAAGAAAAAGTCAACAAAGCCAAAAAGCTGATCCATAACGTGATTGAAACTGTAAGTTCATCCCGGGATATACCCTTCAGTCCTCTTGATATGAATTACTAACTCGCCATTAGGCTGCCTCGATCCCCGAAGGCCAGAATGAACTGAAGCGGAACCAGCTTCGCGAGCTTGCAGCACTCAACGGTACTCTGCGTGATGACGAAAACCAGGCGTGCCAAAACTGTGGTCAAATTGGCCACAGAAAGTACGACTGTCCAGAGAAACAGAACTTCACTGCCAATATCATTTGCCGTGTTTGTGGAAATGCAGGTCACATGGCTCGAGATTGCCCCGATCGACAAAAGGGTGCTAGCTGGCGTAACGATGGACCTCGTGCTGCTGGTCGCATTGGTGGAGGAGACGGTGTCGACCGTGAATACGAGGTGAGTTTCCCCCTTTACTGTTGCCTTCGAAGACTACTATCCCAGTGACTGACCACTTTGTTTAGCAATTGATGCAAGAGCTTGGTGGTGGGTCAGGCGGAGCACCTGCTCGCATAGAAGCTGGGCCAGGCTCCTACAATAACAATAACAATAACGGCGACAGCAAGCCTTGGCAGCGTGGCCCTACCGGCGCAGCTGCTCCCTGGCGCTCCCGCAATGACGATCGTGGTCACGAAGGTGGTAATGGTGGCGGTGGTGGCGGCGGTACGGCTCCTTGGCGCGATCGCGGCAACCGTGGCGGCGACAGCCAAGCAGGCGATTACTATGGTGGCCAAAACTACGGCAATGGTTCATCTGCTCCGGGAGCCGCTCCCTGGCATCAATCTAACCAGGGTAACGGTCAGCCAGGTTATAATAGCTATCCTGGCTATTCTGGTTACGGCACCGCACCTCCCGGAATGGCACCGCCTCCCGGTCTTCCCGCAAATCCTCTAGGTGCACCTCCAGGGCTCCCTGGCAACTTGAATGCCTTGATCCAGCAATACGCTGGTGGTGCTGTTCCACCTCCTCCATCTGACGGCGCTCCTCCGCCCCCTCCGAGCGACCAGCCTCCACCTCCTCCTCCTGGTGCTTAGCGTGTTGCAGGGCAGACAGTCTCAACTTTCGGATACTAACCTTGACAATTTTACGAATCTACCCGTCGATGTTTCGCACACTAATTAATTCGGTATTGCTCACTAACTACGCCTACAAGCATTACTTTGAATTGGGCGACATGATATTTAGGAAACGCCTATGAACACCGTATCACATCGTATCGCATTGTAGTTAGACATATGGAGGTTTGATCTTAAATAACACGAAGGGGATGAGAGGAGTTCGGTGTACGATCAAGCAATTAGGACTAACATGTAGCTATTAAATTGAGAGAAAAAAGTAAAGTGAGATGACAAGTGACCTTTTGTGAGCCTGTAAGGTGATCTGCAAGGTCAATCAACTAATAATAAGACGTCATGTTTCTTGCTGTTCTTCAGACAGCTATCGCCTGCCAGTACCTACTACAATTGTAGTGGTTGTAGCACTTGGGTGCTGTTTCAGTCCCGCCATCTTGGCACTACATACTTATAAGTAGTAGATCTTAGGTAATACATATATGTATGTAGGTATACAATACTAAGTACCTAGGCTACCTACCTAGGTACGGTAGGTACTTCCCCTACTCCCCCGCACTGATGCCAATCATCCTCTGACAACTTACAATATAATGGATTGCCAGAGGAAGTCTCAACTTAGAGAGCTTCGACCTGCTTGTCATCTACAGACTAGGTACCTGATAAGGCAATGAGCTCTATTTATCGTGTCACTTCATCTATGATAGACACTACAAACGAATAGACAAACCCCAAATTCTACCCATCGTCCGTTACCTACCTACCTATCTACTCGTGTGTGCCTAGTATATACATCTGATCCCTGCCAGCTAGCTCGGCTGGATTGCCTACATACCTCTGCATCGCATAATGTCCCACTGAGCTCCCTACTATGTACATACAGCAACAACTCCCTACCTGGTATCGTATTCGTTGATATTGGGAAGCTTGCTTCCCCACTTCTCCAGAGCGACGTAGAGCTGGGGCTCAACCCATCGTTGTAGCCAGATTCTCTCTATCACACACGACGCGACTTGTGTCGCATTCTCATAGGCCGACTGGTTCTCCTTTCTACTTTTGCATAAATCCTCTGCTAGCATGGGTCTGTCGAACCCTTTTGCCTTCCAGCCGTTCCCGGTAGTCTTCTGGACCACCATCACCTACCTGGCCCTGCTCATCCCACTTGTCATCATTCACGAGACTGTTCCCGCGCCCCCCGGCGACGCGACTGTATATCATGGCCTGAACCTGACAAAAGCATGGCTAGACCTGACTGTGCTGTCACATTCGTATCATCCCTTCAACAGCCGGCAGAATGATGAGGTACATAATTGGCTATTGCTTGAGTTGGACGAAATCAGGAAGAGGAACTCGGCTGATGAGTCTGACTTGGTGATTCTTGAGGATGTCATCTCCAACGTAACAGCCTCTGACTCCATTTGGAGCCCTACCACCAACAAAGTCACCTATTTCGAGGGCAAGAACATTATCGTCTATATCCGGGGCAAAGACGACCCCCCCGGCCGCTGGTGGGAAGATGTCTCGTCAGGCTACAGGGCTGAGAAGGCGATCGGTAAAGGCGGTGTCTTGCTGAATGCTCACTATGATTCGTGCGTGCCCGATTCTCCCGTATCTCGAAGAAGGTTCTAACATTGGCACAGAGTCTCTACCGGCTATGGAGCAACCGACGATGGCATGGGCTGTATCACTGTGATGGCCCTGGTTGACTACTTCTCCCGCTCCCAGAATCAACCTCAGAGAGGCATCGTGGCCCTACTCAACAATAACGAGGAGGATTTTCTATGGGGGGCCCAAGCTTTCGGGAAGTCCCCGTTTATGCCTTTCTGCCATACTTTTCTAAATCTCGAAGGGGCCGGAGCCGGGGGCCGCGCGACCCTCTTTCGAACCACAGATGCCGAGGTCACTGCTGCATATCGTGGAAGCCCCAATCCATTTGGTACCGTCATATCATCGGATGCCTTTGGTCTTGGGGCAATCCGGAGTAACACCGACTACATCGTTTTCAATGGCGTATACGGCATGAGAGGACTTGATATGGCCTTCTATCGCCCTCGTGCCAGATACCACACTAATCAAGACGATACAAAACATGCGTCCAGGGCAAGTTTGTGGCACATGTTAAGCAATTCTTTACACACGATGACAACTCTTTCCGGTAATACCGGGCAGACTTTCTTAGGACGTCGAGGGGACCAAGATCGCAACAAGGTTCCCAACGGCCGGGGTAATTCTGGTGTGTGGTTCGACCTCTTCGGCAAAACACTCGCCGTCTTCGAGCTGCGAACATTCTTCGCATGGTCGCTAACGCTTCTCATTGCTACACCACTGATACTTGCTGGGATAACGTACTTGTTAGTGCGACAAGGGAAATATTACTTCTTCTCAGCAACGGTATCTCCCTATGAAGGAGCCGTTCTTGAGCCAGTCATGCTCGGCGGTCGAAGAGGGATCTTTAGATTCCCCTTTGCTCTATGTGTGGCAGGAGCTTTGGTTGTAGGATCCGCTTATCTAGTCGCCAAGATTAATCCACTTATTATATATAGCAGTCAATATGCCGTGTAAGTCGTATATATGCTCTGCAATATGAGTGCGGTAATAGCTAACAATGGGAACAGATGGGCCATGATGTTGTCCTTGTTCTATTTTATGTTTTGGACCATCATGGCAGGTGCAAACTCTGTAAGGCCCAGCGCTTTACACCGAGGTTACTCTACTATCTGGCTCTTCGCCATTTCATGGCTCATTGAAGTTGCCAATATTGTCTTCGAAGACCGTTTTCGTATTGCTGCGGGATACACCTTTGTATTTCTCCATGCTGCTACTTTTCTCGCAACAGCAATGACACTTTGCGAGTTATTCATACTCCCATCGAAGATGTCATTTGCGGAACGCGTTCACGTAGCACATGATGCTGCGGATCATGGCGAAGACCACAGTAAGTAATCATGAGACTCATTTCGTTCCCATTGCAGCGACCTTGGGAGTATAGAAGCTACTCTTCGGTTAAGAGTATGGCCTACAAGCGACCCGTTATTTAGAATCACAAAGAACGTCGTAAAATGGCGATTACTGACCCTAAGACCTGTAGTGGTAGAACATATTGATTCGATTCCTCATACGGATGGTCCGAGTGATGTTGGAGAGGAGGAAGCCAATGACGAGCCTGCGGCGGGCCCTTCAGAAACGACGCCTTTGATGGGAAGCACGCGCACCACCTTTGGAGCAGCTTACAGGAGAGCAAGCACGTTACTTGATCGGAGGTTTACGAAGGACAAAAACGGCCCCTACGGATCCGAGCAACTCTGGTCTGCCAAACTTCCCAGCTGGGCATGGTTCCTGCAATTCTTGGTTTTGGGGCCTTTTCTCATCGTTTTGATTGCCCAAAACGGCCTCCTAATGGTCTCAGCTGTGGCTCAGACCGGTTCGGATGGAGGGAGTCTCTTACTACCTTATCTAACCACGGCGTGCTTTAGCATTCTATTGCTGTTACCGATTACTCCATATATCCATCGGATCACACACCACATCCCATTGTTTCTTCTGGCTGCTTTTATCGGCACTCTGATCTACAACCTTGTGGCCTTTCCCTTCTCTGTGGAAAGTCGGTACAAGATCTACTTCAAGCAGAGTGTTAACCTCGATACCGGTCTATCCCGGGTGCATTATGTCGGGTTGCGGGAATATGTTGAAAAAGCCATCGCAGATCTGCCTTCTGCTATGGGCAAGGACTTAACTTGTGACTGGACAAGTAGTTCGCGTAATAGCCTCTGCGAATGCTCTTACGATGGGACCGATGTTCCACCCAACGTCGTGAAAACTACACCAGCAGGGGTTCCGCCCCAGAATGGCTACGATAGTTGGCTGACTTATAACATTACTCGCAATGGGAATGAGAGTAAAGCTAGGTTTGAAATCAATGGACAAGAGACAAGGTCCTGCGGAATTACTTTTAAGAGACCAATTTCTACGTTCAAAGTCAAAGGTGGGACTGACCCGGATGAGCGTTTTGGTGGAATACCAGATAAGGGCCTGGAAAAGATCAAGCTCTATCGCAGGGATTGGAGTACGCCTTGGATCGTCGATGTTGAATGGGAGAGAGATGGGGACGACGACAGCGGCATTGATGGGTACGTTGAATGCAGTTGGGATGATGCCAACACACCTGGCACAATTCCTGCGTACGATGAGGCAATACAGTACCTTCCAACATGGGTAGCCCCTACGAAGCTGTCTACCGGCTTGTGTGATGGTAGCAAGGCATTTAAGGCGTGAGCATCTGCCATTGCAGGTTTCGTCGAGATTCGGCAGAGTATTTTACTATGCCTTTCTGTTGAAGTGGTCATCAGTGGGAGCCGGGCGGACTATGCACCGTGGGCTAATTGCGCCAACTTCATGTGATGCTTCTCCAACCGGTCGGTTGTCTGAGTGTGGAACAAATACGCCATAGGGCTGAGTTAGGTGCATTTCGTGTATTGATAATACCTTGCATAGTTGGCGTTAAATTGTATTCTCATTGACCTTTCGTTCTTCGTTCTTTGCGAAACAGATCCTCCGAAGATTTTTATCGATGAGCGCATTAGGGCAACTCTGAGGTTTAAATCTAGGCTGGATATAATTCAAAGCGTGTGAAGAACAGATGAGAAAGACAGCACAACAAAATGTGTAAAATGTTAGTCTAGTGTAATAAGGTAGACCAAGACAAGAAACGAGGGCCAGACGAGTCGTTCTACAGATTACGGGTGTCGATCATGACTCGTTTCGGACAACTTCCGAGAAACTCTATATTGTTTGCTGTCGGATACCAACGTCGACGTTTCCCTGTCGATCATGCTTGACGAAGCCCATTTCATCTGCTACCCTGCAGGGTATGTTGTCTTTTTCTGTCTTTGGCCCATGAGTCAGTGATCCCGTCATCTTTATGTTTTTATTACTTAGTGGACAGGAGGGAGGGAGGGCTGTCGAGTGCGACCTTCTCCTTTTGTTTGCTTTCTCCATGTTGATTCACATGAGTGATTGAATGGGAACCATTTATAACAGGGTATGGAGCTAATTTTTCCCCTCCCTTTTCTGTCATTGATCCTCAGTAAACAACTCTCTTCTATCTAATGAATAGTTGAGTAAAACGAAACTGTATCGAGGAGAGAGATACCTTTTTATTTAGGCATGCTAGGTACGTGTACACCTATGCATGTATGTAGATTGATAGATATCCGCCGGCAAATCTCTCCCTGCCAAATACCCGGTTTGGTGTACGGACGTACGAGGCCGTGTCTTGCTTCTACTAGATACCCGCATCCTGATATGATGTTTGAGTGCTCAGTTTTTCCATTCTGCATTACTATTTTTATAGGTGTTTTGAAAACAGAAGAGAACTAAAACTTTAATCCCCCCACCCCCTTTTCCCCTACCTATGCTATAATCCTATCATATCTAGTCCACCATGGGCTAGTGTGGACTTGGAACCGTCTATTCTGACATATGGATATTGCAATTGGTGTTGCGATCCATCGGGCCAATCACTTCGTCTTAATCTCAACGGGAGCACGCCCGGTCCTACGTGAACATGCCGGGAGGCACAATGTACGTGCGTATGTATGAAACCTTAGCATCCATATATTTAGACCGTGGAACAACGATTGACAGGAAGGTGCTACAAGTATGTCGTCGACATAGGTTGATATATATACCCAATTATACGGGAGCAACAACAAATCCCATCACCGGTCGGGCCTTTCATGTAAGTTTGCCCCGGCACATCTTAGGTGTCTCGCTCTTTCATTTCTCTCTCTCTCTATGAAACATCTTATTTCGGTCGAGTGAACACCGAGCTAAGCTGGCTTGGGCCACTCCCTGGACCTCGCATATGCAGTTTCCTTACTGTACATGTTATATTGATGCATCTCGATCGCCGCGGCTATCGGGGAAAATACATATCCAGACGTGCGCTCACCTGGGGCTGCTATGTTATCCAGTGCTCGAGGGGTGTGGTAATGTAACATCGTGTGGAATTTCTGTCGATAGCCGAGCGGGAAGAATAGACAATATGAAGGAGACAGGGGCGAATGAGATATGCTGGTTGGTATATACAACCTCTCTCTTTCTCTCTTTCTATATATACGGAGGGGTGTCACAACTCTGTTTATCCGCCCGTCTCGCTTCCTGATTGTTTGGAAAGCTTCATGTTATCTATACAAGCTTCGCTCTTTCTCGTTTTACTAGAGATGTCATTAAGCTGAAATTCTGTTGACTGATATTTGAAGACCGAAGATAGTTCATCAACTTCCTGTTGAAAGCATATATATATTATCTATCATACAACTCTCCTCTCACCTATACTAGGAGGTCCTGTCTTCATAATCCCCTCTCAACCTAAAGAAATGCCATCAATAAAAGTCTCCTTCGCCTTCTTGGCCTTCAGCGCAACTGTTCTCGGCGCGGCATTCCCTAAATCAACAGCGGCTGTACCAGCAACGCCCTGTACGGCGGGAACACCAACGACGACAGCCGGTTACCCAATCCTATACTACACGCAGGCGACACCAGGCGCCAGTGATATAGTGAGTGCGTACCAGCCAGAGCCTAGGTGGGCTCGCGAACATCTTGTTGGAAGCTACGTAAGTCTTTCGCTATTTCTTCTTCGTCGTTTTCCTTTTTCCTGGGAGCTATAAGGCATTGTTATATTTGGCCAGCTGGCCAGGAATCTGAGCATCATCTCTCGCGTATGGATTGAAATGAAGATTAATTGAAATGGCGTTCAAACGAAAGAGATAGTTACTGGTGAAGGTGACAAGAGAAGAACGCAAGCATGAAGATCAGGATGCTCGCAACACCAGATAGGAGGTTTCCACTAGAGCGCAGGAGAGAGCAACAGAGAATGAGAGAGATACGAACACAAGGGGCTCAAAATATCTCAGCACCAGAAGAAGGACCGAGCTAATGAGCATCAATAGACCTTCGGCATCCCAGAGCCTGTCGAGACAGGTTTTGCTTACGCGCAGTTCAAATGCGAGTACTACTGCCAGAATCAAAGCCAAGGCGGCAGTTTCTTCGTTCGTGCCGACAGCAAGGTCGGATCCTACTGCGAGTGCTATAACGACCTGTGAGTGTAGATTCTCCCATGAGCATTTCCTATACCTACTATACACCTACCTACCTGCCTACCTCCCCCTGATGCGTCCGTCTATCATGATTACCCCTCAGGGACAGAGCAGTAGGAGAACGCAGGAAGAGAAACCACCGTCGCCCCAAATTAAGGATAGAAAAGCAAGTGAAGAAAATATGCTTTAGATAAACAGTGATGAAAGCTGACCACGTATACAACCTTCTAGCATGGACCCCGAATCCTTTATAAGCAACAATCAGACTCTCGTCGGAGCCTGGAACGCAATTTGTAAGACATGATATAAGCCACCACCCCTCTGGAACTCCGATAAGCCAAAAACAAAAAGACACAAGATGTTCATCGTATTTTTGGAGGCGGCAGACGAAACAAGGGAGAGGTGTGATTCGAATATGCTAAAGGTGGGAAATAATAAAGGCGAGTAGTAGTGAATTTGAGTAATCATGTTGACAAAGACAATTACCGATGCTGCATTGTTTCGTAGTGACAATAAAAAAAGGTCATTATAACCCTCAATACGGGAGATCAAGTATCGTAGGAGTCATCGCGTACAGCAGTTGAATTGGCGTTTCTGACAAAATAAATTGAGTAGTTTTCGTTCGAAAAATACCCAAAGAACAAATCACAATGGCAATACCACTTATTTACTAACTTTATTAACTTTTCTCATTCTCTGATCTACTGATTACTCCGGCCTCTAATCTCATAAGGGGGCATCACCGTAGAGTACATGAGTCTTGTGCCAAGCAAGTAGTCTTGGCAACAAGCAAAGGCGGACCTGAGATGTCCAGATCCCTGAGGGTATGAAAGATTAAGACAAATATTCTCGCGCCGTATCAACCATGTGCCTAGAACACCAAGGGAACCAAATCCCTCTTAACGCCAATGAACTTTTCTGATTCCCATTTCCATGAATTCGTGATATGTTTAGTCAACCTCCTCCATGGCACTGTCACCAGTCTCAGCAGCGGCAGTGTCAGCAGAGGGCACCTCCTCCACAGCCTCAGCCTCCTCGTCGAGGTTGAGACCGAGAGACACAAGCTTGTGGATACGCTCAGCGAATCCAGCAGGCTCATCAATGGTGAAGCCAGAGACCAGTAGAGAAGTCTCGAACAGAAGCTGGACAATGGACTTGACAGTCTTGTCGTTCTCGCCGTCAGCTTCAATCTTCTTCTTCAGTTCCTGGATGATGGGAGACTTGGGTGAGATTTCAAAGGTCTTCTTCGAGCTCATGTAGCTGCTCATAGAGGTATCACGGAGAGCTTGGGCCTTCATGATACGTTCCATGTTAGCAGACCAACCGAATTGACCGGTGCGGATGGCACAAGGAGATCCGACAAGCTTGTGGGAGACGACAACCTTCTCAACCTTGTCGCCGAGAATGTTCTTGAGAGACTTGGTCATCTCTTCGTAATCTTTCTCCTCAGCCTCACGAGCCTTCTTCTCCTCCTCGGTCTCCTCGAGATCGAAGTCCTTAGTGATATCAACGAGCTTCTTGCCCTCGAATTCCTTGAGCTGAGTCATGGCGTACTCGTCGATGGGGTCGACGAGGAACAGTACCTCGAAGTTCTTCTCCTTGAGGGCATCTAAGAAAGGAGACTTCTGGACAGCCTTGAGAGACTCGCCGGTGATGTAGTAGATGTTCTTCTGGTGCTCAGGCATGCGAGTGACGTAGTCGGCAAGCGAGGTAAGCTCATCTCCAGACTTGGTAGAGTTGAATCGCAGCAGCTTGGCAAGGGTCTGGCGGTTCTGCGAGTCCTCGTGGATACCGAGCTTCAAGTTCTTGGAGAAGGCGCTGTAGAACTTGTCGAACTGCTCCTTATCCTCGGCAATCTCGTTAAAAAGCTCGAGAGCCTTCTTGACAATGTTCTTCTTGATGACCTTCATGATCTTGTTCTGCTGGAGAGTCTCACGAGAAAGGTTGAGGGGTAGATCCTCAGAGTCGACAACACCCTTGATGAAGCTGAGCCACTCAGGGATGAGGTCAGTGGCATCATCGGTGATGAAGACTCGGCGAACGTAGAGCTTAATGTTGTTCTTCGTCTTCTTGGTCTCGAAGAGGTCGAAAGGAGCACGCTTGGGTACGAAGAGGATGGCACGGAACTCGAGCTGACCCTCAACAGAGAAGTGCTTGACAGCAAGGTGGTCCTCCCAGTCGTTGGAGAGCGACTTGTAGAAGGCAGCATACTCCTCCTGTGTGATATCCTGGGGGTTGCGGGTCCAGATGGGCTTCTGCTTGTTGAGCTCCTCCTCCTCAATGGTGGTCTCCTTAATCTTCTTCGTCTTGGCCTTCTTCTCTTTCTCTTCTTCCTCGTCGTCAACCTCTTCGATCTTGGGCTTCTTGTCGTCATCAGCCTCAACCTCCTCGGCATCCTCATCAGGAACCTCCTTCTCAATCTCCTTGGTAACGTGGAGGTAGATGGGGTAGGAGATGAACTCGGAGTGCTTCTTGATGACCTCCTTGATCTTGCTCTCGTTGAGGTACTCAGACTGTTCATCCTTGAGGTGGAGGATCATCTTGGTACCACGCTTCAGAGGCTCACCCTCGGTATCAGGGCGAACGCTGAAGGTGCCACCGGCAGACGACTCCCAGATGTACTGTTCGTCATCGTTGTGCTTTGAGACAACGACGACCCGGTCGGCAACCAGGTAGGCAGAGTAGAAACCGACACCGAATTGACCAATCATAGAGACATCAGCACCAGCGGTGAGGGCCTCCATGAATTGCTTAGTACCCGAGCGGGCAATCGTTCCGAGGTTGTTGACAAGGTCCTATGGAACCAATTATTAGCCTTTGGTGACGTCCTCGTGGGAAGGCGGGTCAAGCGGGCAAAAAAACTTACAGCCTTGGTCATACCGATACCGGTATCCTTGATGGTTAAGGTCTTGTTCTCCTTGTCGGGGATGATGTCGATGCGGAGATCCTTCTCGGCATCGAGCTTACTGGGGTCGGACAGAGCCTCATATCTAATCTTGTCTAGAGCATCGGATGCGTTGGACACAAGTTCTCGGAGGAAGATTTCCTTGTTGGAGTAGACGGTGTTGATGATAAGGGAGAGCAGCTGAGAAATCTCAGCCTGGAACTCGAAGGTCTCAGACATCTTGGCGATGTGGGAGGAGAAATGGGAGAGAAGTCTAGAGACAGATTGTTAACACTGAGGGTCTAATGCGAAGTTGCGGGTGATTGAGGTGAATCGAGGGGCAAAAAGAATGTGATGGAATCTTGTTTGTGAGCAGCTGAAGTGGGGCACAAGTTGTAGAACACCCGTCTTTTCTAGCAGCTACAGGTGCCGGTAGGTGAGGGAAAAGCACTCAAGTTTCGTGCCAATGGATAGACGAAGCTCGAGAGCAGCAGTCAACTACGAAGAAGAATATTTCTTGTGTTGAGTGTTTGTGTAGAGGGGTTCTGAAGTGAGGCGAGGCTGACGATGGCGGGGAATTTTGGGGTTCGTGTAAGTGAAAGCTTGGGAGCAGCATGTGTCTGACTTACCGGAAATTAAGCAAAGGAAGAAAAGACTGCTGAGGGGTATCTAGAAGAATTGCTCTTCAGCTGAAGAGGGTGCACAAGAGAGGATTGTGTTTGGTATGATTGAAGATGGAGGAAAAGTTGGGAGAAGAAGACGACGGGCGAGGGCAGAGAAATATCTGAAAGTCGTAGAGGCTGCTCTAGCGATTGAGACCGAGCACAGACCAGTTTTTCAGGCTTTGGATTCTATTGAATTCTACGGACTGGCAGTCACAGCCTGCAGCGGGAAGGCCTGTGATTGGCTGAAAGGGGCGTCGACTCGCAACCTTGGCAACCAGAATGTACCAGAACCGCTCCTCAACTTCTATCGACTGCTATCGACCTCTTTCCCCGCCCCACTGATTGGCTGAAAGCAGAACTAAGCCGCCCACCAAGCCCACCGGATGGGGTCCCTGATCACTGACCTGTGCCCTGCCCCTCGTTGCCTCACCTAACCGCCCCGCCCACCTGTTGCTACCTAGAAACCGCTGCCTACTACCTCGTTTTTCAGTCTCAACCTGAGGTCTCATTCTTTCTACCTAAATGTACCTAGGTAGGTACGTTTCTAACGGGTAACAAAAAGGGGGGAAATCTTAATACCAGTCACATATAAATTTGGAAGAAGTGTTTTTGTTGTATTGCATCCTCTCGTAAGCATCTGCTCTATCTACCCAGAGATAGTCCGATATCGAAATTCATCGTGTACAAACATGGTAGGGAATTAGGTATGTATACTTATGTAAGTAGGTAGGTAAGAATACCTAAGTAGGTACCTACCCACTTCATTGCTTGACAGAAGTAGGCGAGGTAGGTACAGACTGCCCAGGTGTACAGTGGACGAGCCACAATTGGGGGGTGGCATCATTCTCCGAATTTCAAGAAGGCAACAGTATCACCCTGCAGTTTCCCGCCTGGTGTAGAACCTACTACGTAGTCTAGTCCTTTTCACTCCGTTTGTTGCCTCTTCCTTCCAGGCTCGCAAGGCTGATTGCCGAGATTGCTACCTCCAGCTACCTAGCTAGGTACATACTAAGTATACATATGCGCCTAGGCACATTTTAGTTACGTAAACAGGCAGGCACAAACAACCACCTAGATTCTAGATTCTAGATTCTACCTAGGTACTAAATAATGTCACGTACATATACATAATCCCTGGGCCTAGAAGGGTAACTCATATCTCAATGACAGTCTTTTTATATTGGCCCCAAGTAGATATTCCCGCCTTGAATTTCTTATACTACCTGTCTACGCGCGCACGTTGTCTCTGCCAGTCCAATCGCACCTCTACACCTCAGTTCTACTGGGGCACATTAGCGTTCCATCCGTTTGAAGAATCCGCGTCCCGCGCTAGCCAACCAGTTCTATGGTAAGAACGAGTTCTTGTTTCAATCTAGTCCTCCTAAGTCCTGATAGCCGCCGGGTTGCATATGTCTTATCAATTTTCATCGAGAATCGAATCGCGAGCCGACCCTTTTCCCACTATAATCTAAGGTTAGGGTCTTCGACATAGCCCTCGATAGCTGAGGAGACGTTTGGGTCGCGTATTGCTGTGTGCTAAGGCAATGGCCTACCCAAGGTCGAATTTTCGAGTTCAAAGGACGTGAGATATCTAGAATTGGTCTCTGTGAAAGTTCTCAGTGGGAGATGGTGTATCAGCGACATGAACTTCATTGTCGGGCAATTCGCCAATAGAAGGAATATCGTCTCTGCTGTCAGTAATCTCGACTGTTACGGTGCACTTAACTTCCAAGGTCCCTGCAGGAAAAGCGCCTTGACGCGACTAGTAGCGAACATCAGAAGAGTATCAGGATCCCTTATATGATTCTCGCACCTAACCAGCTTCCCAGCCAGTTCGGCTTTTATATCAGCTGCTACGTCGCTGTCACACATATGAAGGCTCTTAATATGAAGATCACCTATGCAGAACTCGAGCATGCTAGGAATGTTAGCCGATTCGACTTCAATTGAAACTCAAGAGCACCGAAGAGTACGAGATCAATATTGATGGCTCCGGTTGCACAGGATATTGGGAGATAGGGCGTCAAAAGACTCGAAGCGAGTGATAAGCAATTCATCGCTAGCCCTATATGAGACAATGACAAGCACGAGACTACTATGATACCAAAGTATTTCTCGTGTAAGTCAGTACATATCTTCAGTGCTAGTGAATGCATTTATGGCGTCTTGATAGTAGATCAAGAAGGAACATTGAATAGGCTCGTCTTGGTAGGGTATAGCTAATTAGACAAATGGTTCGATATCAGCCAACTTTCGAATTTGGATATCTTTACCATGTCGTGGCAAGTCCAGCTTCCAGAATTGTTATTCCTAACCTAAACAAATCGCCAAGGCCGTAAATAAGTCAGACAATTGCGACAGTTATTTCTTCAACTATGGGATCATAAGCTTCTATTTCTGCGATGGGCAATGATAAGTTTTACTAAGCCTATAGATTATAGACCTACTTCACGTGGTTCTCTCTCCGGACTATTGACCGTCGTGAGACCAAACTCGCCATTTCAATAGCCTTGAGGGTATCTGTGTGCGACCAATCTATCGGAATTTTATTCTATTTCCAAGGAACGTAGTGGAAGTCATTCGGATATTTCGAGAAGACTCGGAGCGAGGAGCGTTCAATCAGGGTATTTTATGTGTGTAAAGGCTGATTTGAGGGTTATTTAGGCCGTATTGTTACAGCTGGAGTAAAGTTGCGATACGTATCTCAGGTACGTGCTTCGGTGGGCAAAAGCTACTCTATTTTGGATATAGATTTTGTCCAACAAGCCCCCTTTCAGCGCCTGAGAGGGTGGCTGGCTCTGCGAATTAGCGGTTACAGCCGGAGAAACCGTCTACGAGAGAACACTTGTCTTTGCATCCTTAAAATTGTATTGCATTTTGGAGGGCCCTCAAGTCATGAAATTTGTTATTCAAGACGATCATATAGCTGTCTAAACTCCCAATTAGCTTGTAGAGAGTGATTTGATTTTGAGTAGGCTTGGTATGCTAGGAGTAGTATTCTCAGGTTAGTCTACGTGCCTCATCTTTATAAATTTCCCCTAATGATCCGATGTCAGTCCTGATCAATTTAAGATTATCATGGTACAAATGGGAATTTCAATATTCATAGATTATTTATACTTGTGAAAACTAGCCAACAGTGATGTTAACACTATCAATGTCAAAGGTTCATTATGCTAAATCAAACCAGAATTCATAGTCATGCTATACTATATATACTTTCACAAAAAGGTAGTACCGCTGATTTACAAAACCGCTCTATGTGCTAATAGAATTCTAGGCCTGGAATCCTGGAAGGAATATGCCGCTCCCACGTGCTGTTGTAGGATTGAGATCGCTTAGGTAGACCACGGTATGCATGACCTCCCTCCATCGAAGAGGAGACAAGAATGAATGCGCATCTCATCACATCGTATAGGCGTCGACGCATACACATCGGATAAAATAATGGGTATTCCGCTGATAATATGATATATAAAGCACTTAGTCCATGTTCGGATTCTAATAGCCCTTTCTTCCTCTGTGACTGTCTCCTTACTGAGGCGGGTATGGAGATAATAAGAAGCCAGTGAGAGAATAGCGGATGTTTTGAAAGTTTTAAATCACGTCTCTCAGACTTCAAACATAGAGAATCTTGCCAAAAAAAAGTGTTGATATTATCATTAAGCATAGGACTTTGAGTCTCTTATTTAAGGCAGCACTGAGACTGTCGTGTATGGCATTTCCCTACCCTACTCCCAACAGCCAGAAAGAAAGAAAAATCTCAGTTTGGCGAACTGGAACTGCCACCTTGATAAGCGCAAAAAAAAAAAAAAAAAAAAAAAAAAAAGTCGTAAGGCTTAAGGCGTACTCAACATCCATAGACGGGAAAGCCCTGGAATACGTATGGCACTGCCTCTGATACAAGGGCTTTTTCTACCGACTGGTTTACCGCTGAGCCATCAACATGGCCTGTATGAGGCGAACGTCAGTTGAATCGGGGCAAGTATATCGATAATTATATTCTCTATTCTAGACTCCATCTGTGCCAGCAAGACATGGGCTTCAACCGCGATTACTAAGTAGATTGATACCTGATACACTCAGACGAACAGAACAAGTAGAAGCACCTAGAGATAAGAGTACACTGTATATAAGTCTCTAGCGGTGTTTACCACAATCCCCAGATTAGCCTGTAAAATAATACCGAGTGTTAAAGGGCTTAGAAACTAGAAATATCTTTGAACTTAGACTAGGGATTTAATACCATTGCGCCGTTAATGCACCACCATATCCGTCTTTAATATTGCCTCGCTGTCTTCCTATAAGAGGCTTTGGCTTGTCGGGCAAGAAAGTACTACGAGAAGGACAAATCAGATAGGTAAGATAGCGGAGCGGAGCGACACGCGCCAGTCTCAAATACTCCCGAGAAAATCGCAGAGGATCGATCCAATTCTTGACAGCGTATTCAAAACGAAGGGGATAACTCCGGGATATCTGTTCTGCCCTGTAAGGTCGAATATGTTTCTAATAATGCTGTACGTAGTGATATCTAAGCCTGCATTCTACACGATTCTCGGAAATAATAGCAAGCCAAATGAAAATTGTAGTATGAAACTGACATATAGAGGAAGGGGAAGATGATGAGGATAGGGTTTTCTACTACGAGAGATGGAAACGTTCCCGAAGCGATGAAATACACCACCACCTTCAAGTTCGTCTTTCCGTAATTACATCTAAACCAGCTATTATGAAAGATGGAAGTGACTACAATCCCACTCAACCTACAAGGAGTACTTATCTTCATATAGAGTCATGTAAAAGCTAACTCACCCTCTAGGAAATGTGCCTTTCTGATAAGAATATAGGACATTGAATATGGTTACCTACTCCAACATCAAGCGGTAGGTATGAGTTCTATCTAGTCGCTAACACCATATGATATAATATACGCATTTCATCATAAAATTTCTCATTTTTTCAATATCTATCGATACAAGGAATTTCCTCCGCCCTTGATACTCTACACGTCGAAATTCACTCAACTACGTCATCGACAGCACGGGCTGCATGTAATTTCGTTCGTGCCGAGCTGGCTTGCAGGTAGGCTGGCTCTCTCGGGCCTTTATTTCCCGCGGGGACGTCGGCGACGCGGGATTGTCCTTCATTTATGTGTTTGCCTTTTCTTCGGCCCCCTTATCGAGACCGTGACCACATGTTCTGCGGATAAGGGGTCTGCGGTGGCGTCGAGAGTACTGGAGATATCGCCGTGCACTACACCAATGAGTAGCTAGCGGTGGATTCGTCTTCGGCATCTGAAGGGTATGCAGTGTCTATTTTTATAGATATACAGCTACACTATCCTCGATGAAGAAAGCTGTACTATATCTGACTATCTCCATGGTCTGTAAGTCCTTAGGTCCTAGCACACACCACGTTGTTTCAAGATTAAATGGTGCTTTGCCACATGTTCTACCCTCCCTGACCAAGGCAGATAGTTAAGACATCCTCGTCCCTTGTCCCAAACGCGCTGTTCGAGACCACTACTGCGAGTAATATTAGCGTGGCAAAGTCATGACGAACATGACGGTGGCTTGACTATTTCTACTTTTTGTTAAGGCTAGCCTAACAAAGGAATCGGCACTGTCATGACGTGCTGGAAGCAGGACACTACGACTTGAATGCCAGCCACCTGGCTTATCACGGCTTCATGGAGACAAAACGGCTGAACCAGCCTCTCGGGACCGATATTGTCTTCGGTTCGGCATTCGTGCGCCATACGTCCTCCTCATTTGCTGAGCGCCACGGGGCGTTTCTCGAACGCTCGACTGATTGGCTACATATGCTACCTTCTCCAACACTGAGGGGCAGTCATCAGTAAGTGTCTTTCGTTCTCTGCCTGCCGACCGACCGAGTATTGATCTATAATTAGGAGCATGGCGTTACACGCAGCAATGCGTAGAAGGTATCTCTCCAAAGGTCGATTCTCGGTTAGAGTAGCTCATGTTGGCATCGAGTTGAGACAGTCGTGAAGCAACCCAACCTGGATTCGCTTACTCCGGCAGGTCTATACTAAGCCCGTTATACGTTGTACTTGCTGCCCTAGTTTAATGCGAACCTTCTTTGTCTTCCCGCCCCTATTTCACGCAGGTTGCCGCATGCATGCAGGGTGTTTGATGACACCGACCAACCAACAGATTGGACAAGCAAACAGCGACTTTAGGGGGGTCAGGTCACCAATTGAAGCAAAAGAAGCAAAAGGGTGCGTTAGTGTAGTGCATATCGACGTGTCAAGTTCGGCTGGCTGCATTCTTACTGCATCCCCCGGTTTTATCCTTGTCTTTGTGTATCAGTACCAACGTGTAAGTTGGCACAGTAGGCAGGCTGGGTACTACCGAATTGGCCCATTGGCCTATGGGAGAGGCCGCGATCCCTGAAGTGCTCATGGTGGTCAACAGTGTCGCTCTCTTGGAGGGCTAGAATGGGCGCCACAGAATCGTGTTAGCTAGATTGGATAATTAATTGCGGTTTCAATGGCCACAAAATCCAGCCTCAACGGTCAGTAACTGAGAACAATTAAAACTTGTTTTGGATGGACACAGTGTATTCGGAAGACAATGATGTAATCCGTTCGACCTTTCTGTTTACCAAGCAAATATTGTATTACCACATCTTGATTCACAGCATCAGTACCCGCAGTAGTATTGAGGCTTCTCTCGCTTCACCAATCCATGAACTACCACCATAGTAACAAGACAGCGGGGGGTTATAACGGTCCGAATATATTCGGCAACTGAATCCTGACCCACACCTGACTGCGTCTTGCATGAGATATCTGCATTTCGTCTTACATACTCAGTAGGTTGCTCAATCGTAACTTGGGTATCATGCCCGAGATATAGAGAGGTCTCCAATAGGAACTCGACCGGCCGGAACGACTGGTGCAATCGTGACACGCGCCTCAGCTGTCTAGTCTGTTTGTGGCGCCGTTGGTCGGATATCCCTAGAACATGCGAGCCTCGGACCCCCCACACCTACCTGCCTGTGGCGGTCTATTCAGGTATACTAGACTGAGACCTTTCGAGTAAACTTCGTCTGTATAGCCTCGCGAGATTAACGGCTGCGCTTGGATTATAGCTCGGTACTGTATTATGGATCGTGACGACTTTCCAAGAAGTGAGTACCGATATGATAGCCAACTGGAGGGGGCGCATGATCCCCCAAGTAATATTGCGATTTGCTGCAATGATGACTTATCGTCATTGGAGTGCTTTTTACCAAGTGACCTGTTCTGAGCCATGCTAGGGCAAGAGAGGTAATCAGAACTCAGTGTTCCTAACGCAATGGAACCTGAAGTGTCCTTTCCCATTGTTTCGGTATCATTTCGAGTGAACTTCTCCATCTGCTGCGTGTCTCATCGGCCTTCAACGTATCGCCTGCCTCACGATACCAAGATTCCAATTTTTCGAACTCGCCCATGAAATATCCTAGATCGGGGTCCCATTTGCCTTCGGACAATCTGCACACTTCCTCCATGTATTTCACAGAGAGCTGGTGTTTGGGACTACTTATCGGGTCCCCCGGTTTAAAGTCTGCGCGGTAATAATGCGCAAGGGCGTTGAAAGCAATATAGACGAAAAAATCGACGTTATATGCGAACTTTTTAGTCTTCTCGAGCACAGACTCGGCGAGCTTCAGAACTCTTTCGCCTTGCCAATTACTCTGTGTGCCCAAGATTAAAAGTTCGCTAGCCTCGTAGATTGCCATTTCCTCAGCGATTCGTGGTTTTGTACCCTGGGTCAAACGATTCCAATCGCACCTATTTTGAAGACGACGGTAAGGCCCTTGCTTATACTGATGTGCGCGCGGAATAAATATTAATGGGTAAAGCCGGGCTATTGTCCCCTCAGGTAAGCCTGAGCTTTGCTCGTCAATAAGGAGAAGCCTTTCGGTGCATTCGAAGATTAGATTCCAGTATTCATCGAAATCATGTGTATTAATAAACTTGGATATTCCCTGGAATAGTCGGGCGAGAGGACCGTCGGCTTTGATGGTCGCAGAATATGCAGCCAAGTATCTCCATACTTCCTTGATTATACCTTTGTTGTAGGCATCAAGGTGAAACAACATCAGGTGAAGGAGCCCATAGATGGAGGGGCTAGTGACCATTAAATGTAACGCCTTGAAGCCCTGTTCGCACATTACGCCACCTCTTTCGTAATGCCCAACGTGAAACAGCCAATCTGCATTCGTTATGTCCGTAATAGCACACCGTAACGGGTCAGCGCGATATACGGCAGAAGATGTCACGAGAGGAAAGTCGGAAGGGCAGTACGGGATCCATGCCAGATCTCGGGTGGTCTGAAGCACGAGTTCTTGCAACGAAAGCGCCCCTCCTGCTTGGATAACCAGCGGTGTTTCGGGCGGAGGTGTAACACATCGAAGATGTTCTGGTAGGCTCTCGGCTATACCCGGTTCAGCAAGGTCGTACTGCGAGATTCCCTTGCGCTTGAGGTAGGCATCGATAGCGATTTCGCGCCCGTTTCGTTGGAAAGTTGTCCGCTTGCCGAGAGCATTTCGTTGGCGCTGGACTTGGAGCATTGTGACAACTTCACGTTTGCTGTTATTCTTGCTAAAACCCCACTTGTCGAACCGCGATTTGTACATTCTTACACTAGCTATCTTGTTAGAAGGCCGCAGCTTTTGTATCGTGGGACAGGTGACTCACGTAGCCCTAAAACCCCTTTGGCGCATGATAGCCATGACCTCCTTCAGGGGCCGGTTCTCATCCAGGTACAACCTGCGTATCTCTACCTTGTGTGATTCCCATACTTGTGCCGTGTGTTGCTGCGAGCGGTATGCTTCGCCCGTCTGCGACGAGAAGACCGACTGCATCTGGGTTGGAGTAGGCTTGACAGGCTCGAGGTCATGGCCACGGACGACAGCAGGCTGACTAGGAGGTGTCTGCGCGGGCGGCGATTGAGTAGACTGAGGCGATAAGGTCGCGGGTGGCGTGAGAACTGGAGAGGGCAGAACAGGACTGCGCTGAGGCCGATGCGCAACCACTAGGGCCGGGCTGGGCGTGCTCATCAGCACATAGTTGTTGGCGGCGAAGATATATTCGTTCATCGTGATGCGGGAGTGTGGGCTCGGTGCCCTCAAGTAAGGACAGTCAAGGGATTGGTTCGTTGGGTATCTATTTATTGTGTTCGGCAGATGAGGAGAAACGCGCAGTCAAGATTCCCAGGCCGTAGGGACGGGTCACAGGCGGGTGAAATATAATAATACAATAATATAATGCAGTGGTACAGATGTACAGTACACGTGTGGTGTAGCCTGTAGGCTATACTGTAGGTAGCAGAACGCAGAACGCAGAACGCAGAACAGAGCAAATGGCAAATAGGCGAGCAGGGGGAGCTGGAAATCACCGGTGAAATCAAGGGGGTCCGTCGTACGAGTAGAGTAGAGGGAACCTTGGAAGCAAGGGATGGATCAATCTCCAATCTCGCGCGCGCGCGGTGGGGTAGGCAATAGGTAATCAATTTACCACGACCTTCGCTTGGCTAGCCAGTGCCACCTCTCTCTGTGTCTCTGCTTGCTTGCTTGCTTGGCTTGCTACAGTATGTATAATGTATAATGTATAACGTATAATAAGTATGGCAGATCGACGAGTGCGCCGCGTGCTTGTAAAGGCCGCATCTCAGATCGCCAATCAACGACGCTGGGAATTACTGGATATACGACTCCAGTCTTGGAAATGAGTTCCATCGGATCTGGCCCTGATGAAAACTGCCCGTTTGTCTGGACGATTGTCGCCGCTCCAGTCACACCCACCCTTCTTTATGAGATCTTGGTACAATGGGCTCTCGCAGTGCCACCTACCACCGCAGACGCTGCAAGACAAAGAGGCGCCAATGATGGGTCACTGATGGGTCGGTCTCCGGGTCTAGATGACGTTGGAATAAAGGAAGCAGGTAGTCCAAGGGCCCCGGAAATGGCTGCTTCGAACAAGACAAGGTTTAGAAACTTCCATGCAGAATAATCGAAAAAGATGCAGGGTCGAGAGGGGTGTTCTGCTGCACAACGGCCTTGCTTGAAGCCGTCAAGCCGTGATCCTTCCTGTGTCGGTTTTGGCTGCTCGCCCCCCCATTCCACCATTCCACCATTCCACCATTTCCCACTCCTTGAGCGCCATCCGGCCGTGCGGGACAACTACCGTAGTGTAGAGGGTAGCCCCGCGGTCCAGCGAATCCCAGAGTCCCATCCCCTGACAGATCTGCTTTGATCTGGACAAAAGTCCCTGGTTACCGCTTTGGGAACCACAGCTGGCCAATCATGTCTTGATCCATGACGAGCTCTGTGCTGCCGTTGAGGTTGCTCTTCATCTCGGGATGTCGTGAGCCACAAGAGGCACACGGGGTTTCTGATTTGTTCGGCATAGACATCCAGCAAATGGCTCCGGGATGCGATTCCCTGCTGCCACGAGGCATATCCGATCATGGGTCCGATCGATCATCGGACAATCAAAACCGAACCTCACAGATCCACTTGCCTACTCTACCAAAGTTGTCCAAGTAAAACACTCGAACTCCACAGTGTAATGTCATCTACTGATCTTGCCCTATCATAATAACACAGGAAGGGTGGTATTGGGGGCTACCTATGAAGATCCTGATGAATCGCAACAAACACCTACCTCTACTATTTCGATATTCTACTTATTCTTTTTTTTTTTTTTTTCGGCAAATTTGTGGTTCACCAGTAATAGTCTTGAAGGAATCGAACTTAAGTTCTCATGTATCATGCAGTGGTTCTTTTATATTCGTCAAGGAGTTGCGCCTTGACGCGCATTCGACGCCACTCGTCACCGTTCGTTCTTCTTTATCTCTCCATACTGCTAGTCGCGGCTAAATCTTCGGGTTGTAACCAAGAGTTGCCACAAAAGTCGTTACACCCAGTGGCCAGGAAGGGCTAAAACATTGTTCCCACTTGGGCTGTCTTAGCTTCAAGGCGCGAAATACTCCCAGCCCTATGAATCTTGGCTCTGGCTCTTGTTCGCGACGCCATCGTCTGATGCCTTTTTATCGTCTCTCCGTGTGAGGATGTCGTCTATAATGCCAATTTCTTTGGCTTCCTGAGCAGTGAGATATTTGTCACGCTCCATCATGTCCTCAATCTCTTTGAGCGTATACTTTTCATGTCCGACCGCAGTGTTGAGGTGTTTCCTGTATATTTCATTGACTTGCCCCCGGATGCGCTGGATCTGACTTGCGTAGATCAGGATATCACTCGCTGGCCCTTGGGTTCCGCCAAGCGGCTGGTGTATCATAATACTGCTATGTGGCAAGGCGAATCGTTTTCCTTTCTCCCCACCAGTAAGCAGTAACGAACCCATAGATGCCGCCTGGCCTAGACACACTGTCGATACTGGCGATCGAATGTAGGTCATCGTGTCGTATATGGCGAGTCCTGCAGTGATGGAGCCGCCGGGCGAGTGGATGTACATGGTAATTGGCTTTTCTGGATTGTCGGATTCAAGCCATAGTAGTTGCGCGACGATGGAGGCCGAGACGGTGTCATCGATGGCCCCATTGAGGCAGATGATGCGTTCCTGGCGGTCCCTTAACGTTAGTTCGGGGGCCATGTATGGGCCGTGTATGGCCGGGAGCTCAACATACCTGCAATAACTTTGAGAAGATGTCGTCTGCGCGTGGAAAATCAGTTTTCGTTCAGTCCGAGCGCTCGAATTGACTACGAACATGTTCGCCAGCCACCAGACTATATGGTCAGCCTACCACCAACGGAGCAGCTATGGTTGACACTCTTACAGTGACTTCAGTTATATACGGCAAAGGAATGGCGCCTTGAGGAGCCTGGGATTGCAGTTGCCTTGATGAGACGAGAGACAAGGACCTGACATGGTTAATTGGCAGGGTTCGAACTAATCGCCAGGCTGAACGTTGACAATTCATGGCGATTGATGATAGTGTGTCTTGTCGCCTGTGAATGAAGACAGGTAAATGTCCACCTACGAAGGTTCGATAATTGGCGGTGTCGGTAATGACTGATCGCTCCCAGTACCTATGCAAGGTAGAGGCAATTCTAGGTGTTGCAACATTGGTAGTTGACATTAACCGCCAAGGAGCTACCGACACTTAGGTACACTAAGGCAGTCAGTAAATATGCAGTATTACCTCATTGGCTCTTTAGGCTTACCTAAGCCCATAGGTAGCTTCTCAGGTATGATAAGGATAAGTACTTACCTAAGTAGCTTCGATGTCTCTCTCCAATTCCTGTTCTACTAGCTTACCCACTGCTTATAACACAGCATCGACGTGATCAAATGTGGTTATGAAAGCATGCACAGCACTGCCATGGAGCAGTGCCAAATTTGCCCAACAGAAATGCTGGCGCGCTCGTTGGAAGCAGATCAAGCGCTGCTCTTCAACCAATACCAATAACACCAATTCAACCGAGAGGCGCCGTAACAATGCCTCTCCTATAGTATCCGAAACCACGTCTCCGAGCTTCGATATTGACCAAGACAATAAGACAATAGACACGGCTGTCGGCCGTCTTCCCTTATCGCCCATCATGGACCCCTCGTATTGGGACGCCACCACACGCCATCAGGCGCCGAAAGCGAAAATGGGGAAGGCCACGAACTCAGTAGAGCGACAATTCCGCAAGAATCCCTTTGGTGAGTGTCTCTAGACACCTTATCATCTTGCCCCTAATATTCACACCCACCCCCCCTATTGCTAACAGCGTTACAATAGCCAGGGCTCTTGCCACACCTGTACGTCAATGCACCGGTTCAAAAACTCGGCTGCCCTCGTTTTTCCTCCAAGACTTCAACCTCATCACCCACCCTGAAACTGGTCAGCCGTGGTGGGTGCCACGCAGTCTGGCATGGGATGAGACTGCTGAATCCCAACAGGAAGAGACCCCCAGTGATGAGCAAGACAATACCGAAACAGAGCTCGGAAAGTCGGATGCTTTCGGGGAAACACCCTCAGCAACACAGTCCCTTAACATCCAACCATCCCATACAAAACCCTATGGACCTTCAGCGTACGTACTCGCAAGGCGAGATCTCCTCACTGCCATTGGCGCCAAAAATTCGGGTTATGAACATCTGCCCAGGCGCCTATTTGGGGGATCTAGTTCTCGCTACGTAGTATTTGCTTCCAAGGCCGTATGGCGCCGAGATATGAGTTCCGTTATTCTCGATCGGATGCGGCAAGATATTGTCAAGGACCTTCTGTACCTTTCGAGATTATGCACTGAAGACAGCCGATACTACATCGTGAAGTGTCACGGCTGGGACGATATACAATACAAGCATCAGGGTGCAGTACTGTGGTTAGGAGATACTGCTAAGTCCGATGAAACCACACAGCCCAAAGTGCAGCCAGGACTATTTGCTACCTATGATATTAGGAAAGAAAATGCTACTACCGTTGTGGCAGTACACAATATCCCTATGCTTTTAGGAACCACGGCTGCAGCAGAAGTCAGAGAAAAATCTACATTATTGGAAGACGGGTTCTTGTTTATGCTAGCAGGTCGTCGCACAACCAATCTTCAAATGAAATTATGGAGGCTGCAAGGGTATCTAGCCGATTATAGAGAATCCCCTTGAGACCAAGGATGACGAAGACCAACTATCGGAGTTCATCGAACATTAGAATCAAAGAGTCGACAGCTACTATCAACAGCGTCTACGTTGGAATAATTAAGCTAGATGTGTCTAGTATTGGTTGAAATCCGGCCGGGCAATGTTACTATTAGCTCATCAACGGCATGACGACGCAGTTTTCAATGCGAATACGATGAGTTTCGGAAGTACTAGGTCGTTGCCCCGTGGCCCTACTTCTTTTATCATATAGGACATTTGCAAATCAAGAGAAGGCATATATTCTTTCGCTTCACCAGGACCTCTCCTTTCTGAATCTATAGCAGGCCTATGTTGCAGCAGCTTCGTCATCCCATACCGTATTTCAACTCGCCGACAACTTAGGTGGGAGATCTACGGTCATGAAACCAATGTGTAAAGCGAGCCAGAGCGTCACTTCTTGCAATAAACTATCAAGGCTAGGCATATATAAAGAATAACAATGAAAGTAGTAAACCGGATCTACAGCTAAGGATATTATAGAACCCTCTAAGCTCCAGGCGAAGGGTGGAATCACTATGCGGCTGCATAGAATACCTCCGTCTATACTGGTTCTCTCTGCAGGTCGGTTTCAAACCTCTGTAAATGGCTTCTTGGGGATTAGATAGGTTGGCGCAATTTAATATTCAGGGGCAGGCTCTAATAGTTACAAGAAATCAACTTCGCCAACTCTTGCCAATTTCGATGATTGGAGCTAACTTACATCAAGGGCTATTAAGGTGGGTGATGACTGGCGCAATAAACGTGCCGATAATGCGGCATTGTTAGTATCTATTAAATTTATCGTAATAGGCAACTCACAGGTTTTCAGAAATTACGAGCGAATTAATCAGTGGTAGCAACCCCGATTTTTCAAAGAACCTTTATTAGCGCCGAGTAGTACTATGTGAGGTTGGGGTAGCGATACAGGGCCGCCATATGTAAGTATATAGAGATATCCCAACTATTCGTATCAAAGATTTCGGCTGAGATCCAAACGGCAGTCGCAAATCGGGCTATTAACATCACGGGGCTAACAGTACAACACCTTGATCGCTAATTTAAGTGTTCCAGGGTTTGTCTGTTTCTTAATCTACCCTACTTCTATACAGCGAATACTATTTCGTGCGTTCTTAAATATGAAGGGAGTCATCATGACTATTAATCAAGGCGTTTTCAACGCATTTCCTTGTTTCCATATATCTGCCTGCGAAAGAGACGCTTGAATGGCGGTCGGATTCTTGGCCTCATTATGTCGGTTCTGGATTAAGTAATGGTTTATACTTAGTTTCGGGAAGCCGATCAACTACTGCATGGCGATTGGTCTCCAACTCTTGCATAGATTTCCAACTCTCGTAGCGAGCCCACTCGTTCAATATCTTTGGATGGGAGGGGGAACTTGCAACTTTCATACTCCTTCCACATCTGCTTCGTCCTCGGAGATTCCGGGTCGGCGCATGGTTCGCTAAGTAAAGCACTCGTTAGCCAGAAACACTGCAACAGACAGAGCGCGATTAGATGGATACTTACTTAGGTTTGCCGAAGACCCCAGCACCAGTAGCCCTCGCGCAGATAATGGCGACCGGCCGCGCAAGATCCGCGATAATCTGCTTGACTGGCGCAGCAGTGAAAGGCGAGAACACAACAGCCTCGTCATCTAGCTCCGCAAAGCCCCCAGCCCCATGTTCCCCTACGACTTCGAATCCGAGTTTGCGTACCATGTCCTTCGACTCAGCCGTGTAGCCTGGGTCTTGAGTAAGCAGCCTTACCCCCGTGTCTTCCTCCCCAGTTCCAGCACAAGAACGGACTACGTCGACCATCGTCAGCGCAATCGCATGATGGATGAAGGCATCTTCCGCCATGCTTGTTTTCCGCTCCCGCTTGCCCTCTAGCTTGCTCTCGTCCCTAACCATCCACCAATCAGGCTGTTTGAAGTTCAAGTCGCCTAGTCCGAAACAGACGATCTTGGTCACTTTCTTCTTTTTCGCGGTCCCGTCTCCGCCTAAGATCTTGCAAAGCTGCGACGCCAGTGCCGCGCAAGTCGTGCTCGCGTCCCATCGTTGTTGACTGGTTTCGAACAGTGATTCCACGTTCTCGATTGGCCCCTCGAAGTTGCTCATGGTTTGGTTGTCCCAGTCAACGAGATACGTGCAGTGATACGTCTCAGGTGGACCGTCGGGTTTACAACGGACGAGATGCCAGTACTCTTGAAACTCGACATAGGGTTTCCTAAAGTGTAAGACTTGGAGTTTAGCATGGGATTTCTCTTATACTAAAGAATACTTCTACCAAGGAATATAAATGAGGACTAATAACCCCCTACCAAATTGGCTTCTGAATTCCAAACATTGGGTTTTTGATATGGACTATACTGCCGTCAACACGACGGACTATAAACTTCTTAGCGGTATACGACCGTGCGAGTTGCTGTTCAATATCCACGAGATCCTCTTTCCGCCATAGTTTGACCCCTGAGTCATACAAGTCTGCTGCGCGCTGACTACTGGTTCTCCAAGGGGTACAGCCATAGTCCAGCAATGGTTCTGGGAGCTGTTCGCATCCATCTTGTGCGGAGCCTGACATATTCGGATTATTAACTCGCTTCGTTATACCCAATATACTGACTTGCTAGAATCTGCAATATAGGTAAAGCACAAGCAAGAGATGGAGGTGAGGCATGGTGTAGGTTCGTTGAAAGGTCATCATATACTACACTAAAGCTCCTTTTCCACATCCTGGTAAGGTGACCCATGGCATCTCAGGCGCCAATGTCGTATCGTTCGTGGACACAGCCCCGATGCCATAAGCTTGAATTGTTGGTCTCTGCTAAGCGTAGTGAGCTGATAGTGACCCTAATAAATGTAGAGCGTCGGGCAGGGAACCTCATTATAATGGAATGCAGAAAGTATTTTTCGCAACCAGAAAGCTATTAGGGGAATCTTGAGGGATCTGGTATAGAGGGATTCTCTATGTAGAAGAATGGATACTATGTGATTAATCTAGTCAGGGTAGGGCTTGGTGAGGCTAACCCGCACACTGCCCGCACTCCAACAACATCCCTTGTTGATGAAGTGCTCGTATTATATCGACTCCGCTATCTTACGCCAATATAGAGCTGTAGGTACGGCAAGGTGGGGTTTAGCGGAGTTAATTAACCTGCTGTAGGTCTAGTGTCCGGGGACCGTTGGAACATAAGAAAAGCTTGGCATTAACCGTCTTGGATGAGGCGGCATACTAGGTACCGAGGAATCGGCGTGTTAATGCAACGACATGTCTTCAGATCATGTGAGTAAGTAAGTAAGTAGGTAGTAACAATCATGGATAGATAAAGGCGTTCTTTTCCAACATCGAACATACCTACCTAACAAAGCCCCACTAATATTTACAGACCCGAACCTTTGTATCTTAATTGGCACATTAACCGGGCACTTGCTTTTGCCAGCTTTCTCGGTTCTGCGCTAGTAGTCCCTTTCCGTAGCTCGCCTTCTATGGTTCGGTTTCTGCCGACTCGGCTAACAAGTTACATACATACAGTTCAACCACTTACACATGTAAATCGATCAGATTAGTGCCATGCTTGGTCAACGTTGTCTGATTATTTGTTGACTAATCGCACAGTATCCTTTCCCGCCCTCGACCTCCAGGCTGATCACATTTTTATTTCGCGGGGTTCAACTAGGTAGATAGTATCCAAGCTTGTATCAAAACTATCTATCCGGAACTCGTCAAAAATCTCGGTTCATTTCATACCTTGTAACTTGCCCAGGACATCAAATGCAGTGGCAAAGGCAGTATCGTCTACTCCTCTCTCGCGATGGTGTGTCATTCATTTGAACCATCAGATGAACCATCAGAGACCAACATCGATCGACTCTGGTGTTCCCATGCCGCATTTTCACACCAGCACTCTGGACACTTGTACGGGATAGTCCACTTGGCACACCAAACCTCGACAGCATCGCCGTAGCGTGCTTTTTCACCGATGAGCATCGCTCTTCTAGCAGGCTCGCTCTTTCTTCCCTCCCAGTATTTCTTATCCTTAGGTCGATGCCGATAGCAATAGCCACAAATACCCCACGCTTTCTCATCAGGCTGCCCATGCTGGTCCAGCGGCTGGATCATTTGCAGGAGGGCAACCATTGCCCTGCAGTTGTTCGAACCGTAGCGATGTAAGTCCGCGGATGGGATTCGTATGGTCACCAGCGAGGCGATAGCGAGGAGTCGTTTGCATGTGAGCGCCAGCAAGAGTCTCTCAAGGGGATCAACGTGTAAAAATATCTCGAGCAGCACCTCATTGGGAAGCGTCAGCACGGGTGATGACTGTGATGCTCTTGGCGCAATGAAAAGCTGGGACCAATCATTAGACGGCGGAATACCTAGGTAAACATCTAGATTTTGAGTATCTTACAATTCTTGGGACCCTAAATAAGCTCCAAAAGTACTGATGTGTGGACTGGCACTTCTCCAAACCTGAGGACCACTGCCCAAAGACTTTCGACATCATGCACAACAGACGTGATACACCGTTTGGTTCAAATGTCTGGTCGAGAAAGCTGCTCCAAGACGCGGTAATGATCAAGAATGAAAAGAATTTGGAAACAGGGGACCCCTCACACTATCTTATTTAAACGATAGGGTCCGGTTTGTGCCTATGTGACTGAGTTGTTTGTGTAATGGTACACGCAACCAATAGCCGGGCATATGTAGCCAACCATTCTTTCATGAGCTGTAGTAAAGCCCTTAAGGCTGAAACATCGACGGTGAAAGAAGAACTCTCCAATAGCAGCTCTGCTAGTGATAGTTGCCTACTATGAAAAATGACTTTTCTTCAGCCTAAAATGCTTGCTACCGCCGTCATTGTAGTAAAAGTGATAAGTACAACTTTGGAGTCATGAGATTAGATTCTGATACAATATAAGACATTATGTTTTTCCTTCCCTTTTCTAGAACTTGACCATTCCCGGGAAGACCAACCGGAGCTTACTTACACATGGCACTGAGAAAGACTGGGGCCTTGACATCACTTTAGCACCACTCACAAGGAGATATTGTTTAATTCTTTCTTGTTATTGTTCTTAGAACTATCTACCTAAGTTTCTCCTCCGCTAGGTGGGGGTATCTAAAATCACCTGGCTAATGCAACAACACAAAATGAAACGGCCCCTGAACACCTCGGCCGCCCCACCCCCTCGCCACATGCACGCGAAAAGAAATTTCGGGTAGTGGAATACAACATTGGCTCATGGGTAGCCGAGAACGAAGAGTATCGGATGATCTACCCCTACGAAATGTTAGACGCATGGTGGAGCAGATCGCGAAGCAAGTCTCCGGAGGCAAGAATGAGCCAAATGCACTAAAAAAAAATTATACAGTAACGCGGGCGACAGTCCGTACGCCAGTTATAAACAATGACAACGAGGATGAAGGTGATGATGTATTTTGCCGCTCTACTCCAGACCCCTGTCCAAACCGGAACGCCGATGTTGTCGCAGGTGGAAAAGACTAGGGAGCGTAGTGTCCTAGTGTGGTTTCTGAATCTGAAGTCAATCTAGGTTTTCTAGATCGATGGTGGAGGTCTGCGTGTATGGATCGAAGGGATAGGGTTCCCAAAACAAAGAAAATAGGTGCGATGTGACCAAAATAACTATTAAATATATGGGATGCGGCGCGTAGCACGATGGAGGATTATCATAAATCGTCCAGCGGGAGTCCAGCCGTCGGTAGCGGCCGTTAGACTAAAACCGGAGGCTAACAAACGGAATGCTAAGATAACTGTGCCAGACATGTTACATCACAATACAGCACCCGCAGCCATCCCTCTCGTTTTTCTCCTCGGTTTGCTCTGGAGGATCAGGCACCTTAACGGCTGCAGTCGTTTGGGTATGTAGTTGTTGCATTGGTCTTGGGCTGCCTAGCGGGTTTGCGGTAGGCGTGTCTTGTATCTTAGGCATGGTCGAGTATGAACTCGTCCCCGGGCGGTTAGGAGTTGGTACCCTAGCATCAGGTTTCAACGGCCATTCGTCCTGAGCTTCTTCGGTATCCGGTTGCTTTTCCACTTCGGGTGGTTTTGCAAATGTATCCTTGTTCAAGGGTCGAAATTCTTTGTCATATACGCTCCCAAACGCCCCTTCCTGTTCCCATTTTTCTTGCTGTAATCTCTTTGCAACTGTGGGCAGAAGTTGTTGGTCCGGCGGTAAACGAGGATCCGGTTGGTACGCGGAAATCATCCATGGAGGATCGCCCTCGGGAGCTCTTGGGGACAACTCGCCAGAGCGAGTAGATGGTCGCGTAGTGGACGTGCTCCTACCGTTAGGACCAGATCGAGTCTTGGGGCGACCCTGCGTGCTTGGCTTCGTTGGAGCTGAAGTCTTACGAGGCGCTGTCGTAGCTATCTTCTTTGGCGATCCATCAGTTACGGAGCGCTTCCCAGGCTGACCCTTAGGGGAATCATCAAGAGCATTCGCACTACTGTTACTTCGCGACCTAGTCTTTGGATACGCGATAGATACTTCGTCGTCAAATGGAGGGAAGCTCGATTTTCGTTGCACAGGGGCATTTCGGTCAATGTAGTCAGAAGGAATCGGCGCCGGACTGATTTTTGCTACAGGAATGCGTGTGCCTCTCCCAGAATCATTCGAGACCCAATATTCGCCAGGATCCTCGGCAATCTCTTCAGGCCTACGTAAATCCCAGTTCGGGGCCTCATGGTCCGGCGTTCTATCGTGACCTGCATCGGAATTCATTCGAGAAACTGGCATATACTGCTGCTCGGAAGAATCTGTGGTGCCCCTCCGACGACTATGGCTACGGTCCCGTCTCGATCTGCTTTGGGTTCTAGGTTTCGGGAGCACTATGCCAGCTTCTTGTAATTCCTGGCTCTCGATCTTGGCTAGCTTATCTCGGTGAATCCATTTAGAATTTTCGTCATCATATGTCAGAATAGTGCCGTCGTTCGCACGCTTGGTTCGAGGTGGAGCGGCAGCACGGCTATTACTGCGGGAGTCTGGAATTGAGTATTAGTCACCAGTCCTACATTACTTAACAGCAGCACTGGTGCGGACTAGGGAATAATGAACTATAGAGAAAATGCGAAATAAAAATCTGGCCATACCCCGAAGATTGAAGTAGCCGTCTGAATCCCTATTTTGCGATAGGGAAGCGCCTTGTGGTGAACCGACGCCTTCATAATCCGGAAAGGAGTGGTTCGTCGAGGCCTATAAGTGACGAAAACCATTAATACGCGTAATTATACGAATAGCTGACCCATTTCTAGGTCCCAGTTGTGTATATCTATCTGACAACCTGGTGAGAACCACAATTGGCACGAGCTTACCTCATGATAGCTGTTCGAAGCATGACTGCCATGATTCCACTCCGCATACTCATCCTGTGGATCACTCGAGCGACCAAAGGACGTAGGTCCCGCAGTCGCTGAGATGGCCGCCATGCCCGCCCGCGTAGGCCAAAAATAACAGCTTGCCCGTCGAGCCTGCTTTACTTGCTATGGAATCCACGATTGGGTGAGAGTGGTGAGATGATGGTTCAGGGTCGTTGGTAAAGACTTCGCAGGGTTCTTTTGGGCGGAGAAAGAGCGACGATAGTCTTCGGTTCTAGGGGACAAAGGGAGGAGGCAGTCGGCGGCGGAATCGAAAAAAAAATATCGAGGATGTGGTGAAGTAATCGCCAGCTAGTACGAGGACTGTCGACTCGGTATGTAGGCGGAAGGGATACCAAAGAAAAGGGACGGAGATGCGCGCGGGGGCCTGCAAGGTATGTCGACCAGAAAATGGAAAAGAAAGCCACGAAGGTTGTGTAGACCAAGAGCTCGACGTGGAGCTAGAACTCGTCTTATCACGGTGGTATAGTGAGGTGAGTGACACTGGCGCGGCCACAGTCGTTCCAAGTATCAATACGCGATCCGCGATTCGGCGAGGATCATGAAAGCACTGATCATTATATACAATATAGCATGCAAGGCTGCTCTCTTAGACGGTGCGTCAGTCGCGTGTCTTTGGCTTCGAATTGGCCGTTAGACGTAGGCTGAGGGCGGCAGCAGAGAGGACAATGCTCGGTCACGCTGCAGTCCGAGGTTTCGCGCGGAGCTCGCCAAGCTGGCAAGGGGTGCCTATGCTTCCGCTATGCAGACAAAGTAGAAGCCCATGAGAGAAGAAGAAAAGCGGACATAGAAACGGGAGCACCCATCCAGTTGCACGCGGGCGGAGGAGAACTGCAAGAGAAAAAGAGACGAGACAAGACGCCAGAGGGTCGTTGGAGAGTGAGGACGGTCATTCGCCAGGAAAGGAGGGCGGGCGAATGAAAAGAAGCAATTCTGGGTTAGCCAGGGAGTTAGAGATGAAAGCGGACTGCACAGGCTAACTCGATTGGCCCACGGGCTACAGGGCCTACGGGGTCTACGGGCCAGATACAGGGTTGACTGACAGTAGCGTGGGCTCAGTATTGTGCACCCGAATGAGCGCCGAGTGGGGGTTGGCAGTAAGACCCAGCAAGACCGCAGGGCAGCACCGGCGGTCCAATCAAACTAACACAAACCCCAGCAAACTCGGACCCACTTGGATGTATGTATAATGTAAGTATTGGATCATGGACTCGTGTTTGCTGCCGGCTGTGCTTTATTGTACATGTATACCTACGACTTGTGGTTTCAGTTACAACGCTTGAATGAATGCCCATATAATGCCTCAGGTTATCTGAACAGAGCCATGCGATAACATCGGATCTCCATTTGGGGTATTGCACATTCAAAGTACTACTTCCAGACAGCAATACTGCCCCAGTCAGTCGGAAATGGGTAGTTGTTTGCATACAGTATAGTACAGCATGTTATATGCCCAGGTATCTATAGCATGACATTGTTAGATCACAATGCAGGGTCCTGGCCTGACCGTAATTACTGAGTATACGTACATTGGTCTATCTAGTGTGCTTGAGCACAGATAGAACTTGGATACTATCTTAAATAGTAAAACACGGCCAATTACCGACAGCGAACAGATTATAGCGCACTATCTACCAGGTGTAGTGCAGTATACAATCGCCGATTAGATAATGCTTGCTTGCCCCTTTGCCCTTTGCGCTTTGTCTCTCGGTTTCTGGTATCCTATCAGTTGTCATGCGCAATATCAAAAATGGTGATGCGACTTTTCATCACATTGAGGTGTGCATCATGAACTAATTCAGATCATCATGGTTCACGAGACCTGCGTTTAGGCGCCAATGTATACTTAGTACCTAACAAGTGAGGCTGATACGCAATGCAATGTTTCCTATAATATGGCTTCTGGTTATACTAAAGTGAAGGAATTCGTCCTTCTATTGGTTCCACGTCGCATAGTCTGAGCGACTCCTAAGCCTCCGAGTCCACGTAGCTTCCAGTTCCTCGGAATATTCACGGCATTTCTACTCATTGAGATTGTATCGAGAGGACGGTTTGGGTGAGTTGCGCGAGATTCAAGTCAAGCGTTCACCTACAGGAGAACTTCGTCCATCCAGCTCGCCGACGTCCGGAGATGACAGTCCAATGAGAAGCTCGTTTATCCAGTGTCTGTAGTTTACCAAAATAAGTGGAAGGGAAAAAAAGGGGGGAAATCAGTACATCTTGTAAGTCTATGATTACCTAGATATGTATTGAAACGAGAGTCGAAAGCTCTTAAATATCAAGTGAAGCTACGTCATCCCTCCATGACTAGTCGTGCGTGCTGCTATTGCACAAGCATAAGCTTCAACTTTTCTAGCTACATATCTAGACTACCTATCTAGATATCGCCTTCACTACTTACTTAGGTATATAGGCACCCATGCTTTCTAAACTGCAACTCCTTCAGATCACCTAAATAGATTCGCCACGAGCAAACCTACAACATCATTCACACATGCTCGTGCGCGCACACGCGTGTGTATCTATATCAACTTTAATTGAAGCTTTCCTAAACAGTAACCTGTGGCAAATCATGACAGACTCTAGCGCATCATTACAAATGTCACCCCGACGCACGCGAAAAACCCGCTTCGTCTGCATCTCGGATACTCACAACTGCACCGTGAAGCTTCCCAAAGGGGACGTGCTCATCCACTGTGGCGACCTCACGAACCAAGGGAGTTTCAGCGAGCTCTCGAAGCAAGTCGCCTGGCTCGAGCAGGCTGATTTCGAGTGCAAGATCGTAGTGGCAGGCAACCACGACTTGACGCTAGACACGGACTTCTACAACACCTGGGGTTTCTACAGACATAACAATACACCCCAAGTGCCAGAGGACTGCCAGGCCTTGCTCACGGATTCCAAAACTCTTACCTACCTGCTGCACGAGAGCCGCACCATCAAGCTAGCTTCTCCCTCTGGCCCGCGCACTACCTTCTCCGTCTTTGGATCCCCCTACAGTCCGGCCTGGGGCGGCGCTTGGGCATTCCAATATCCGCGGCACGATGACGATGACATGGCCGCTAAATCACTTTGGGAGGAGATACCTCTCGACACGGATATCCTGATAACTCATGGCCCAGCACATACACACTGCGACGAATCACGCCAGCGCGAGGCTGCGGGATGCGAGATCCTGCGACAGGAACTCTGGCGGGTGCGGCCGCGTCTCGCGCTATGCGGGCACATCCACGAGGCACGGGGCGTCGAGCGCGTACGCTGGGATCTTGAGAGTAAGAATGCCCGGTATGCGGAGCTCGGACGGACAACCTGGCAGGATCCCAACCCGGAAAGCGAGAAAAATGCACTTGTGGACCTCAGTACGAAGGGCCCAACGCCGCTGGATAATGATGGGAGCCCCTGTCTATCTAGCGATAAGTCCCGGAGGGATTGGTACGATAGACACAAAGGGGGTCTTCGAGTGCCCGACGAAGCAGAGGTCGCCTACCCGGGCATCGGCACCCTTAGTCTCGGTGGGGATCCGGACTCGGCGCGGAGCGACCGGGCGGCACTGGCCGGACGGCTTGGTCGCAGAGAGACGTGCATCGTGAACTGTGCCATCCAGCATTCCAGCTACCCGCATTCAGGCCGGGGCCCGCGGAAACTCAACAAGCCCATCGTCGTGGACCTGGAGCTCCCTGTGTGGGAGGGCGAAGAGCCGCACGCTGGCGTGTAGTTCTTAGTATATAGCAAGGATACAGAGCCCTGCGAATGCAGCCTATAGTATAATGCGCGAGCGGAACTCCACCCGAGACGCCCGGCTGAGGAGGGAGGAGCGTGGGTGTGGTGGGGTTCTCCAAGGTGATCTCGGACATGGAGTGTAAGACTCACCTTGGGCTTGCTGATGACCCGGTACACGGGTGGCGAATCAGACAAGACGAGATCGAGAGGCATGAAAGCCACCGAGCGGGGTATATTTCCGATGAGGCTCTTCACGATGGCCGGGCGCATAGTCCGGTAGTAGGCAACCGCTTTTCATGTCCGTTGGGTGGTGTGTGTAACACATATATCAGCAGCCTCCTTCATCGTTCTTCATGCTCTAACCCCGGTCTGAAAACATACATAGTAGATGGTGGTCGCAGAGCCGCAATGTACTTGAGCTCATGGCCGAAGGAAGTAGCAGTACTTGAACAGATGTAGTATACATGTGTACGCGTATTATAAGTAAGGCTTAAGAGTTCGGCATATACTACCACCACCATCTCCCCTTGATATCATCGCTGAATGTCCGGGTTGATGACAGCATACCTTGATATTTGACACTGCTCCTGATAAGCTAAGGTGCATACGATATTGTTAGATATATTATAATCTCATGAGTCACTCGGTCATAACAACTTGCTGGCTGCTTCCTTGAAGTTCTCCTGTTTCGGTGCAACATACTTGTTTATCCTCAGGCCTAGAGTAATCATGATGAATAGGCTCTCTGCACAAATTTCTATATCGTAATGTCGCTTGTGTGAAAACGTGCTGTGTCCAATTGCCGAAGTCTTATACTTAAAATATAAGAAGAGCGCGCGAGAAGCCTAAGCGACCTTTCCCTTATGCACCTTCTACAATACGCCGCAACGTTAAGCGTCTCTCTTTATTCCGGCCTGCTAGGATGGCCGGGGTTGAATTAAACAGGACCATAATCTACAATATAACTTAAGCATACATGCAAGATCGCGCGCTAACTTGGGTGAACCAGTGGCCGATTATCTGACTCATACGATTATTAACGTCGCGGCCGCGCCCTCTCGCTGCAAGTAGATATCAAGAGTAGATAGGGGTTGAAGTCACTGGATTATTGTGTACCAAGTCCGAAGCATCAGGCATGAAGCTCTGGTCACTAGGAGACATTTAAAGCTGAATTAATAAACTAGATACCAATGAATGTTACTTGCTTTATATTCAAATGTTTACTGTTATGTGGGTTTTGCCTACAACCTCGCCGCCTTCACTTACGAGCAGCTTGCTATGCTCATCCTTAGACTGGCTACGGCGTCATGCTGAGTCCAACAGAAGGGCTTACTTAATATACAGTTGGTGAACACCACTAAAGAGATACAATTCACATACGTAGTAGCTGGGCCTGGAAGTTTGAACTATGAAGCCACAGAACAATCTAGAACGGGCCTTGCCCCCATGGTATGGTAGCACATTGTACGACGCTTGATTCCTCCCCAGCCTCCCCCAATCCTTTGTTTACTAGTATAGTCAGATGAGATTCGGCGCAATCCATATACATCCTAGATCAACTCTAGCCTTAGAGAGTTGTCCTTGTGGTACATAATATGTACTCCTTGATATGTATAACTTACCTAGTGGTAAATGTTCAGTAGTCTGTCATGACTATGAGTTCGTCATGCCTTACGAAGGATTCTACTGCTCGGGTGTAACAGTATCTACTTAGGGTATCTGCGAAAAGCTTTGAAACACTCCCTGAAGATAATTCGTCATGGCGGCGGCACCGTTAACCGCCACCTCTTAATCCAACGGTGTTGTGCCACTGCCATCTCGTAAAATATGGACTGTTGAGGATTTAGGGCGGCCCTGTGCAACAAGACTTGTTTGATCCAGGAGGATGGCATTCTGACAGACTGACTGACTGACTGACATCACTACGGTCGTTTCTTAATTAATTACCATTCAAAGAGCGAAGCCTCATCTAGGTTGGCGGTTGGCGTTGGTTAGGCATCTAGGTCCTAGACCTCTGAGCACCGCGAACATTCATCGCTGCCCTAGCTGAACGCCTCCCAACGACGTTTGGCGTTCAGGCTGCGGCGTATACGTATGCTACTTGGGTGTGGCTCGTGTAAGAGGTAACTAACAAACTAATCTACCTATCTACCTACCTACCTACCTACATAAGCCATGGGATATTCCCACACTTGCGTGAAGCTAGATAGTGCCAAATCCGACGTACGATGACATAGGAGATGGAGAAACAGGGTCAAATTGCATTGCCCAAATGCCTGGCACGAACGTTGTATAGCGTCTGAAATAAACAGTCGCTCGAGTCAATTGACCAAGTTTATGATGTCAGCGATCATCTGAAATCCGACGACAGTTAGTTTGCGTCTCTCTCTCTGTCTCTCTCTGTCTCTCGCTACGTATGTATGCAGGAGACAGTAGCGGCAAGCACCCCGCGGATGTCACACATGCGACGAATAAAGGCCCGCAGACGACCTGCCGATCGATCCATTTGATGGCGTTGATTACTAGCCGTCTAGGCAATGCTCGCATCGGATGGACGTTTGGGTATGTGAATGTAAAAATAAAGCGGTCGTAAGGGTTAATGGTTGTCAGTGATGTACGTAAGCTGAGGGGCGACGTGAGTCTGATTTCCCGGGGGTTAAGTAAGTAAGATCTGAGCGATTGGTCTACATGGTTGACTATCACAGTTGCACATCCCATCCCGCGCGTCCTGGGCTGTACAGACTGTTGGATCCGGCCGAGTAGATTTGTGCGACGCTTATACCATGCTGATCTTTCGTAGGCTGTAACTCCCGTTACTTACTCCGCCCTGATAAGTTTGTATACTAAGTAGAGTCCTGTTGGCTTTGGCGTTGTAAGACTTGCTTTTCCGCACCCGGACTACGACGCTCTGTATCTCTTATAGGTAGATGGAATGCCCTCTTACGAACCGGGATGACAGCTTATGCTGCAGTCTTAAAGTCTTGGATCACACGTGACTAGTCAGGCATATCTATGTGATTCAATTCTACGAATTGCTATCAATTGGCCTTAATTGAGGAGATATCACCGTTTGATACCACTCGGGTGTGAAGGCGGTAGATTCCGCTGGCGTGGTGAAGGGCGAGGGAACAAAAGCCGAGAAAAAGAGGAAAGATAGACAACAAGACTTTTTTCCGTTCGAGACATGTAATGCTGATGACCTTCTGATGGATCTTATGATTCGGGTAATAGCCATTCTCGGTACAGTAAATCGGGCGCACACCGGAAAGAGACGTCGTTCAGGTGAGCAGAAGAGGTGGATGGTGGTCAGATGGGGTGACATAGGATACCGGGCGCTTGACCATGGGCCAATGACAGAATTCGTAAGGGTTCCGGACCATTATTCGCTGGACCGACGCAGTGTACCGTGGTGGTCTGTACGTACTGATTGCTACATACCCGTGATTCTACATGGTGTACATGTGAAATTTCTCCAGAGGGTTAGCGTAGAGTATGCGGGTGATTGGACAGACGGATAGACTCCGGTAGATCTGGGTAGATCCGGATAGGCTGCCCTTTTGCACGGATGGGGAATTGTTTACTAAAGAGAGGAGACGCTTCTCGCTTCTGCCAGACAATCCAACTATCTATCTATCGACTTTAGTTACGTAGTAGGTAAGCATACTAGCTAACTTAGCCTGGCGAGCTGCTTGCGCGGCTTATGGGCTGGTTACTGGTCGGTTGCATTGCCACTGTCGCAAGATAATACTGGGAGTGAGAGCAAATACCTAGGTTAGCAAATAGCATACTAGTTGGTACGTGCCGATGGTTCTAGCACGGTCAGCTCACTCACCGCCATGCATCGAGGTGTGTACTGTTAGGCTGTGGTAGCAAGATGGCATAGACAGCCTGCAAGATCCTTACATGTTAAGAGAAAGGCACAAATAGGCATTCATCCCGTCTCAGGCACAGATCCTGTGCCTCTACTGAGTATCTTGGTATGTACCACGGCACAAGCATGGTCCTTGTTGCCTTGCTACAGTAGCATTTGTTAGGGTGGGTTGAACCATGTCAAATACTCAAGTGTCCGCAGCTATATCACTTGCTACATCGTATACCTACTAGGGTGGTTAGAGGGTGAGACACGTGATGTCTAGTGTAAGTCGAAGTGCCACAGTATGTGCCGTGAAATAGAACCTATAAGGAGGGGTTTACTATTAAGATTGAAATAAGCGTGACAGTGATGGTGGTGGGTGACTTGGCGAAGTATTCTAGTAAGTCACACGTCTGGTCACACTTATCAAAAAGTACATATTCATACTCAGTAGGCAGTGAATGGACCAATGAAACACCACATAGTCTAGAGGTTGCAAGCCTCCAAAAACTCTTATACTTGAATAACATATAGCGAAAATGAAACGGACGAGAGAGGGAAAGCAAAAGCAAAAAGTACAGTAGTGATGTATAGAGGTGAAATAGACTCGCGCACAAGAGGTAACTAGAGTTGACGGCGTGTTTGCTGGCCGTACTACTTACCTACTAGTTTTCACGTAGCTCAAGATTTCCCGTTTTCGTCTCGTGGAGCAACAACTACGTACTAAGACACAGAAAAGTAGGTATACCAAGGAACAATAATACTCAGTAAGTCGATGTAAAAATAGTCCTTAGTAGCGCCGGATATGGTCGACGGATTGGGAACTAGCTCGAATAGCAAAGGTCAATTGATTTTCTGGAATATGGTTCGTTTGGTCGATTCCAAGTTGTCGAGTTGTTGTTAATCCGTATGACCAACAGGAGAGAGCCACAAAGCCCCGCCCCCACCAGCCTATCCTATTAGGAAAGCCGTTTCTGACCGCGGGGATTTCGGGTAATCTGTAAAGTATGTGCCTTATGCTGTACCCGTGCGGACTCCACTTTCGTCCACCCGTTAGTAGTGACTTCGTCGACCCTAACGTGCGGGTCTTTGACCTGAAAATAACCAGTTGACTTAATAAAACTTTGGTACTTATTTTCCTATATAAATTACACCAAATTAAAAATATATATACTTAAATAAGTTATACTTAAAATAATAATATTAAAAACTTTTTTTAATATAATTATAAAGAAATATTTAAACTTTATAGCTAAACCTTATTAACTTACTTATTATTTTTAATAATTTTTAATATTTTTAATATTTTTAATAGCTTTTAATAACTTTTAATATTTTTAATAGCTTTTATTATTTTTAATAGCTTTTATTATTTTTAATAACCTTTATTATCTTTAACACTTTTTTTTTTATTTATTTATTTATATACTTTTTATTATTATTACTTTCGCTATTAAAAACGTTAAAATTTACTTGTAAAGCTTTTTTTTAAAAGCGTTGCTTTGCTGCTACTTTAGCTGCTATATTTATAACTACTTTAATATTTTAAACCTACGTTATTTTATCGATTAACTTAAAATTTAATAGTAAAATAAGTATATAAATTAAAAAACTAGTAAATTTAATTATATTTATTTTAACTTTATTAACTAATGTTATTTTATTAACAGCGTAATAAACTTTATTTTATAACGCATTTTATAGTTTTTATTAATAATAATAAAACACTTTTAATAATAATATATTTTTAAATAATTTAATATAATATATTTAGTTTATTTGCTTATTTATAACTTTTTTACTTTAAATACGCGTTTTAATAACTATTATTTATTTACGTATATAAATTAATTTATTTTTTTAAGCTTTTTATAATAACTGCTTTTTTTTAGCTATAATTAACTTATTGCGCTTTTTATTATTATTTGCTATATATAGCTATATATTTTTAACTTTTAAAGGCTTATGCTTTTTTATAACTTAAGTTTATTTTTTATATGCTTTTTAATAAAAAATAACATCGTAAAAAGCTTTTTTTTTTTTTAACCGCTTTAATTTATTAATAGCTATAATAATAATAATAATATTATAATAACGCAAGGTTTATAAAATACAAGGCATAAAAAAAATCTATATATATTAATAAGCTTTTAAGCGCTTTTTAACTTATTTTTAAACATTTTACAGCTATTTTATACTAATAAATGCTTTAAGCGTTATTATAATATTTAAATTAAACCTATTTTTAATATTTATAACATTTATTATATTTTCTTTTTTAAACCTTATATTTAATCTTATATTTAATATTATATAGCCGTGTTTTTACTATAAAAACAATAATTTAATAATAAAAAAAATAAAGTCGGTAAAAAAATTTAAAATAATATTTAAGTTTTATAAAAAAATGCTTGTTTTAGCTTACGCACTTAATATAATTAACTTTTTAAACGTTTTTTTTTATATTAACTATAGCTTTGCTAAAAAATTATCTTTTATATAATTAACTATATTATTTTATATAATTAAAAACATTTTTTTTTTTAAATAAGCTTTATATAATTAAAATATTTTAACATTAAGTAGCTAAAGCTTATAAATAATATATTTTAGTAGTAAAAATATAATAATATTAGCTAAACTTGCTTATAGCTTAAATTTTACTATTATATAACTTTTATAATTATTTAATAATAATAGCTTTTTTTAACTAAGCCTAGCAGGTTTAATATAAACATTAAAATAATTAAGCTAATTTAATATAATAAAGTTATTTATATATTTATTTTTCGATAAGCATATAATAATATTATTTTTTAAATTATTTATATTAAATTTTTTAAATATTAACGCTATTAAAAAAATAACTTAAGTAAATATTACTACGCTACTAGCTAATATATTTTTAATAATAGTTAAAAGTATATAAAACTTTAGGTTTATAAGCCGTAAGTTATTAATTTTATAATATATTTATACCGCTATATTATTAATATAGCCTAGTTAAAAGCTAGTTTTATTTATATTATATATATATTTAAATATAATATTATATTTATTGCAATAGTTTTTTAATGCTTAATATTAAGCTTTTAAGTTTTTATAATTATTAATTAACCTTTAATTTAATAATTATAGCCGCGCTATTATTTATTTAAAAACATTTTAATGCCGCGCTAAATATTAACAAGCTTAGTAATACTATATTTAATATAGTTTTTAACCTTTTTTACCTTTTATTTACAATAGTTTATTAATAGTTATTTATAAGTAATAAAAGCTAATATAAATGCTTTATATTATTAGCTATTATAAGCATGCGTATAACGCTATTTTTATTACATTGTTTAACATTTATTTATTGCTATTATTTTGCTCGACAAAGTAATAACCTTATACCCGGTTATATATACGCTAATATAAAGCATTAAATGCTTTAATAGCAGCCGCTATTATTTAATATTAGCTATTTTAATAAACGTTAACAGCTAACTAAATTTTAGCTTTAATAAAATTAAAGCTATTTAATAATATTATTATTAAAGTTAACGTTAACTAGTTAAATATTTATAGCTTAACCGAAGTTTTTATTAATAAGTATAAAATTAAATAATATTAATAAATTAAATAAGCTATTTTTAATAAAAAAACGCTAAAAAAAAACAAATCGTTAACTTAAATAAATTAATTAAATTAACTATTTTAATTAAAAGCTACTTTTTTATATAAATTAAATATAATAATATTTTATTAAAAAGTAATAAAAATATAAAATTAGCTAATTTAATAAATTTTTTAACATTGTATTTTTTAGCTAAAGCTAAGAAAAAAACTAATATGCTAACTATATATTATAATTAAAAGAAGTACTTTTATTTTAGTAACAGCTCCACTAAAATAAAGGTATATAGATTTTTTATTAAGTTAACTGGTTATTTTCAGGTCAAAGACCCGCACGTTAGGGTCGACGAAGTCACTACTAACGGGTGGACGAAAGTGGAGTCCGCACGGGTACGCGGTGCCTATGTACAGTGTTTGTCGTGGGGATGGAAACCGGAGAGGAGAGAGAGACGCACATCATTTCAGCACGCGCGGGAGAACTAGCGAAGATCGAGCGGAGCGCGGGCTTAAGTATTTACCAAATAAGCTCACCTCATGACTGCCTTCACGTTCATCGTCGTCGTCGCCGAGCTCGTCGTGACGAACATCTCCGGCCAATGCCCCTCAACAGACACCGGAATAGGCTTGGGATGTTCATGGATCAACTGGCAATCAAACAAGGACGGAGGGAAATCGTGGAACGGTGGCATAAGCGCGATTCGCTCCCGCTCGCAGATGTCCTGCATTATCCCTGAATTCACACGTTGACCGCCGATACTGGCCAAGTGAGCCTGGCTTCATGTGGGATAGTGGATAGTGGATAGGGGACAGTGGATGCGCATGCTCCTTCGTCCACCACTCGTCTATCTCTGACTGGCTTGTCTGGTTTCTGTCTGGTCACTGTCTGGTCCGGCCAGCAGCGGTGTTGTGCACTACGCACATTTGCGGCCTATAGGAGGCCAAGTTATCTGTGCATCAACGTATCATCTACAGTACAGTAGAGGGATAGGGGTCTTCCGATGCGCACCTTATATGTTAGTTTGGCTAATACCATACTGTAGATACAGGCGAGCAGGTAGGTATGTAGATAGATAGGCTAGTGGAGAGCTTGGACTGCTTGGATTCTTCTGTCTTACACCAAATGGCCGACCCGTCAGATATTCTGTCAGCTTCGTTCTAGTCTTTTCACCTTTCACGACCGTTCGTCCATGTGAGAAACGCTTCTCCGCCTACTACGTAGTTAGCACAAGCATAGTCTTGCTCGATCAAATCAGAGACAGGAAGGACTCAATGGAACAGTGAAACAAGTGATGATGCGTGGCTGCTAGCTTGCAATCTGGCACCGTTAACATAGATCTTTCTGCCCACTCGCTCGACTCCCATTGGCTCCGACTCCGTCCTAAATGATAGATCCCCTTTAACCTAGCTTTCTCCTCCTGCCCCTCCTCTTCGTTTACACTAGCTGCGCTGACCTAACCCATTGCGTTCCAGCAAGCGTCCACACCACCCATGCTATGCCGCAATTGACGGCCAGATGCTGAGGCCTCGTGCAACTGTCCTCCTGCAAGCCCACACTCGAAAGAGGAAAGATTGAGGAGAAGAGCCGGACAGCTGCGAGAACAGCGAGAGAACGAGGTTGGTCGGACTGGTCCTCTAACAATGGCGATTGAATGGGAGTGAATGATGTTCTAGTGTAAGTTGGTGACGGCGCCGATGCCAACCTTCATCTACTACAGCACATCACCACCACCACCACCACCACCACCAAAAGCCGTGCGTGTGTGTGTACTTAGTATGTGTGTGTGTAGCGTACCTGCTTCTCATGCCAGGTCGAGTGGCTCCCTCTCACTCGCCCCAACCTTTCAGATTTCAGAATGGCCTTGCGCCTGGGATGCAATTGCGACTGGCTGTCTGCAGAGAGGGCTTGTACGTACCGTAGTGCTGATGCATCGAAACTTTCGATTCGCATCTGGTTGGCTGAGGGGTTATGCATGCCGGTCGGTCTGTATGGGCCAGTATGGCGATGTATGGCTACCAACAGCGCAACCAGGGACCCTCCCCTCCAATAGTCGCAGTCTACTATACTATGTAGATGCCGTTACCACTGTCAAGGATCATATGCATCCGTGAGACTACGCGGTGGGGATCAGCTGCTGCAGGAAAAGTTCGAAACGGGAAAGAGGCATACCTACGTACTCTCCGCGCACGACAATGCCCAGTAGAAGCACTTCGAAGCTCAATGTCAATTCGGCATGAACGTGCCACGATGCTGTTCATCACGAATGGACACCCGTACGGGGCAAACAAGCAATATGTTGGACACCTTATTCCATCGGCACATATGGTCGTGATCGTAGCTCGTTCGCACATCGAGGTCTCGATGGACAGCAAGCCTCACGATCTGAAAGGAGAACGAGCAATGTTACGAGCAGTCTTGTGTGCACGAGGCTCGCCCAACTATGACTGCCGAAAGCTACTATGTAAGTACTGGAAAGCATTGAAACCAGATGCCCGAAGATACGTCAACTGGTGTCAACACCATTGCGTATCAAATAGAAGCTATAGGTATAGTAGGGATAGTAGGCATGGCACACTCTTATCAAAGCTGACGTATAGGTGCGTTTTCAATGTGAATATATAGGCGTATGGCTGGATAGGCACAGAGCAGATTACCTCGCAGCTGTCTCCTGCAGGTGTCGGCATTGGATGCCCTCTTTATTTCTCGTGTCTTTTTCTTCTCTGTTCGCTGAAGTTGGAGTTGGAGTTGGTGATGCATGTAATAGTTGACAATTCCTTCAAGTCCCGGAGTGGGAACTGTCGTCGGATTTGGAAAATATCTCACTGCTCCTGCGTATACGATGCTGCATAGCTCATCAATTAGGCAGGCTAACTGCTAACCGAATTAATTCTCCGTATCCAGCATCCTGCCTCAAGTGTGGGCTGCAAACCAATTCCCCGTATCCCCTTCAGAAAGGCTATTGGCGTGACTATTGGTGCCGCTGCCATCCTAGGGTCTCCCAGGCTCACCATCACCATTTCTGGTTACCACATGCGTTACGATATGCATTGTTGGTTATCTATGCTTCAGAGACACAACTGTATACCTAAAGATAGACACCTTTATTTTTCCTATTTGGTTTCTAGTAGTCAATCGCTGTTGGGGCAACGGACATTCGGTGAGGGCTATTTTCTTTATTTGACCGGACAACGACTTAAATGCCCGGCAGTGCAGAGAGGCCAAGGAGGTGGTTCTCACAGCATCTTAAACCCTCAGCTTCACCGCTGGTTCTTCAAGCTGCCTCAGTTACACGCCCACATGCTTACACCTTTGCTCGATTAAGCCCAAACGGCGGGTACCACTCCACAACAACATCTCCTGTTTCTAGGGAGATGGTCGACCGACTTTTCATCTCGCGTCGCATCAGACCAGATATGTCCAATTATCTGGAATCCGGCTTCAGATTGCCCATCAGCTATCTAACTAGCTTCCGGGAAGTTCAGTTCGCCATCCTTTTGTGATGAGACCTTGCATTACCTTGTGTTTGACCATCAAGTCGCAAATCGCCACACCTCGCCTTTGCGCTTCATCCCCACGGTCCTACTAGTAGATGTACTTGTTTGCCCCAGCCAGTCTGGGCCGCATGTCTATTGGCCTGCGGTGGACCAGAACTCCAGTGGCTTCGTAACGCAGTTGTACAGTACACATCAGCTCGCCTCTTCTCGCTCTCGCTCCCGCTCCAGGCAGCTTTATTTTTAATATTCTCCTACTTAGTACGGCTTCCTGACTCTAGACTGATTGAACTACCCGTGGTCTGGGCTCGTGCTCGGCAGTCCCTCGTGGTATTCGCTCCCTAGATACTAAGATCGACAGTCCAACTGCCGGACTAAGAATCCGGGGGATATTCTTTCGCTTTCGGTGCTTGTCACTCGCCCGTTGTCTTACTCATCTACTACCCTCCGCCGCGCCGAGTGGTTCGCTCATGCCGAGCACCAGGCGCCGGCGCGCGCGAAGCGTTACTCAGCGTTACTCACTGGGTATTATTATTCAACATTCATAATCCCTCTGCTGGGTTATCGTTCCGCCGTGGGACGACCCTTTTCTTTTTTATCGCGTCACGAAAGGGTTTCTGCCGAGACCTAGGTAGTTGTCGTACATGTACGTAGTATTATCTAAGGCTGTGCTATGATTTGATAATCATCCTACAGGATCTGGATGTGTTTCTGGCGTTTCCGACGCCGTGCATCCTGTACGTAGCATAATAATACCAATGCTACGACTCTAACCTAGGGTAGTGAATTATACCCTAGTGCCCGTAACAACGTATATTTCGGCCTCTCCATCGAGAATACGAAAAGGCTTTTGGCAGGGTCCAAATCCGCAGTGAGATCCATGCGCTTAGCAAGTCATCATCATTCATCATTCATCATCAACTATCAGCAGTGACCTCTCGTCTTGCCTACTACCGCGACTACTATTATTGTTTTGGGCTGGGATTGAACTGAAATAGTCGGCCAGTATACACGTCATGTGCACCGCCCTGGGTCGAGGGCTACGGGTCCTTGGTTTTCCGTCTCGCCCCCATATTCCCACATATACGCAGTAAACAAAACGCCATAGTCCGATATTCAGTCTAACGTCGGTCCGGGATTCGGGTTACCTGGTTATTCTTCAACGACACACATGGATGCATATTGCCGTCATTTCGAACTTATAACAAGTGTCGCCAAGGACAACAATTAACCTGTTATTACAATTGCTCTTCCAAATCTATACGTATGGGTTAACTGAGCCACGGATACTTGAACTCGCAGCCAGTGATTGTGACGAGCAAGGTCACCCGACCCCTTGTCTTTCCTAGCGCACGACAAATTGGGATTAGTGCGCTCGCAGCTTTTGCTCAGGCTCGGCTCAGCCAAACATCAGACAGGAGACTGAGCACATACTTTATGCATGATTTATGCAGAGAGAAACGGTCCGCTAAACGGCTTCTTTTTACCATTAACGTGAGGCACTTAGTTCCAGTCAGATATAAGGGATATGATCTTAATCGGTATATTAACTAAATGGGTGTCTAATGACAGACCCATGCTAGGGTGACAGGCGCGGTCTCTGCTATCCCTTTAGCAGATTGCCTGCACTCCCGACCGCCAGTGGGAGAGCAGCGCAGGCGGAGCATACTGAACCACCCACGGATTATTCAATGCCTAGAAGTGACGCCGCCCTGGCTCTGGTCTCGCCAGTGCGTAGTAGTATGCGGGACCGCATTTCGACTTTTGAACCTACTGGATTGTGTTCTTCATATGTTGCACGCGACTGCGACTCGTCAATAGCGGATCGCGAAGGGTGGACGGCTCAAGGATATGGTTGTAATATGGACTATGATGATGAGCTAGTAAAGGAGAGTAATTGATACTCTGATGCTGACTTGGAGGCGTGGCTATATGATTTCCCTTAGCTTCTAAACTTATAGCAAACAAGAATAAACATTTAGATAGACTCATCAACCTCCTCCTGCCACACGCGATGGCTCAATACTCGGTCTATCTTCGTTCTAGCAGCTGGGTCTAGATTTGTTACTCCAGATATCATATCATATGCCTCAGGCCCAAGATCCACGCCCCACGCGGAGAACCTTATCAAAGGGTTTTGCTTCACCACTTCCTCGCCCGCTCTTGCTCCTATCTCTAGAGCGCGACGCCAGTTTTCGTTGGTAACTTGCTTGAGGAGTCCTTCGGGTACAGGCCCAAACATCGAGAAATGCCGAGTTAGGATTTCTTGTTCTGGCCTAATGTTATGCTTTACAAGCTCTTCGTAATTTTCTATGAGCAAGAAGGGTCCACCACCTAGAGTGAATATGCACTATAGACGGAGTTAGCGGGGCTTTGTCACGTTAGCTATAGAAAAGCCTACCACGAGCCCAAATGAGAACATGTCCGATGCCTTAGTCACACCTGTTCCAGTCTGCCCCTCTGGGCTTCGCCACATCGCATTCCCTATTGCGTGAGGCGTCTGGAAGACATGTCCATCCTCTAGCTTGCAAGCAATGTCAAAATCACCTAGAGCTACGTTGGTAACGTTATCGCAAGTCAAATTAACCAAGATATTGTCTGGCTTAATATCTATAGATATATTTATTAGTTATTTTGGTTTATCGCATACAAATTTTAGAGAACTTACCAATATGGATCCAGTTTTTATTATGAAGCTCTGCTATAGCTTCTGCTGTATATCGCAGAATTTTATATCGTTGAGTTGGGGAAAAGTCCGGTTTGTCCTGAATTAAGGACAGTAGGGTAGTTGTATAATAAGGATAGATAAGAACGCCTTCTTTTTGATTGCAATCGACGTGCATTCGAAGTCGACGAGAGCCTGCAAATTCGGTCGCAAGGCGAACCGACATATCATAGAATGGCCTAGACACGCGCTTGACGGTAAAAGACTGATTCTCTGACCTGAATTATATAATTTAGATAATTCGACGAAATAAGAGAAAAGCACACGGAGTTTAAGACATACTCGGCTTTGAAGATGCTGAGATTGTCATCCTCGCGATTGCGCTGGAGCACGTCGCCTTTGACGTAAACGCGACCGGAATCACCCACAATAGTAGACGCCATTCTAATGCCTGTACGACAGGTCATCTGGCGAAAAGGTAAGAAACGAGAGAGGTGTCTGAAATTCATCGAATAAGGATGGGTTGAGTAGATGATTGAGTGGTATGTTCAGGTTACCTTATACGGTCCTATCAAATCCGGTTTGGAATAAAACGGTCGCTTTCGACTTGATTTGATGCGTTTACGGTAATGACATGTTTTACAGTTAGTAATACGTCCATGTTATTGAAAGTTATGCAAATTCGTTGGTTTTGGATTATGCAAAAGCGGGTTCTGCTCAGGCTGGCCTCAGGCTAAAAGCGGCATGGCTCAGGTGAAATTCCCATTCCGATTCAGGATGGTAAAACCTCTGCGTGCCCAGGTGCTTAGGAGGGAGCCGCGGCTTTTTTCAGCGGATCCAGTGGTTGAGCGAGGCGAATACAGCACTCCAAGCGACTAGATGCGCTAACAACAACCGGTTACAGTAGCTGTTGTCGAGCGGCAACTTGAAGATAGATTCCCCTTGAATGTGCCAGAAGAAGCAAGGGCCTGTGCTATTAGTCCAGCTGCGCATACTTTGAGAGGTAAGGTAGGACGTAGTCTAGGTACTGGTGGTACTGTAGCGTAGGTACACGCGGCAAAGTAACTCAGCAGGTACGTACCTCCCTCCGCCCGGCACCTACTATATGTACCTATTCAGGTAGTATACCTGCTTGCTACACTACCTAAGTAGGTAGCATATCTATCCCTGAGAGACCTAGTAGTGTGTGGCACCCGCAGTGGCCAGTTCCGGTCACTGGCACCAATTGTTGTTTTGTTTCCTTCCTACCTGGGTCCCTGAGAATCGCACCAGGGCAGGTACCGCACCGGACCGCACCATCTACCCACTCCCTCTATCTTACGTAGTGTAGTGTGGTGAGGTAGTGTACCTAACTAATGCTAGGTACAGATCATAGTGGACTGAGGTGCTGTAGTTGATCTTTGACTTGCGTTACACCTCTACTGTACCTACTTCTCTGGGCAGTCTAGCTAGCATGGCTATGTACTCCTGTACCTAGGTATATGTACCGCTAGCAGTACCTTGCACTACAACTACCTAACCTACATCCCATTCCATGCATGGCTGGTGACACAGCAGAACCAGAGCGCTCCGAAGAAACCCCCATCCTTTCTTTCCCCCCCATTGCCCCCATCAGGGCCTCAAACTCCCTTGCGAAGCCCATCCCCAAACAAATACTGCATCTGCCCCCCTCCTTCTTTCGAGTTCCTCCTTCCCCAGTCCTTGCTGGCTGCCTGACATTCTTCTTATTCCTCTTCCGTAACCTTATCACTAGGCGTTGTCCATTCCTTCCGTCTAACCTGTCCGTCCGAACCCGAATTATCCAGTCTCCTAGTAATACCCTCCTCCCAATTACTACTTCACTTCACTTCGATCGACCTATCGATCACTTGCTGTTGCGCTAGGGCACGACTGGTCGCGACGATTGACTTTCCAACTAGCACTTCTGCCCTGGGACCGTTGTTTTTGCTGTCCCATTTTCTCTCGAAGCCAGTTCTTTGCTGAATTTGGCTCGACGTTTGTCTGCAAAGCCCGCGGCTAGCAGGCTGTGTACCTTCTTCTTTTTCTCACTTCTTCACGTCGACTTCTTTCTCGCGACCTATTTCAAACGCCAGCCGCTTGATCATCATTCGCGCTTTTTATGCTTTATTCATCAACCGCTTTCGTAACAATTAAACAAGGTTACTAGAGCGGAAACTTCAGTAACTGGAGCCCTCGCTGGACGACTGCACCTCTCTAATCACCATGACTGTTCTTCCTCCCGACCCGTACAAAATTCTCGGAGTCCCCAAAGATGCCCAGATATTGGAAATCCGCGCTGCCTACCGCAAACTTGTCCTCAAATGCCACCCAGACAAGATTCAAGACCCAGCTTTGAAACAGGAGAAACAGATTGAGTTCCAGAAAGTACAAGAGGCTTATGAGCTGCTAAATAACGAAGTCGAACGGGAGAAATACGACCGTAGAGCTGAATATGAGCTTGTGAGAGAACGAGAAAGGGAAAGAGCTAGGACCTCCGCTGCAAGGGCAACGTCTTCAACACCCAAACGAGATCCTGTTTTCTATCATGTGAAAGAGGCCTCTCCGCGAACTTCCACGTTTGCAAAATCAAGCCCATACGGAAGAACACCGCCTCAGTCCTGGGAAGGCACGGCTACAGACCCACGTCTATTTGAAGAAGCTATACGCCATGCCAGGAAAGCTGCGAGCTATGAAAAAGAAAAACCTTCTAAACGAGATGAAGAGCGCCGCAGGCGCAAAGAAGACGAGGAGTGGGCCCGCGAAAGGGAAAAGGCGAGAGAGAGAGAGGCGAGAGAGGTAAGAGACGCGCGAAAAGCTAAGGAACGTAGAGAAGAGAAGGAACGAGCTGCACGAGACCGCGATGAGAGAGAAAAAGAGAAACGTAAAGAAGAGAAGAAAAAGGCGCATAGCGATCGGGAGAAAGAGCGCGAGAAGGAACGGAAGAGTGCCACGGCCGAGAAGCACCGTACGAGACAGCACCCGATAATTGAGGAATCCTCGTCAGATGCGCCGGACTCATCGGACGATGATGTCGTTTATGAACCCGCGCCCAAGGCCGACAGGAAAAAGTCCAGTAGTGGTCGCAGGCCAGAAGACGTGGATCCTCCATCGACGACTGAACGCACCAGAAAACTATCCGGTAACATGGAAACTGCTATTCGGTATCTTAACAGGTCAGGCGCTAAGCCACCTGGTTTTGGTCGTTCGCATACATACACTGAAGGGTCGTCCTCTATGATGTATACTACGCCCATGGTTCCAACGCCTCCGCCTGCGACCACGCCTTTCGTGCCTCCCCCGCCGGTAAACGAGCCGGAAGAGATGTCGGAAGAGGACGTGGCTAGAAGATCATCGGCGCGACCGTCGACTCGTCGCATGTCGCATGACAACCCAAGATCATCCAGGGAGAAGACATCTTCGCACAAAAAGTCAACCTCGTCCAGAGACCAGCCCATTATCGTGGAGGCTGGATCACCTCGAGCCATTCCTTCATTCTCTCGTGCGCATACTGAAAGTTATGCTCGCCCTATTCCCGTCCCGGGGCTGGGCCGCTCAGAAACATGGTATGCAACAACAGAGCGCGAACATGAGCGCCGCGAGCGCAGTCGCTCGCGTGTTACGCCGCCCGCGTACTCAGATGATGACGACTCGGAGAACGACCGAGAACGTCGTCATCGACGAAGCCGACGAACTCAATCTCCTGAGGCCATGCCACACACTCGATACACAGTAGATGGCAGCGGCACAAAAAGCATTCCGATACGTCCAAAGCAATACCACGAACAACCCTCGCGTGGTGCCTACAAAACAAGCAAAGCTTATGTCATGCCAAACTCATCAGCGCGTGTGCAGCGAGGGCACAAATCATATGCCCGCGACTATGGTCACTACGAGGAAGAGCCGTCTCATCACTTCTCCGAAATCAAGTATTCGCAACAATTTGGTGAACGAGATATTCGTTATAGCGATCTTCCCTACAAGGGATCATACCGATCAGATATTTACGCTTAGTGAGAATACTCTAGATACCTCGTATCTTCGTCATCTCATACTTGGCGTTTTTGGGTTGGTTTCTGCCATGGTTTAGGGAAAGTTGAATTCGGCGTTTCGGGCATATTCGCTTGTTTTGCATCACTTGCACATACAGAATTCGTTGAAATGCAGTAACGATTTGACGACTTTCTGATTGGAGTTTTTCATTACAAGGTGCGAAGTGGTTAGCTATATGGGAAGAATTCACGGGACGGAGATTCACCTTAGAATATTAGTGTTGTTTCATGGACTACACCGCCGATGCCATAGTTCGTGACCGGCTCTGTTCTCGGCATTCGGACAATGACAGCTCTACAACACTTATGATAAATCATAATCATCATACTCCTTTTCTGTTGTATTTTGATTTTTTATTTGGTTGCTTCCCATCTCCTGTGCTCTGTGCGATGCACACACCATACGAGATTATACAATTACATTTGCATCTATCAGGAGAACAAGGCTTCCTATTATTGGACGGCTCGCTAGGGACACGACAAGTAGTGGGCTATTCAGTGGGCATAGTTCTGTTTATTTGGTCTTGATTTCTTGTGAAGACGAGGTGAAATTCACTCAGCCTTTACCAGCAGAGGAGGGAGTGTCATTAACCCCATTGCGCTCATTTTGATACCACGAGCCGAGGGGACGGGTGGGCTATGAAATTACACACAATTCTGATGGCTGTCAGTTGTATCTGACTAGGGAGCCTCACTCCACAAGGAGTCTTTGATGAAGCGTACAATACGTACACACATACATACATAGCGCAGTTCTTCTCTTGTTTGTGTGGTGACAGGTTACTTTTCTGTTCCCGCCTTCCGCTAAGGACTCCAGGTGTCCGTTATGAATGAATGGAAATCATGAACCAAGCAAAGCTATTGCCACCACTTCTCTTCTATCTGTTATCTCTTAAACTGGTGTGAAATAAAGTTATACTGTTTGGATAGATTAAATGGGGTGATATATAAATTGCTACACGGTTGCTACACTAGATGATACCGCAGGGTTGTATACTAGTATCATGAAGGACTCTGTCTATCTTGTATAGTAAATCTAACCACTTCTGGTTCCAATTATTAGAATTTCGACTAGAAATCCGGGGTTCAATTAATAGAACAAACGTCCCGCAACCCAGTAGATACAGAATCTCGTTCTTCAGCGTAATAGATGTACTAACTTACCTACTCCTAGCCCGCTACTCACTAATGAAAACTACGTAGCGTAGGTCGTACTTAGATAGGCTAGAAATCTAGAACGTATAAGGCGCCGTCTTAGATTTCTCTTTTTGCCTCCCTTCTTTCTCGTTTTCCAGGTGTATCACGTTTCATTAAGCCGGGTGGGTGTCATGCCATGTTACCTCGAGGGTTTGTTTGTTTGCGTACTTATTTGATTATTTACTTATTTTTCTCTATACCGTAAAACGTAGGGCAGACAGTACGCGTGGACAATTCATCCCTGGGGGCGATACAGCATGTTGTTGATACGCGGGAGCCAAGGGTATGTATGTTTGTTAGTTTGATCATTTCTATCTATTTACCCTGGTCATCATGCGGGTTGGATAGTTGGCCGTAGGGATCACGATGATTACCAACAACGTAAACATGTCAGGGAGATGCATGGGTTAAACAAATGAATTTCTTGTACTTAACAAATATGTTTCTTCGGATATTTTGGGTATCTACTTTATCTCGTGTCCAGATAAACAAACAATTTAATACTAGCAAGGAAATTGAGAGGAAATTCGTTGCATAGTGGTATCTTCGCGCGGTGTAATCATACAGGAAAAGACTAAAAAGCCGAAAAACAGAACACGGTCAACGTGGATGCCAGTATATACAACCCGGCTTTTCTGGTCTTGTTGCTGTCCCATGCTCAGGTGGATTTTCTTCATTTTGTACCCCAAAGTCTTTCTCTCTTCGGATGAATGGATCAATGTCTATCTACCGTGTTTAAATCCCGAGGGCAAATCTTACCGATTTATACTAAAACGTAAAGGGAGCAGATCTATTTGTTTTGTTTCAAGGTTAGCTCTACTGACACGTCACACAAAGTCTAACAAAGCAGAAACGAAACGTGACGTCTATGTGAACGACCGTAGCATGACTTACTAGACTCAGGCCTAGGATCATGCTGATCCAGAAGAGCACATTGTTGGCTGTCTTGTGGGTGCGTACCCAACGTGTGTGCTGTAACATCACGATAGGAAGCTGCAGCATCTGGCAAACGAAGCCGTAGCCGCGCAGCTTCTTGGTGATGCAGGCCATTACGATTTCATGGCCGATGGCGGAGACGAGGAAAGTGACGAAAGTGGCATAACTGCGACCAATGCTAGGTTTCGAGGTCGCGTACACGTGGCGTCGCAGGAATGAGTACACAGGCACGTTCCACTCGCGGCTAAACTCCATCCAGTCGGAGCAGTTCCACCAGTCGCTGTAGAAATGGCGGTCCGCGAATCGCGTGATTTCGGCGAAGGCGCCTAGGACATACTCAAATATCACGAGGAAGACGAGGAGCAAGGTCAGCATGAAGGGGAACAGTAGCCACGAAATCGACTCTAAGAGGATCAGCAGCTTCTCTGTTGCCGAGGCGGTGTTGCCGAGCCGCGCTTCTGAATCCTGCAGGACAGGCAGGATGAACTCTTCCGAGATCACCGTTAGGAGAAAGATACAACCAAAAGTTGCGATTATCTTCGCTATAAGGTTCGTCCAATCGATGGACTTGGTGCGGGGATATTCCAGCTCATAACACAATGTGGGACAGAGAAGATAATCAACGTAATTCCCCCAAGACAGGTTACGAGGATACGTGACGTTACCGATGGGGCTTGTCAGCTCACGAGCGAGGTCGTCACGCAACTGGGAGAGGGCTTCACTGTCGCTGTCGCCGTTCCCGTCTATAGCTGCGTCGCTATGTCTATGGGTGCCCATGGGGTTTTCGACCGTGGGGTATGTGTAGGCAGGCTCCTTGGAGGCGCTGCCTGGTTGATCGAGGGCTTGTAGCCTCTTCTCGGTCTCCGAGAGATGGCCATTGTAGAAGGCATAAGAGTGCATCTTCATGAGCAACACCATGCTGTGCAGCACGAAGAAGACCTGGGCAGTCCATGTCCAATTGAAGATGAAAGGCACGGCGATCCAAAACGCCAGCCAGATGACCTGGTATATGCTCTGGACGGCCATTCCGCCCTTGTTCCAGGTCCAGGCGCCTCGACTCTTCCTGAATAGACGATGTAGAGGCAGGCTGACAGCAGTGCTCCCGACCATGAAGAACTCAGCGATGGCCAGGTGGCCCGGCTTGATGGTGAATAGGGCCCAGATTTGCACACGCAAGGGATACCCGGTGTCTTTGTAGTTGCGCAGCATGGTAGTGATGCCCATGATGGCCAGGCCAATCCAGAAGAGATTGAAGAAGCCATGGAAGTCGCGGTAGTCCGAGTTGGGGTCGAAATGGGAGACTCGCGAGGCGAATTCGGTGGTCGGGAAAAGTCGTCGTCGCTGTTCGGCGCGGACTTGCTTGCGCGCGCTTGACAAGGCCTTGGTCGAGGCCGGAGCGTTCTCGGGGATGGGAGTCGAACGACCACTGCGAGAGAGAAAGAGAGAGAGTCAGACAATGTCTTTTCTTTTTTCTTTTTTTCTTTTTCTTTTCTTTTACGGGACAGAGTGAACAGGCAGGTACCTCGTCACATTGGAGGCCAGCTCGTGTGGCGCGTCGAGTAGGCTGTTGATAGAGCTACTACTTCGTTGCTTGGTGAGCTCGGCAACTTGCGAATGCTGGGGTTTGCGCGGGCGAGGGCGCAGGATGTGGTCGTGGACGCCGCCATTGGTCTCGATGTTTGTTGACGACATGGTCCCGGCTGTGGCAGCACCGAGTCGAGTTGCGACTTGCGACTTGCGACTTGCGACTTGCGACTTCGCTATGCCGTCGTTGGTGACGCTAGGTAGGTCGGGAATGCCAGAGTCGTCACAGAATCGCAAACTCGGTCATCAGTAAACGGAGGTGATACCTTGGGTAGTTTGCGAAGACCCTGAAGCCGCTGAAACTGCTGAACCCCCTAGCAGCCAATGGGACGAGACCAATGCGCAGCTAAACAAGCTAAACGATAGATATATTGATGGAAGCGTGGAAGTAGAGACTTATGAGTTTCGTCAGGGATGGTGTGTATAAATATGAAGCTAGTAAATGATGATGATAGTGATGGTGGTGGTGGTGATGATGATGATGTGGGGTTAGAAGGGGACCAGCTAAGGCGTCACAATACCTGTAGTAGTCGATAACAAATATAAGGAGGCAGCTGGAATGGAGAAATGGAGAAATGGAGAAATACCTTATGTATCTAAGGACAAACAGCAATAGGTAACTCAACACAGAAATTACAGTAGTAACTCCAGAAGCATCTGACTGGGAGAAGTGTTAAGATTAAAATATCCATAATTAGGACTTATTTAAAGCGCAATGCGCAACAGCGCCAATTATAGACAACTACACTAGATACGCGTATTAAGAGGATGCCAGGTTGGTCCCCACGCTCCAGTACCTCGGCGCATTGGATTCAAGCTGTACCTTGCCGTACCATCCACCCAAATTTAGCAGCGATATACATTTCCAAGCGCCGCCTTATGTCTTACCTTAGGCTACCACAATTTGTGCATAGTGGTTCGTCGCAACGTTGCGGGGTTGACGTCATCTATTAGCTATGCCGCTGAAATGTCATGAGTGATGACCGAAACTTGCGTCTACGTTAACATACCTAGCTAGGCACTTGGATCATCTGAAAGGGAAAAGGCCTGGGCAATTGGCTCAGTCGGGATGCAATGACTGCCCATCCAAGCCTAGGTACATTTTTAGACTTCCCATACAGACATGAATGAGACGTTGTGCCTGTAGAGCTTAGGCCGTCTATCGTCATAGGTATTTCTTTTTTTTAAGCTGCATAAAGGCGGCAATAGGATCAGCAAAAGAAGCAACAACAACCCTCTACATAGATAGTACAGGCAAAACAAACACGCCAAAAGCAGACAAATTGAATCAATCAATGAAGATGTGACTGTTACCAGGATAGACTTCATGCCGATTAGGTCCGATATCTCGGTGCTTCAGTCAGCCCTTGCCGTTGCTGCCGAGACCCGACAACTTGTCAATTATCTCGAAATAGTATTCCTGTATTCCTTCCAATGTCTCTTAGAAGGTTAAAGGACCTTTCGCACTATTCAAAATCATTTGCGATTTTGATAGATTGACAGTTTTTGTAAGGGAGCAGCTCAGGTCTTCAAGAGTGCATGTCACATCTAACTTCTCTATATCAGCAATCTCATTACTAGGAAAATCCAGAATGAAAATCAAGGGGAAAAGGAGTCAAGAAGGAAGACAAAAAATAAAGCAAAAATTTAGGAACAATGTAGGCGGTGTTTTGGCGTTACCAGGAATCGAACCTGGGTCTACACGGCACTGCTATACACAGACATGTATATCCACAACGTGTCGTACTAACCACTATACTATAACACCCTGCGTTCACTCTTTCACATAATGGCTGGACTAGGATTTTGTATAGGCCACTATATCGAGGAATTCCCCCCACATAGTTTCATACCCCGCTATTGCTCGTTTATAGCTTCCCTTACATAATAATATTCACGGCCACTATCATCTAACTACATTGTTGAGAAACACAGCTATGTTTAAAAAATCACTACACTATACTAGCTAAAGTTACTATTGGCTTACTTGGTTGCCTGCACCTTTGATTTGTTGAAGTGTAGTTTAAATGCTATGTTTAGTAACTAAGCAATTCACTCTTCAACAAAGAAAACTGAATAAAAGCGTGGGAAGTGTTTCTCATAGGCGATCTATATTAGTCAACTCTATGATGATGCTCTTGATCAGTCTCTTTGCTGCCAATGGGCCCTTGTGTTCTTTGTCTTTTCATGAGCTGTTGTAATTAGAAAATCATACAAGCCTGGTTGTTAAAGTTAGTTGGTACATAGATACTGTTGATTGGTAATATTTTTGCGGGAGATGTACAGGTCTTACCATGATCTTGATCAAATGAGTCATATCACAAATTGAGCAGCTAATAATCCAAGCTTATATCATAGAATGGCCAAGCTTTACAGCTTATTATGGTTGAACAACCGTATGATTTGTGCTACCAGGAAGTTAAACTACAAGCAACAAGTTGAGACAGCAAGAACTGATTGAAGTTTATGGTAATTGGCCAGGCAGTTGAACATTGTAAAACGTCCTGTCTAGTCAGCAGGTCTCACAACATGATCCCCAGAACAAAGGATATCCGCGTAGATTGTATAATCAGAAACTAAAGTGCAAACAAACATACGCTCATCGTGTAGCAGCGAGAACACATTCATACCTGTACAAGATACTGACGGCAGAGAATACAATACAAAAGTGAGAATACTCAATTCTATGAACAAACAGAATTTTAGTGACGCCACGGCAGTCTGTCTCCCAGTGTCTTGTTCTGTCGTTATCTTCCAGTCATCACACTCAAACACTCCAGCATCACAATGAAGATGAAATCTTTTATTCAGGTACATGTATATAAACGAGATTCTTTCCCCAGGCTTCAGATTCATACCTCTTCATCGTCATTAAAACAAGCTTTCTTCCAGACTCAACTTAGCATATTCTAATAGATCGAGTACGCACTTCTACAATATCTTTTCATAAACTATCCACCTATCCATCACACTGCAACAAGAGAGTCACAAAAAATGACATCGAGCTGGGGAAATCACGCAAAGCTCGGCTCACACATCCGTCGGAGCCCGACCGCGAGAGGAAATCGCCCATCAGTACCGATATATCCGGGAGTAGACGACAGCAAAGTAAAACGAAGATCAACACCCAGCGACGTCAAAGCGGCCACAGTCAAAGTTGATACCGACTCCCACAGCATGGACACCTACGCATATCCCCGCGAAACACCACTAACGGAACAGTCTGGTTTCGTCGCTCGGCTCCTCATCGCCATTGGCTTGGTCCTGTTCTTTAGCTTCATGATCGCTTTGACCTTCACGCTTAGTTCCTTGATCATGGCGCTGGGAAGATTGGCAAGTTCACTCTGGATTCTTGGCGAGGTATTCCGACCTACGTGATACGATCAAGTCGAGACAAGTTCTCGTGGAAGATGATGTTATGTTTATTTGTCTCACCATTGGCCTACAACATGCGAATTTGGGGGAAACGTTTATCAGTCGGCCTAAGGAGTCAACACCCAAGGACTAGGAGGACTGACAAAAGCATATATGTAAGAAGCTGAAACACAAGGGAATTACTCGTGTTCTTGTAGCAGAAAACTAAATGAAATCATCACTGATAATATAATGAGGATCAATCCTCTGACTCCTCATATTACAACATGGCGTCGTGTGTAAATGTGCCTCTTATTGATACAGGTAGTCTAGATACGAATAATGAGTATGGTGTTTCCTTTCTGCCAGGGTAGCAATAATCCTCCTCTATACACGGCCGTCTATGCATATATACTACAATAAGTCTGTATAGTGGTTATCGCTATGCCAAGCATTTATCTATGAGTTAGTTGACGACCGAATGCAAAATTCCTGGCCGGCCCCCTCGTCTATTGAGTAACTTATACCCTCCGTCCTCTGGAAAATACCAATGGTTCCTTGATGCTGTCACAAGCCTGCTAAATATTTCGAAAATAAAGTCGACATATAGACCAACTGACTTTAATGTTGAGGTGTTGCCATTCATAGTTCACCTTTATATTGGGCAGTAACGGGTTGCTACTACCTTTAGAATCGTCATTGTTTCATACCATGCTTGGTATTTGTTTTCCTCTCCCGTGCCTGCTTTCCCTGCTTTAGTTTTTTCTGTCATTTGTGAGTATTACACTTGTGGTACAAGTTGTCGCCTTGAAACGGCCGCGCCTCGTCCTCTAAGAGCACTCGTTTCATACAGTCTCAATAGCGTCACCAATTGACCGGTACTTTCTGTTGGCATAGCCTAAGGCGATGGGAGTTCCATCGGGCTTCTCGTTCGATTCCTTAGGGAACGTTATACCGAGAACCTCGCCTATTATAACGACGTTTTGTTCGGCGTTCGGGAGCTTCGGATGTATCGTGCGCACCAAACGGCAGTTCAGCACCTCCATGATTGCCTTAGAACGCAAGCACGGCACATGATGGAACTGTTTCATAGACTCGGCGACCTCGCGATCTTGCAATGTAGGATCTCCATCACGCGAAGATTTCTCTTTAGCATCTCGAAATTGTTCATGCCACGCATCTCGATTAGCGATCTCGACATGATGCAAACCCTCATCTTTCAGCGCCACGAACACGCCTAGGTCGGCGTCGACATCTAAGCCAGATTCAGAGGACTCGGCTCTTCCGGTGCGTGGCGGGGGCAAGCGATTACCGCGCGTGAACACGCTAGCGACGCGCGCACCAGTTTCGTCAGGGGTCAGAACGTGGACGTTAAAGTCCTTGCATGTCACAAGGGCCTTATACATGGTACTGGGCAGTGTCATGTTGAACATGATATGGGGCCTTGGTTGGATGCATAGCGACGTGAGGGAGGAGACGGTGACCCCTCGCGCAATGGGGTGTCGCATCTCCTCGATCGGCACCCCGGCGGCTGCCTGAGCGCTATATGTTCGGTCGAGAGTAGTGATGACGACAGCCGGGTGCGGGAGTTTTGCCATGGTGGCTGTCACGGAGCTGCAGAGGTCTCGGAGGTTTCGGGTCGGGTCTTTGCTTTTGGCTGCCTCTTCGAGAACGTCAGGATCTTCAAGCTTGTCCTTGATCGGATTGCTACCGCCAACATCTTCAGTTATAGTCCTGACGTCTTCTCTGAATGTATGACCTTTTTGCTCCCGAACTGCTGTCCCTGATTGGCCCTCAATCCCTTCTCGAAGCGTAGCCGGCCGTTCGGTTTGCTTTATGCTGCGCCGAGTGACGGAGCTCGCGATGCGCCGACGGGGAGTATAAAGCAAGGCATAACGTGGACTCGTGGACGGAATTGCCCACCGTAGGCCACGGATACTCTGCATCTCAGTCCATGAATGGCAAAGAGAAGAGTAGAAGCCAAGATTTAGATTCTTGGTGTAAAGTTGGACCGTCCGCTGGAGGATCAATGCGCAATGTCGTCAGAAATTCGACTTTTTGGGGGAAGCTATGGGACAGGGATACAGCACTATGCACTTTAGTAAACTATAGGGTCTGTACAGGGTACGCGATAGCGATAAGGAGACCCTGCTTGAAGTACTATGGTACCTAGTAGTACATACTAGCGGAGTTATGGGCGGCCGTCGGCGGGCCGATCGCCCAAAAATTCCCAGGTGCTCAGCTCCAACTCCAAGCCCAGAAATTTGGCGATGGGCTTCCGATACCTATCGAATCTACAAGCTTCAATACCAACCGGTGCAGTGTGCATTGGACTCTGAGGACAGGTTCCTAAGCGTAACAAGAGGTTGCAGCACGTTCCTTAATTCCATCTTCGAATACCCGCGGCACAACTATCATCACAGCGTGCCGCCATCCGACCAACCCAAGCGATCCGATTAAATCGAGATATCTACAAATTCATACGAAATCAGCCTCTTCCTCAACGAAACAAACCAGACTTAAAAAAAAATGGCAACAAGACTCCCTCTCGCCCTCCCGCGGCGTCCCACAGCATCCCTCCCCCTCTCCCCCCTAACCCAACCACACAACCCATCAACAACGCCCTCGCACACGCCCCTCTCCTACACCCCAAGCCGCGCAGCGACGCTAATCCGGCGGCCACGGCGCCCCTACGCGTTCACACAACTAGTCCAGCTCTCAGACGGAAGCACCTACACGATGCGCACGGCGTCGCCGCTGGGCATGTACAAGAGCACCAAGGACACGCGGAACCACGCGCTGTGGAACCCCAACGAGAAGAGCCTGCAGAACGTCGAGGTCGACGAGGCCGGCAAGCTGGCCGCCTTCCGCGAGCGCTTCGGCCGCGGCTGGGACTCGGTCGCCGAAACCGCTACTGAGGAGACGCCCGAGAAACAAGGCGCTGCGGCGAAGACGACGACGACGACGAAGGAGGCCGGAAGTGGTGATGTCCTGGGCGATTTGATTGCTGGGTATGCCGTTGGGATGGCGGAATCTCACCCAGCGCCACCCCGCGGAAAGAAGAAGTGAGAAAATGACGGCTATGTTGGCCGGTTGCTTTGAAATGGAATAAAATGGCTAAGTAACACGACTATCGGGACGGTGAGGTCATGGGACAATTGCGCTTGCAATTCATGATAAATATCCTCCCCGAACGTGATCTGTCCCGTGTATATTGGGGCTGGGGACTAGAGATTTCCGCCCGCTAATTAGAGGCGTTGAGGATTTATTGTAGCTATATGTACAACCATGTATAGATTTCATCTCCGTCCATCAAACTTCTTGCCATTCATCAACAGCCCATTAAGGTACCAAGCAGAAGCCCGACAATTAAATCTCTATCAAAGTTCAGTCTGAATCCTCATCAATGGTGGCCCTGGCTCGGTCTACGGCAGTGTCGCCACGACCCGCGGCCTTGTCAGCAGTTTGTATAACCGGTGGGCGATAGAACACCGTTTCATCGTCCTCGGCATCAAGCTGCATCAAGAAAGTTTCCCATTTCTCAATCAACTGTTTCGTCATTAGCTCGGTAGAATATTGCGGGAAGAAAAAAACATAATAAAAGTGACCTACCTCCTTCTGTGCCTCTACTGCGCTTTCTAAGAACGTTTCAACAGAAGACTTGAAATCTTCAACCTTTTCACGCTCGAAACGGTCAAGCTCAGCCCGCATGAGTCTGCCCATATCCTCAAAGAGCAACCGCGCCTGGTGTACTTTGCGTTCGGCGTCGGCTACTTCAGCACCTACTTGGTTGAGACGGTCTTGTTGGGATCGGCCCTGTCTGAGCAGCTTCTCTTGGCTGGCTTTGCGCTTTTGCAATTCATTCTCCGCACTGTGCCACGAATGGAAAGCCTTCTGGCGTTGGGAGAAAGCCTGCTTTACGCTTCCAATCAGACGAATATACTCATCAATCGTGATACCGAATGTGAGCACGTCCTGCTGAGCTTGCCGATCATACACATCGCGTATCGTGAGCTGTAGCTCAGATAGAGCATCAAGAGGACCGGAAAGCGTGGGGCTTAGTTCCACGGTTGAAAGAGCGTGAAGCGAAGCAGAAAAATCAGCCGCAGATTCCGCCATTGCTTTGCGCTGATTGACCATGGTGTCCATCGATTTCATCAATGCCTTCAATTGATTTTCTAGGGCATCCAGGTAGACGCGGCGGTCGTGGAACCACTGTGTTGTGAGTTAGACTCTGTATGACACCATATGCGATTCGATCAACTCACATCATCCTGTTCAACGAACTTGCTACCCCCACCGACACTGATACCAAAAGAGCCCAGCATACCTTTACTTTCGCTCGGTATAGGCTCCTTTCTCTCCTTGTGCTTGACATCGACGTTGAAGGCTTCACTTTCTAAGAAGAGCTTCAAATCTGAGTCATGCTGCAGCGTTGGGTGTGCGGCAATCTTGTTCAGCATCTTCTCCAAGGCGGCTCGACGGGATTCAACGAAGTTACTCTCGAAGCGGTTGAGAGCCTGTTTCTCGGGGGGTGGAGGCACCACAACTCCGGGATTATTTCCATGCATTGTGTTATATAGCCAGAGGAAGTCGCGGTATCTCCGCTTCACTTCAAATTCAGGTTGCTTGTAGCCTTTGGATGTGGTCTAGATAGCCAAAATCAGCATGTTGTCGCTCCATAGAGCGATAGCTTTTCATACCCTTGTTCGCACTGAATAGACGATATGGGAGCTTGTCAAGTCCCCAACTTTGTGGGGGTCGCCCACAGTGATATGGAAGCTGGGCTTTGCGGCTTGTTCGATACTGACGCTTGGTTGACCGCTTGCTCGCGCAGGACTCGGCTGCGCAGGTTGGACAGGGGGAGGTGGTCTAGGGCCGGAAGGTCGGTCGTAGTCGTCATCGTCGATGCGATGGGGATCCCCTGGGCCAGCTCGTTTCTGTTGCGATGGCTGTGGCATCGTGGTTCGAATGACAACCTGCTCCTTTAGGGGAGGCACTGGAGGTTCATCGGCCTGCGAGTCTGCACCTGGACCGCCATTTCCGCCTAGAGGACCGAGTGGCCCTAGAGGATCGTCAACGGCTTCAAGCTTTGTGGGTTGAGCGACCAGTCGGCGCACCGGACCCCTTGTTCCTCGGGCCGTGGGCGACTTGATCGAGGTTTGCGACTGCTGAGACGAGGGCTCGGCATCTTGGGTTTTGGAAGAGCCGTCTGGAGATTCAGAGACGTCAGTGGCTGTCTCTTCTAACAAGAAACGCGAGTAGGTATGGCAAACCTTGAGAAAAGTCGGACGCGGCGGGCTTCGAGGTGGACTGCGAAGGTACATCTAAAGGACATTTAGCTCACTAGGCAGAAGAATACTCATAAAAGGGCCAATTACCGCCCCAAGGCGAGTCGCCTGCTTCTCCTAAATCCATGCTACTGGATTTGTAGTTGTTCAATAGATTTGGGAGGGAGGTAAGAGCGGGCGCCGTTGTCGTTGGTGGGCTAGAGGCGAAGAGGTACTGAGGTAGGTAATAAGTTACCTAGTTGGAGGCCGCAGATGGCCGTTCGATGCTAACTGACGCACCTGCTCTTTGGTAGGTGTGTACTGGTCCCACTGCCACTACCTGATATGAGTACCTAGGTACTTATGTAATCGTTTACGTAGCAAGGTTAGCGGGTCTTCGATCACCTCTGCTTTGGCCCTCAGCAAAGCCATCCACAAGATGCTAGAAATGCCAACGTTTGGATGTCTATTCTAGGCAATATCTTTATCTCCGCACTGCCTTTCGAATACATTAATTAGAATCACGTGTAATTCTCTCCTTTTGCGCTTCGGGCTATTTTGAGAAATACGCAGTGGCACACTCGATAATAACCGCAGGCCTCCACAACACCGCGGATCTGCTTATACTTCCAATAGGTACCGAGTATTTCAGGCGGAATGATTTATTTCATTCATATCCTATGTTACAAGGAGAGGCTCAATGCAGCTAATGATATTGTAAAGACCATTACACGTAGCGTACCTAAGCCTTGCTTGAGTGATAATTGAGTACTTAGACGTTTACTGACCCCATTACCAACACCCGCATAGAGAATACTCACGTCACTTTGGCCTAGAGAAACCCTCTCGCCCTCTGTGCAAAGACCAAGACGCCATATCTTATCCAGAGATTTCCAAGTACGTCTTTACGATAGGAATGAACCTGTTGGACCTGTCACTCTCCGTCCGCGAGGATCGCTGGCCCAAAGTTTAGTAAAAATCCTAGAGTGATATTGATATGGTACATACCATAATTTCTTAACTGGTTCTCTACTAGCGGAACTCTGTTTTCTGTTGCGTAGCATGTCCGAATCCCTGAGCTTGAAAACACGGTATTATCACACACTGGCCTTTGCTCATACTTTAAGCCTGGTGCGTATGAGCTTTTAAGATACCATAATATCGTCAACTCCTTGATTCGCCTGCTGCCGTTGGTATATGATAAGTCGCTGCAGAATATCTTCGGCTTCCTGCCAAAGGTCTGCTTCCATATCCTTTTCGACTTTGTTGCTTCGACTATTGAGCCAACCGACATCCAGGCCACCGATTTTCCCATTTCCATCTGGTTCGAGAAGTCCGGTACGGGCATTGCTTGCCTGTACTTCACCTCCCTCTTCTTTGGTACTAATTTCCTTCTTACCGAGCGAGATAATGCCGGCTTCTTCCAACCCCCAAATCTGGCGTTTCATGCCCACATTTACCGTTCGTAGTGTTTTCATGAACTCATCCATGGATTCCTTGAATTGCTGAGTTGGGTTGGTGTCGGTCGCTGCAACATTATCATTTGGCGTTACCCGCTTCCCAAGACATTGTAGTGCTTGGGCGGTAGATCTCAGCAGACTAACGATTTTCTTCGGATGTCAGCAAAGAAAGGCAATGACATGAATCGCTGGGTGCAAACCTTGTCAATATCGCCCAACTGCTGGATTCGTTCTGCCTTGGTGAACGGAACGAAGGGCGATTGTTGTTCGCTGGTCTCCATTGTGATGAAAGCTGGCGCGCAAAGCGGTGAAAACCGTCTTGGTTGAATGCCTTCAATCAACCGGAAGAGTTTTGATGAGCTAGAGCTAGAGCACAGAGAGAGGCGCTGCTGAGATCTCCTGGAGCGAAAATTTATCTTCTACGATAATTTAAAGGGACAGATCTCAATATTGCCGCCCAAGTGAGGTTGTTCAAGATCGAATTATTGAGTTTCTTATTTATGTCTACTAGAGGATAAGGTTGGTGGGTAGGTGGGTTAAGTAGGTAGAGGGCAGTACCTTAGTAGCAGGTCCTTCAGATGTAGCTGCAGTGGGTGCTAGCTAGGGAGGTGTACGGTACGGGCATTGATCCCCCAGCCCCCGCTTGCATCAACCACCTAAGCAACTGCCCAGAAGTACCTATAATATACTTATCTTACCTACTAGGAGCGTACCTACTTAGTACCTACCTAAGGTACACACTACTACTAGCGCCGGACTCGAACCGCATCCTCCATTTTGAGCCTCAACTGCACTGCGAATGTCTAAACCTCATTTCCCTTCTTCACCAACCGCCATCAATCCCAGCTCCCCCTTCTCTCCGCAACGCCAATCACCAATTGCCAACAAATCTTTATCTCGTATCTCTCTGGGAACTGGCCATTTAGAGATTCACGGTGTCGCCTATCATGTCCAACCCTGGACCCCCTTCTGCTGGCGCTACGTCGGGTGCCAGCTTCGCGCCTCAGCCTGCAGCGGCGTCGACGACTCCTGGCCCGACTGCGCCCGCTACCACGGCGCCAACCACAACGACAACAGCACCCCCAATAACATCGACAACGGCAATTCCGCCACCCGTTGTCCCGCCCCCCAATAACCCTCAGAATCTAAATCAGATTGTAAGTTTTACGTTTATCTTAGTCCGACTTCGCATCTTAATCTTCGCTTTACGCTTCAGCACTGTATGGATGATTTGAGCCCAGGACCGTGAAGGCGACTCATTTGTTTGCCTATATAGTCATTGTTCCTTAAAGGAAGATGGATAAAGCTGTCGTTATGTACCCTGAACCAGCCATAGTGTATCTTTTCACATACCACTGTCTTCTCATCAGATCATTACCTCTGCCCAATGGACCCTTTCGGCCTTACCCCTTTAGTTGAGGGGGTGGAAAGTGTTAACTCAGTCTTCATTAGGTTACGGACTATCTGCTCAAGAAAGGCTACAAACGCACAGAGGAGATTTTCCGCCAAGAAGTCAAAGATCTGGATGAGAGTGGGCGTCCTCGGCAGCAGAGTGATGTCTCAGTATCGGACAAAATATATCCCGCGGGGAAATATCTAAGCTCATTCAAGTTTTTCGAGAGATGGGTTGACAACGGTCTTGACTTGTACAAGGTATGTGGTACTATAATTCCCCATCTCTCCTCGCTATCAAATTATGTTTCTCACATCGCTTGTAGTTCGAATTAGGCAAGGTTCTATGGCCACTATTTGTCTACTCTTACCTTCGTCTCGTAGCACAAGGGTCGACTGCCCACGCCAAAGAATTCATGCAAAAGTGTCGTGGCCGTTTTGAGACTTCTCGCATAGATGAGCTGAGAGGACTAGAAGTCATAACGCTAGCTCCTCATGTCCAGGAGAATCCCATGGCGAAGCTCTACCGGGAGAATCGCTATGTAATTCCCATTAACAAATCACTAACCGGAAATCTCTTTCATTTCTTAGAACGAGAGCTAGACCAATGCGGGGCTGTCGTCCTAGATATCATCCAACAGCACTGTCGTGTGGACTCTGTCGATCGGGGTCCAATTGAGCCTTTCAGTTTTGAGGCTATCTATCGACGCGCTCGTAACCAGGAACTAGACGACGTAGATATTCAAGAAGGGATACCTGGTCTTGCGAATCGCAGTGGCGTGGCAAATCGCGATATCTTAGAGAATCAAGCAGCATTGAAACTGGGGCCCTTGCCGCTCGACGGTGAACTGCGGGACGATGTAGCTGCCGAATTAGAAGAGGAGGATCGGCTTCACCCGCCTAAGGATGGTATACCAACACTTGTTGATGAGTTCAATTCAATGCACCCCATCAAGAAAGAGGCTGGAGATTCCCCTCAACGAACAGATATACCATACCCCCCTTCTCGCGCAAGAGATGTGGTGATAGAAATGCAGAAAGTGCGCGAAAACCGTGACCGTTTCCGAATCGAGGGTCGCACTGGCGGTGCTGGACCAGGTCTTTCTGTTTGCATGTTCACGTTCCACAACCATCTTGGCAGGTAAGTATAAGATTCGCTCACTTGCAGTATCTTGTGTCTGACCTTAGCACTAGCTTTTCCTGTATAGATTTTTCGAAAGACCAACAGCTTGTGGCAGTGGGAACTACAGAGTCCTATATTCGAGTATGGTCTCTTGACGGGAAGGCACTCAAGTCCTCCTTATCACCGGAGAAAGATATGAAGGTGAACAATCGGAAACTTATCGGCCACTCTGCTCCGGTATATGCTGTTGCGTTCTCGGATGCCATTACCAACATCGACCGTAATCTCTACGAAGGCGAAGAAAAGCCAGATACCGATTCCAAACTATTACTCTCCTGTTCAGCAGACGGCCAAGTTCGATTGTGGTCTTTAGATATATGGACTTGTCTTTGTATCTATAAGGGCCACGATGGCCCAGTCACGAGCCTATCGTGGAGCCCCCACGGGCACTATTTTGTAACTGGTGGTTGGGATAAGACGGTTCGGATTTGGGCCCAAGATCATGCTTCTGCCATAAGACTTCTTGTTGGTCATGATACTCCGATTTCAACAGTTGCATGGCACCCTAACGGGACGTACGTGTTCTCTGCTTCAGACGAGACAGACAAATCGATTCGAATGTGGTCTATGGCTAAGGGAGAATGTGTGCGAGTTTTCACCGGCCACACAGACTACATATCAGCACTCGAATGTGCCCCCAATGGTAAAATCCTTGCCTCTGCCGATATTGGTGGCAACATCTTTCTTTGGGACATTGAAAAAGCAACCCGAATCAAGCGTTGCCGTGGTCATGGGCGAGGTGGTATCTGGTCTCTCAGCTTCAGTGTCGAAAGCACTGTTCTCGTTTCGGGTGGCCAAGACAATACAGTACGCGTATGGGATGTAGAAATGCCCGCCGAAGGGAGCCGCCCCGCGAATCAACAGGATGGTGATGGTACGATAGTGGCAGCAGGCCCACAAGGTGAGGGCAAGCAAGCTGGGACGGTCACTCAACCCACTAGCAACCCAAGCACGGGCAAGAAGAAAGGCAAGGAAGTTATGATCACCCCTGATCAGATCAGTGCTTTCCCGACGAAGAAGACACCTGTCCTGAAGGTCCAGTGCACTAGAATGAACCTCGTAATTGCGGGTGGTTGTTATTACCCAGAGACTCAGGATCGAGATCGATGAAAAGAGCCTAAAGCTTTAGTCAAAACGGGCTTAAAAATTAAATCGATGTTAAAAAGGGCGTTATGGTATTTACAAGCACATAGGTTAGGCTGATTGAGTTAGATACCCCCGTGATAGCAAGGGCAGTATGAGTTAATGCATTAAACGTTAAATATATATACAATCATAACCGCCGAGACCTCGTTATGCTTTTGACAGGAGTTTCCTTTCAGGTACAAGCAGAAACGGTCTGCCTCTCACCTCTATCTACTAGTCACATTCAAATATGTCTGTGCCCCCTACCAATTTCGGTGCGGTCCCGGTGTACAGTATTGATATTACAGATAGGTGAGATTGGTAAATGCCACATTCCGACGGGAATACTATGGGCGATCAGAGCGGGTTATGACAGACACTTGCGCGGCTAATTTTGCTCTCTTGGTCATTTTCCGTGCGGGAAGTGGAATGATTTTACGCTGGTTGTTTGTTGGTCTGCGTACAGAGCTTGGGGTAATGTTGGATCGTTGGCTAACCAGAATAGGATGTATCACTCTAGCTGATGCTGTGCCACTACCCCTATCTAATCCCCTAACCTAGGTAGTTGGTAGTTGGTATTCGTGTGGCTGTTAAGCTATTTGCGCCACTGCATGGTATGAGAGCTCTCCCAGACTCTTACTCAGTATAAAGTTAGGTATGCTCTAAGACTTGGAATGTCAAAGGGCTTGGTTAATCTTGATAAGACGTCGTAGTTGCCCAAAACGTCCAAGGTACTACGCATAATGTACAACTGCAATTTGGAAGGTGGTCGGCCATGAGTATTGTGACTTAGTCTAATAAATCGGATCGCAGATCAACTGCGCGATGACTGCCGTGATCTGCGATGGATTTTCTGAAACCGTTGAGGAATCCAGAAGGTGCTAAGAACCTACTAGGTTAACAACTACCGGTGTATAATGGGAAGGTGGCAGAACCCAAGGGGACGCAACTATCGCAAACTGTTTTAAGTGACACGGTGCTACCTATAATCTCCAGCAAATCCTCATTTGTAGGGCAGGTAGGATGAGTGTCGACACATGCCGGCCTGTGGGGGCAGTAGTACCAACAAAACAACTGAGAAATACTTCGCCTTTGGTTATGTTTCTTAGAGATCAGTATATATAGTCCACCGAGGAAACCGTGTCAAGAAGACAAGTTTCTCAAGCCAACGGGTTCATCTGCCTCAGCTCGCATTATTAACAAGAGCTTCGCCTGTCTATCGCTAGCCTCTTGCTCTGGCCGCTTACCTTTTCCCTTCACATTGTATAGTTGACCTATCATGCGTTTTTCTAAATCCATAGTGGCAGCCAGCATGGCAGGCCTTGCTGCTGCTGCTGCTCCCAGATTTGCCATGTATTATGATCAGTGGCATACGGCGTCCCCATCAAAAGCCATCACGACCGGAATTACTCATGTAATTACTGCCTTCGCCGACCCTCTTTTATTCACGACCAATCCCGCAGGCCCTTACACCCCCTTCGTAGACCCCAGTGGTCTGCGTGCTTCATTCGATGAGGGCACCAAGATGTGTTTGGCTATCGGTGGATGGGGCTTCACTGCCGGTTTCTCTGCTGGGCAGAAAACTGAGGAGACCAGAGCATTGTTCGCCAAGAACGTTGCTGCGGCTCTCGATGCGCATGGTTACGACTGCGTTGGTACGTACGGGCCGAACTTTGCCGTCTATTATATGTGTGTTGTGTTACTAATCTCGTGAAACGCGTGCAGATATTGATTGGGAATACCCTGGCGGAAACGGGGAGGATTACAAGAGAAACCCAAACTCGGGTAAGGTAGATGAGATCAACAACTACCCCTTATTCTTGAAAGCGGTCAAAGATGCTATCGGTGATAAGGAGCTCAGTATTGCCGTCCCTGGTCTGGAGAGAGACATGATCGCTTTCACTGCTGAGAAGGTCCCCGCCATCAGCGATGCTGTCGATGTCGTCAATGTGGGTAGAAGAGAACACTCCAAACATCCCAACTATAGTACTAACTCTGCATTAGGTCATGACGTACGATCTTATGAATAGGTAAGGTACTTTGTCTACCAGTGTATGAGAAGTGGTTTGCTAACCTGGCCCAACGAAGACGTGATAACACGACCCAACACCATTCTTCAGTGCAAGGGTCGCTTAACACTGTTAACAAGTATATTGAGCTCGGCATGGACCCAGCCAAGATGAACCTGGGTATCGCGTTCTATGCCAAGTACTTCAAGACAATCGAAAAGTGCACAGAGCCCGTTGGCTGTGAAACCGCGGTCCTCGAAGACACCAGTGGTGCAGATACCGGCCTTTCCGGCGCGAAGACTTTCTTAGAAGGCGTCCCGGCTCTTGCGAGCGGCCAGGCAGATGACGCGGTGGGTGGAGAGTGGTACTGGGATCCATCGACGTCCTATTTCTGGACTTGGGATACGCCGGCCTTCATCACTCAGAAGTTTGAACAGATCATCAAGGCGAAGGGCTTAGGCGGTATCAGTAAGTCTCGCCCACTATACCCTCGGTTTGGTTACGTTGTTCGATGATTGCTAACGTCGTTGTAGTGGGGTGGAGTTTGGGAGAGGACTCGTCAGACTACTCCTACATCAAAGCGATGCAAGCCGGCCTGCGGACAATGGGCGGGTAATGGTAAGGCTCTCGGCATGTGAGGAGAAGGCAGTATGTGATACCCTACATAGCTTATAGTATGTATGAATAGAACCTCACTAGTAGACCTACTTATCCGCGAGCGCTCTAGTTCCTGCTGCGAACAGGCTGCATGTGCTCCATGATGTGATCGATCTAGGCACCCTAGTCCCTGAATCAACCCTTTCCACGAGATACCAAACGGATCTCATCCGCGGCCCAACATCGCTTCGATCTGCACCCCCGCTCTAGCCGGCGACAGGGTTGGCGATAAAAATGCTCAAGTCTCGCAAAAATAACAACAGAGAAAAGATAAACCAGGACGCGTCCGCTATGTTTCTATCTTTGTCTTTAACTAGATGGGATATTTCGCCCATTAGTTGCTCACCTCGGAAAGAGAAGGCTAGGATTGATACTTCAGGAGTGGCCGGTGATGGATCGTAGACAAGGACTCGCTATCTTTCTATAGACTATCTTGGCGCCAAGGTGAGGAATTGCTGCACTTTCCGTCTGCAGGCTTAGCTACGGTCTACATATTCGGTATCCCGACCCTATATCGCGAACGTATAGCTGCTCCAGCTTACGCAGACTGGCAATCTACAAGGAGGAATGGTCGATCTCCCGAAGTAGTACATCTCGAGAAATTAATATACTCTGGGCTTACGTCGCAGATTGTAGATATTGATAGAAACCACACTCAAAGACCACACCATCGCGGTACATAGAATCTCCTCCCAGGGTACTGGGAATGCCTAGTCTAGGAGAATACTTTACGCGACGTGGGGTGCGCACTGGCCCTGGTTTCTCCCACATGCCCCTGCAGATGGTAACATCGAGCTCCAAGGGGCTTACACCTGATTAATCCTGACCTCATGACACCCGTATTCTACATCTATCGATTATCAAGCAAGCCGTTCGTGGTCGGTAATCGCTTCCTTTTAGGAGACCTACTGTGCAGATCTATTGGAGAGTTCTTGGCTCCGAGGAGAAGGCTGCTAACGACAAAGGCTAAGATTCTAGCCCTTCAAGGTACCTCATCCCTGCCTAACACACGCGCTCTCTCGTGATAACTCTGGCAACTAGGCTCTTTCTATCATCGTCAATATATGGTATCCCAAATGACGAGGCAACTGCACGCGAAGCTCGATGGACCCGCACCGCGGATACGACTAGGCGGCTCGCTTCACCTCGCTGCGTAGCCTTGGCCCTTGTTATAATATCGGTGTTAAGGCTGAACTGGTATAATTCTATGTCATTGCGCCTTAACAGATAGTTGACTAAGGCACGAGTGGTGGTTGGCCAAGACGCAATCTTTCTAAAATGCTGGCGTATTCGCTCTTGGCGAATATCGTAGCACTCATGATGTGATGTCTAGAGATGGGCCAGACCATGCCAGGTAGAGCCGAACAGCTCTTGAGTATCTACTCTAATTCTCTACTTTTGATAACTTGTGACTATTAAGGGAGCTAGTCTATTTGTTGATATTCGTCGCACGCCGTCACATTTTTTCAAGTTCTAATCCACTCGTTCTGATTCGATAGTATCCCTAATACACGTGCCTCTATCTTAAAAGCCTGAGATTTACATAATCATGCGCTCTTACACTGTTGTTGCAGCTCTCGGGACGATCATCGCGTCGATCCCAGTGGATGCCTTCCCAGGCTTCCCCAGACTAAAGCAGCTGATGAAAATCGATGTCCAGAATCCAGCTGACCTCGATAATGTCGGCAATGATGCGGGAGACGACTCCTTTGAGCTACTTGGAGACCTCATCACGTTGAGTTTTTCGAACTTGACACAAGTAGGCCGCGATATCACGGACCTGCTGATGAACTTCGGCGCCCCTGAGAGTGATGTCTCCTACACTGATGTTCCGCCCTTGAACTCCACGGCTTGCGCCGAAGACACGTGCTGTGTTTGGAAGCATATCGCGGACCAGATGACGGATCTGTACCGTGGAGAGTCAGGCCGATGCACCAAATGGGCCCGGATGTCTGTCCGTCTCGGTTTTCACGACGCCGGGGCCTGGTCTAAGGCCACTGCTTATCTAGGGGGAGGCGCTGATGGATCCATTTGTCTTACTGACGAGTATACCCTTCCGGAAAATGGTGGCCTAGAAGACATGTGCATTCAGATGCTCGCTTGGTATGATGAATGGCATAATCAGAAGGGCTTCAATATCTCTATGGCCGACCTAGTCCGGTACGTGCGACGAATGCGATATCTCCCCTCAGTGTTTCCTTCATCTAATATGGCATAATATATAATGTGATACTGACGTTTTAATAGTAAGCAAAATCCATACCTCTTATTGAGCTTCAGTGACTTGGGTTCTACATACTTCCAAAAATGTAGTCTAAAGGATCGAATTCTAACATTTCCCAGAGATGGGTGCCAATGTGGCTACCGTGGTCTGTCCCCTTGGCCCCCGAGTTCGGTCCTTCGTTGGCCGCACAGACTCGCCTATTGTGAACAAAGTAGAGCTCCTACCCAGCCCCCTTTCCGAAGCGGTAGACCTCATCCGACTATTCCGAGACAAGACAATTAGCCCTCATTCCCTCGTTGCGCTTCTCGGTGCCCACACAACAAGCCAGCAGCGGCTCACGAATGTCACCCGAGCGGGTGATCCACAGGATAGCACTCCCGGGGTCTGGGATGTTCTTTACTACGAGGAGACATACGGCACGGTCGACACGCCGGAGCGCGTCTTCAAGTTTCCGAGCGATGTATCTCTGGCCAAATACTCCGTAACGACGTCGGAATGGATCTCATTCCTTGGCTCTGGTGGTCAGGATCATTGGAATACGGTGAGTCGCTAAATTGTTTTATCACATTGTAGTCATAGGCGAAACTCAGCTAAAGCGATATGTAGGACTATGCTAGAGCATATATCCGCCTCAGCTTGCTCGGCGTTAATAATATTAACCAACTTACCGAGTGCACCAAAGCGTTACCGGCGCGAACTGTGGAGTACAAGAACCCTGACCAGGAGAGCATGGATGAATGGTTGAAGAGCTCCCGGGTCAGTCTCACTTCTGAGGAGATTGCTGATAGAGTTGAGCTTGGTGGTGTCGTCGACATCAACAACCTCTTCGCTAGTAATAGCTCGAAAGAGAATGAATTGTAAGGTTGGTATGCCAGCAGCCCAAAGTGTTTCTTTGATGAGAAGTTAGGGAGAATGATCACTCCATCTTTTATATTCGGTTGCACATATTGCCCATTTGTATATATATTATTGCTTTGATTGATCCTAATGTAGCAGTCAATGCTGCCCGGAGCCCCCTAAGAAGCTATTAAAACCAACCCCCCCCGGGACATTTGAGTTTGTAACCAAAACAAATTAACTTAAACAAAAATAAGACAAAGCCAGTGAGTTATCGCGTTGTTCCGAACATCAAACTACTAGAAGAATAATGTTCCTGTCTATTTATAGCCATAAAACTAAAAGACGCCGTTCCTTTGAGAGGGCACAGGGTATTGTTTGCGCGGCACAAAGAAATTTGTCAGTTTGTACTTTTCTTTGGCACTGAACATCTTGTTAAATAGAAGCTAGCAGCCAAAATGTGATACTCAATCCAGAGATAAACCATGCGCGCCCGCAATTTCCGACTAAGTACAATATATTGATGACAATACAGTTTGGGGAAGAGGAAACAGATTTTCAAATGATTGAGGCCTATTTTGACTTGGAGCAAGCCTCCGAGAGTTCTAATGGAGAGAATATCCGTGATGAGGATATCCCAGGGTTTTCTCCAATCACAGGCCGGAAGAAAAACCCTTATACCACCTGGTTAATTAAGGCGCTTTGGAAACAGGACGATTCGGGCGGGAATGGGCCTTTCGTCTTCCCGCACAGCTCATCTATCTTCATGGGGTTTGACGATAAAGCAGAAAAGCAGTGGGTAGAGGCGGCCGAGGCAGCCGAGGCAGCCAAGGCCAAACCAGCAAAGCTACCTATTATCAATGAGCCAGACCTACTACCGGATTACGACCCTCAATTGTATAATCCCGACGCCATAACACAGGGGCCATTTACTCACACTCCCCGTCAAATTCGGAGTATTCGGGGTATGCAACCGAGACCACGAAGGAATGCATCTTTTCACAATGAACAGCAGAACAGGGCTTATCCTCCTTGGCCTCGAAGATTCCAGGCTGCATGGGTGCCTGTTTACGCTTATGGGTAGCTAACCGATTCACAGTTATAGATAATAGAGATATAATTTTAAATAACCAATATACACTCATGCAAAACCACATTTGGCTTACGATTTTCAAAACTAGGACTTTTAGCTATGTCATCCAACGTCAACTATTTTGTTCAGCTGACTGGTGATATATTCACATCATCAAGAATGATTTGGCATCGGTGGGAATGAAATAGAACCAAATTGAACTATGCGGAAACCTATGGTTCGTGCGAGCTACCTAAATGCTCCATCTACCTAAAATGCGATGCAAATGTTAAGTGATAATGCGATGATAGTTGCGGCCGAGGAATATGATAGCTAGTAGATCGGCTTAGCCAGTCCAGACATCTGGCCCAGGAATAGGGTAGCTATCGAAAGTAGTGTAGAGGTTGAATAGGATACCGGGGTCAGTCGGAGTGTAAAAGGAGGTTGCGGCCTCGCCGGCTGGCAGTGCTGTCGATCCAGAACCGCCAACTTTAATGTTAAGGCACTGGGGATAGTTCTGAGCTCCGTCTTCGCTCCCAGCGCTGTAGTTATAACATTATTAGTAACTAAGGTTTCTTTTCCGAAAAGAGGGTTTAATATCATACCTGTGTAGCGCGATAATCTCGTGTCGGAGAACGTAGTTGCCCGCGGCCAGGCTAGAAGGAATTTCGAAGTCGGAGGTAAAGTTTTGAGCAATCATAGTATCTGTCACCCAATCTCCTGGGTTGCTACCGGATAGATAAGCGCCTTCGGAAATCTTGGAGAATGATAAACCTCCAGCGGTTGCAGCTGTGCATTCCCCTATATACTATGTTAGAACAAATCTTTAACTCACTTATGTAAATGCTTCTAAACACTTAGGAGAACTAGGAATAATCCTGAGTTCGGCCGAGGCTGGGTCTTTAGTAAAATCGGTTTACATACCGCTGCACTTGGCCAAATAGTTGATAATTGGTCCCTTGTGCGAGTCGGGCCATGTGTTCCAGTACAAGGTGAGCGTATCACCGGCATTGGCCTCGATGTATGTTTGACCGGGTGTTGCGCTCTTGTGGCAGGCAATATCGGAAGTAGTGTATGCATCAGGGGCCACGAAACCGTTGTCTTGGTTCAGCGCTTGCCAGCCAGGAGTCTTAGGGGCAGTACCCGCGGGTTGGTAGTACCAGTTTGGATTGCATCCTTCGATCCATGCCCCTTGGTTAACCGTAATTCCAGCCACGTAACCGTGGGCGGAGGCTAACTGGACAAAGGGAAGAGAGAAAGCCGCGATGATAGAGAAAGAAGGCATTGTAAGTGCTGAGCCGGCTAGTACCACGATCTATTCCTTGCAGAATTCGACGGAGATCCAGGCGATCTCTCTGCGGTTTGGGGGACATAGCATAATTATATATTACTTCGTTGTATTAGTATATTCGCGTATATTAGACCACATGGTCGGAAAAGCTTGGCCGTCTTGGCCGTATCCCGTAACCCGGGCATGGCAGCAACACAACGTCACTGCTTAATATCAACTGCCGTCATTCAAGCCAGATGACGTAGGTAGGGTATCGACTCCTTGTGGACTAATTCACGCGATGCCTACTCCGAAAACGATCGAGCACTCTTCTTCGGAGTGAAAAGTGGTGTTCCCGGCGGCGCGGCGTTTCCGTATTACCTAAAACGACCATCAAAACACCGGTTAAACTCACACGTTGTTCCAAGATGTTCCACAGTAGCCTTCCGCAATCCATTCATTCACACAATACACCCCACCATTATCGGCCCTAATATTGTTGGGTACCTGGCGTTGTGTTGTTGTATGCAAGGGGTAACAGTTGTTAGAGACGTGGACAGCCTCGTGAGGGGGAGGTGGTTGGCGGACTCCATTAACCCGGCTGCTTATCATAGACTGACCTCCTTTACCATCTACTGGTGACCTATATTAACTGCATATGCGCCGTGACGCGTTCCGTGATTGTTGTATATTTCTCCTCTTATAGAATCGCAATGGAAGTCATGTTTCAATGCATATAACAACTGCAGATGGTCAAGCGCTCAACTCGCGTACATTTTAATTTTAGTGGTGTAATAATATAATGTCACAGTTCTATTCGACGAAAAAATACTGGTGCTTGCAACGACCAAGCTCATATAAGCATATCAATAGACAAGCCGTTACTAAAAAAATTCTGCTATAGGAGTAATAGGTCCTCTATTCGTTATGTATTCCCTAACAATATGCCGGCATAAGCATCATTTCATAGATAGGCTCTGGCTTGCTTGCCGCATCCGTAGTTTTCTTTCTAAATACTCGAGGAGTCTATATTAAGGGTATTAGCAGAAGTCGGTGTTATTGAAATCTTAACAGCTCGAGAGCTAGCCTCCGAATGCTAGCCTAAAAACTTATCGAGCTAATGAAAACAACTCTTCTCTAAATCCTGAGAAGCATGACTTTTGGAAAGTAAAACTTCTAAAGACCAAAATCTTTTAGAAAGCAAACCCTTTTGGGTTGGGCTTACAATCGGTCGTATTCCCTTCGCTGTCGATGATCAGTGAGACTATCACGGGCTCTGACGGTTTCTGTAAATCGTTTGCTGTTGCGTGTTTCACCACCGGGGGGGATTGTAGATTGATTCGCTTTATGAGGGGATACTCGAGACCTAACTTGGATACTTCTTTTCAAGTACTCTTGATAGCTCTAAAATTACTTCCTAGAATCCTATTCTGAGGGAGAACAAGGTCGGTGCTAGTGGGGAGGCGACAGCATAGACGATTGCCCGCGTTGAAGCACCGCTAAGGTATACCTTGAAAGATGATGCTAAGTAGATAGGTTAGGTACTTAAGATTCAAGACGTGGCCCTTCAATGTCGGTATAGTCTTGGGCGCCGTCTTTCAAGTTTAGCCATAGGAAGCTGGGTTCTAGTGGCCATTATTCACTATAACGTGCTAATCGTGAATCGTTAACTTCCAGGTTACTTACTTAGTCTTAGCGCATATTTCGTGTTGTTATCAGTCAAGTGATTTAGGTAGGCAAGCACCTAATGCACGGGCCATCCCCATAATAAGAGAACCAAGCTCGCCAAGGACCTAGACAGCCCTTGTTACGCTCTGTCCCCATCACAAGTCGAGACTAGCTCAAGCGTGATGGATTCGATCGGGGGCAAAAGCCCGCAAAGACTGAGATCATCATCGGCATCCACCACGTCAACGTTCATTCCGACGCCTTCTACATCTATTAGCGGCGGCACCGCATTGCCTAGCTTAGGCCAGCCCACGCCTTCTCTTCCGACCGCCCCGTCCGCTCCGCTACCTGTTACTACTTTGAGTGCTACATCATGGAGGACCGAGTATCCTCGAATCGGCCAGTTCGCCATGACAGAGGAGGATGAGATCATCGCTGCCGTCCCCAGTGGTCTTTTGCACTTCAAGCGAGTAAACGACCATAACTCCAGGCCTTGGTCTGAGGGCCGGCTACTTCCCAACACAACTATGCTCAATGACTCATCTGTGTCCGGCCTAGCAGCCATATCAATAGGGGCAAGTCTCTATGTGTACTGCGTTTCGGGTGGTACGCTACATAGCTTTTATCGCTCCACAGAGGACAAATCTTCGTGGGTAAAGGATTTCCGCCCCCCTTTCCCAAACTACCCTATTAGTGGTACGCCAGCTGTTGCCTCCAGTTCACAGCGGTGGAACCTGGTCGTTCCTTGTCAGTCAGGTGGCCTCTTACACACTTCTACAAATGGCTCTTCAATATCGCGTTCCTACTCTAGTGAAAGAAGATTCTGGGAGCCAGTAGACCATGTCGCCAAGGATCTGGGCATTATTTCATCTGTGTCTATCGCCGCGATACGACATAAAACGCGATATAGGTATGGCTCCCCCGAGGACAAAGACCTTGTGATGGTCTGCGTTGCAAGTGGTCGGCTGCATACGGCTGAAGGAGAACTTTCGCAACTCTCGTTTAGACCTGTAAAGTGGGAAGCGCAGGCCCCAACCAGAATTCTTCACCCAGGTGAAGTAACAGGCAACCCTATGCTCATCAAAAATGGCAGTGAAGACCAGTTAGACCTACTAGTCCCTTCGGCAGAGGGAGGCATATTCCACTTCGTCCGAACAGCATCTACCCCCGACGAATGGCATATGATTGCGCGTGTCGCGTTTCCTCAGGGCCTTCCCGCGACATCCTGTTTGGCCTTTCATTCCGACAGGTCCTATTCGAGAGATTTTCGCGCACTTATTCAGAGCGGAGGTCAGATATACTACGTTACAACAACCGAAAGTTCTAAACCATGGTCTGGCTCCTATCTACGACCCATACTATCACCGGGTCCGTTCTTTGGTTAAGTGCGCTCTTTTTCACAAGATTTGGGATTGTTGCAATCTCACCTACTCTGCAGGTTCTCAGGTATTGAACCCGGACCGCCAATAATGATGAGAATTTGATGAAAGGGGGACTCCTGGCAGAGACTAGAATCACAAGGGGTTAGAAGAGATCTTTGGTGTAAGTCAAGTCCATTTGACTTGTCACTGGAATCGAGATCCTGAACTACAATACATTCCTTCACTTCCTCATTGTTTTAAAATCCGATTCAAGATGGGAATGGTTCGGAAATACAGCACTACGACGTATACAATGGTATGTCTAGGGGCATGGCCTGTGACATGGAATTGGACCCAGCTGCGCCGGTTGGTAAGATAGCCTCAAGCACTGGTAACGAAACATACCTGTGTCTTTTTCTTATCTTGTTTTGTGCTACGGTAATAAGCTAGTTGCGTTGTTACTATGCCACCATGCTAAGGGTATCAGCGCCATGTATCAACGCTTTATTCTTCCAATCCTGCTGATTCAATCATGTTGGCTCCATTGGGGTCGGCCAATACATCATTCTCAGTTGTCTGGGGTGTCGCGGGGCCATAGCCGCTCGAGGCTTTTGTGGACACCTAAGAAACATGGGTATGAGATAGGGGTCTAATAACCGATACGGTTTACTTACTATACGTAATTGTTGGTTCACTCTGCCAAGGTATTCGATCTTGTGCGACACATCCTTAATTATCTAGGCCTAAGAGAAAATAAATAAGAGGGTGCTAGTATAAGCCCCCTCCTAATAATTAGACGAGGTGTGATGATGATGCAGCAATGTCTTTATAATGCGTAGTGCATACCAAAGCCTAGCATAGGTCTATGCTTAATAGAGAACAGAGTGAAGCTATTCACAAGGCGGACGCCGCGTCAGTGTGGGGTACTGGGGTTATGGAGCGGTAGCGCAATTAATGCCCCCTCACCAGGGCATTCACCCTCTAACGTAGTGAAGGTAGGCCTGCAAGGCCACTGTAACAGAGTGCTACAAGAACAAAGTTCTTTGAATGGCGCAGCCATTCTTATAACACGGTAGTGTTATAATAGCCGGAGGCTTAAGTGTTGCCCGCAACGTCGTGAAGGTGCCCCCTCAGGCACCATAACAGAGTGCTCACTCACTCTGTCTTAAAAAAATGTCACTTACACTTATATCTAAAGAGTTTGTACTATAAACTCTTTTCTTAAAACTAGAATAGTAAATATCCCAACTACTTACGCTGTCGCTCCGGTGTCACGGGCTCTGCCTGTACCTGGGTCCTATCACAATGAGACTTCCCCTCCGGGGGTTAAATTCCTCTCGGAAGAAAGTGAACGACAGTCCACTATATTATAAAAATAACCTTGAAATGAAAAACTTTATAGTAACAATACCATTGTACTATTTCATACTACCTATATGATCACACCAACCAACAGCTTTAGTTTCCTTCGCCTCTCCACAATGGGCCCATCGACAGGTTCTCCTAACCCTCTCAACACTTCATTCACCGTCGCGGCTAGACTCTTTGTTACTCTGACATTGCTCACGCTCTTCCTAGAACCACATTACTTACCAGGTAATGTATCCAACTCTCCGAGTCGCTGCGGAAACGATTCGATCACTTCGTTTGTCCCTATCCCCCGGAACGGTCGTAGCGTATCCTCTGCCTTCATCGCCCGACTATTCAAAAATCGGGCAAACACGTTCCAGTCCCTGTCTCTTCACGTCAGCTTTGACTCTTGTCACAGCCACCAACGGTTGCTACATAAGAAACACGCAAGTCTCTCACCTTGCTGCCGCGCTCACATCCTGTTCCCGCATATGTCTCTCGATCCCTACGAGACGTTCATTCATCAGTCGCCCCTGCTCTCGAATCTCTCCCAGAATATCTAAGATGCGTTGTCCCTCCGCTACTGCCGGTATGTTCACACATAATGCAAACTGTTCGCCCAGTTCCGCATACATTCCTTTAATGTGATCAAAATCTGGCTGTTCCAGTGCCATCTTTCTTGTTGTTGTGGTTGTTGTAATCGTCCTCCGTTCCTCTTAATTGTGTAGTCTCAGTCGCGCCCTCTCTCGTTGTGCACCGCTTGTACTGTTGTTGAAGCTGCCCTCCTGGCAATTTCCCTCCTGTTGTCTTTAAATGAATTCCTTCATTTACTTGATTAACGGGTCTGAGCCCTGTTATCTCACTAGCGTTCAAGGTGGGACTCCCCCACCAATCAACCTCTAACAGTCTAAAAGACTGTATAAATACCTCTGTCTTGCTTTAACCATTACTATCCCTTTGAGTGCCAACTCAACTGCAAAATGCCAAGCCTAAATGGTTTGATTGGTGCATCTCTAGGCTTGGCATTTTGCAGTTGAGTTGGCACTCAAAGGGATAAACTAACCACATAACAAGTCAAGGCGACAGAGCTTTTATACATAATGTATTTTAAGAATTCCAGCCGAAACATGAGTTTCTGTGTGGTAGAAGTTATTATATTAACACATTTTTAGCACATAATATCATCATTTATGTTGTTTACTTGGAGCCGGCCATAACAGTATGTTTCTTTAATCCATCTACTTAGTTCAAGATGACAAAGCCATGAATTGAAGAAGCGCAAGCAGCCCTCTTATTACACAAATGGCACATAATACTTCATTTTGTTCTTGGGGTCCCATTGTTGCTTGAGTTGTCTCAGTTTTTGTAGTCTCCACTCGTCCCAACCGTAAACTGCCTCGAGAGGCTCGTCGCCGTTGGCGTAGTTGACGTAGGCCCGGAGATGTTCTGGGTCATCGCTCCCTTCGAGCAAGAAGCTCCGCAGCTTCTTGCCGAACGCTTCTGCAATCGGGTCGATGGTCGAGTTTGGTGTGTACTGAACGTATGAGGTCACCAATATCTCATCATCGCGATGCGGAAAAGCTGTGGATGCTGGGTCAACAGCTTGCACACCCTGAGTTGAGTAGCCCTCGAGGAGGAAGAAGGACCCAGCAACTTCGGGAACCTTGGCGAATGTCTCGTCGATGTAGTCGTACACCTTTCTCACGGCAGCTACGTTGTATGATTTCAATCCAATAGGGAATCGGAGAGATGTCAATCCATAAGCACAGCCAGGGCCATCTTGGTCCTGGAACGTGAGGACGGCGAGATCGTGCAGAGTTCCTTCACCGGCTTGCACCATCAGAGGTCCGATATCATGAAGCGGTTTAGCATATTCGCGTGCTGTTTCAGTTGGTCCATCGTAAATAATACCGAACCAAAGTATGGGCTGAAGGTCGTAAGTAGCTGAGTATTTCGCGGTATTACTGTTAAGAAGTACTTACGTGGTCAGCATCAATCTCGGCAACCTTGACGATGTATCCCCAATGGGTTGCCTCCGCTGGTTGATCCTTGATCATTGTATTTGCTAGCTCATACAGGGCCTCGAGCTTATCTTGTGAATAGATGAAGATCTCATAGGACCATTGGTTCTCTTTTGTATCATGGACGCGATACTCCCACTCTGTCACCAAACCAAAGTTGTGCCCGGCACCTCTGATGGCCCAGAAAAGGTCTGGGTTCGACTCATTGGATACGGTGATAACATCACCATTTGTGAGCACTAGTCGAGCCGATACGACTTGATCAGCAGCAAGACCATACTGGCCTTGCAGCCAACCGTGGCCACCTCCCATGATGGGCGCCGTCAGGCCGACGCATTCACAGATACCAGTTACTAAATAGTTCGTCAAACGCTAGTTAGGTCATTTCAAAATCACGCTAGCAAGCTTACCTGCTCGCTTTCCCACTGCCCCAAGTTCATCTATGATATGCTTCATCCTTGCACCACCGCCAATTGTGGCAGTTTGGTCATTCTCATTTAGTTTTACCTGGTTCATTTTACGGAAGTCAACCTGGATCGCGTTTGTCGCGTTCGCCAGGGCTTCAGTTGCTCCATGGCCGCCGGCTCTAGCAACAAACGGAATGTTGAATTTATCCGCAAATCGCACCTTGAACTAGTTAGCAATCGAACCTAACGCTAACTTAGAGCAAAGCGGTGCGCACTCACCGTTTCCTGGACATCATTTTCAGTCGCAACCTGTACGACGGCAGCGATGCTGGGTGAGTGCCACTCCCTCCATCTGCTCGTCAGGTTGGCAAAGTCGGGATCGCCTTGGAGGACAAGAGATGCTTCAGAGGATAACAAGGGGCGGAGGTTGGCAAAAACGGTAGTGTTTCCGGCCATGGTTGTCAGGAAGTCTGTTGCAAGTACGGGTACGGGGGACAACAAGTTGAGGAGGGAGGAAGCACTGATGGCCTTCGAGAATAACATGATTGCAGCAGGTGGCTAAGGGCCGCTAGATCCAAGGGCGCGCGCCTTGATTCGGTGTTAACGGAAACTGGTGGGTGCCACGAAGGTTGCAGCGGTAGTGTTGCATGCACATCTCACCGGGCATTTTGTCCTATGCTACGTCGGGCGGGAATGTTTTGTATTTGGGGGTACGGATGTTATATGCAAGCATCGACTCGACTCTTCGACAACCGATGATGAAAAGGGGCTGCTGAGAAATGCAAAACGGGTTATTATGCCGTTCTACACGCAGCAGTACCTAACATGTACTGTATGTAGGCTTTTGAACCGGGTTGAGCCGGTTGGTTGGAGGAGTAGACATCCTTGTGCGCACATGGTTGGGGCTTGAGGGGACTGATCCTCCTGTAGTGTTCGCTTGGCACTCCACGTAGCGAACATGGTAAGAAGGCCCTTGTTAGGCCTTCACCTAACCTAGTATTGTCCATTATTATATTATATACGACGTAGTCAAGGTAGTATTAACTCGACAACCCCAAAGGAGTTGAGCCTCTTGCCCTCCCCTCGCCTCTTCTACCTCGCGTTACGCTCTCCGGTGCCTTACTCTATTGCATTTCCCCTGTTTCAATGCATCCCTCGCTAGATTAAGCGGAATCATAGTAGATATTACAGATGCGGCGTTGCGGGGCAATTAATGGTTCTGCATATGTTATACACACGTGTAATACATACATAGTAAGGCGCTGGTTAGATAGCCATCCCACTTCACTCAGCAATCTTGAAACATGCCACTCTCCGGGTTTAAAGAATAAGTGTCGAGTCAAGTCATAGCCCGGTCGAGGCCGGTAGGATCTAGTGTACATAACGATTCAACGAAATGGGAAATGTCATGTACTATCTATATGCGCCTGTCCATGATCTAAACCATGTGCTAGAAATCCTGTAGCGTTAAACACCCTCCATTTCTCAACATATCCCTTCACAGTTTCAAAGTCTCGACACTGTCGTGAGAAGCCGCTGCCTATATAAGCACTCTGTTAGTTATGGGCGCTAATAGAAAAGAGAAGAGAAAGGGGTTCTAGAGGGTTGACTTGTGATTATGCTCCCGAGGCGCGTCAAAAAGGGTGCATAAAGAGACTCTAGCATACTAACCTAGGAATCCATTTGGGTCATCTTCACCTGGCTCTACGGTACTATCTGCTGCACAGGTGATGCTCTGCTCGAGGTAGTCAAAGCAATGAGCCGCGTGAATCGTCCGATTCTTGCCAAAATCGAATGCCTGAAGTTCGGCGGAATATGAATAGTACGCGCGCCTTATAACATAGAGGCAGTGAAGTTGATGAAAGACGGTTGGGATAGAGATCTTTGGTGCGAGGTCATGGTCTCTGAAATAGCCCAACCCGTCTGTGGAAAGTGGTTTGTTAGCATTGTCATACCAGAATCATGAATTGAGAGACCATATCACTTCCGGTCTGCGACGACTTACTCGGAATCAGAGCGTCCCAGATCGGCTCTGATTTATCTCCAGCCCCATCACCTTGCGGTGGCTCCTTAGAGAAAGGGGAAGAGAACACGAATTTCCCCTCGATTTGAGGAGCTGGAATGCGCGGCGCTGTAGTGCCACTGGCACTGCTCTCTGCATAAGAACCACGGCCTGAGTGGAAGAGAGTTCCCAGAACGAAACCACCCGTGGTTGCCAGTACCAAGCAAACTAATATGGCTAAGTATGTAAGCTTCTTCGATGAAAAAGGCCAGTTTTGGTCTTTCGCTGGCATAGAACTCTGGTCTTCCTCATCTTTCGCAAGTCGGTGATACGTAGGTTTGGTCTGTATGTATTCCATCGTAGCTAGATGAGTTTCTCGCCTTTGCTAAGTTTGTTTAGACTGAGACGAAAGATCAAATTTGAAAGTTATCATTAATTCATTGCAAGCCTACGGTGCACATCGCAGATAACGATCACCGACCGTTTCGGCCAAGCCGATGTAGCAGTATGGCGTCTGGATGCCTTGGCTAGTGATAGACTGCAACTTCCCTGCCTATCAAACCAACATCTTGCTACCTATTGATGGAACTCTGTTCACGCACCCATGTACACCGTGTTAGTTACGCTACTGTAGCTCCCAGAGGGTCGCATCTACCAACATACTGAGTAAAAGACGGGCTAAAGCCGCCTTAGCGTAGGATGGCAAACCCATTGATGCCCCGGCTTCTCCCTCAGCAACATGATTCTTACAGTAATGTAACGTGATTGCAGCACTGTATAAACCTCACATGACATCGAGACGTACGATGAGCTTTTTACCTAGGATGTAATACCCCAGAAGTACTAAGTAAGATAGTAATGTTCCAAGAAGAACTCGGTCCTACTGTCTGTGCCCTATCCGTAGGATTAGAGTCCCTACCCCTTCGGACTCTTGGCACCAACCGGATCTCTAGATCTGGACTCAAGAACTTGAAAGGAAGGGACCATGTAACCCCATGCCATTTTCAATATCGAACCTACTAAGTAAGTGGAAGGACCAGAATAGGGTCAAGGCTTTAGACGATCACAAGAAGTGACCAAATTCGCCGTTTTGATATGCTAAATTATGCGGCCGGTGATGCAGGCCAAGCTTCTTACATCCCGACGTTGCAATCAACGAACTCGTGACATCGACCCCGTCTCATGGGACTCCTTCAAAGATCTGATGATAAGGAAGCCATGATTCCTGGGTTTTAATTGGAAAAGACACAGTTATACGGCTATCTCTCGAGACAGGATCGACCCAACACCACAAACGTTCTGCCATACACAACTACCATGAAGTCTTCAATCATCTTCGCTTTCTTTGGGCTATCCGCCTTGACAAGTGCCCTTCCGACTGGTATACTCAAGCCTCACCAAGTCGTCGATACTAGTGCTAATTTTCTATTCGCAGGGTCACCCGACATTGATGTCGCTGACGCTTTCAAGCGTACCGAGTCCAACATCGACGTTGCGGACGCGTTCAAGCGTGCCGAGACTAAAATCGATGTTGCTGATGCTTTTAAGCGTCATGAATCTGATATCGATGTAGCCGACGCTTTTAAGCGTCACGAAGCCGACATCGATGTTGCAGACGCCTTTAAGCGTACTGAGACCGACATTGATGTCGCGGATGCCTTCAAGAGAGGCGACACTGACATCGATGTTGCCGATGCTTTCAAGCGTGGTGAGGCAGATATCGATATTGCAGACGCTTTTAAGCGCGCTGAAACTGAAATCGACGTTGCCGATGCTTTTTAATGTCAACTAAATAGATACATGGAGTGGGATTATATTAGATGTTGATTTTGGTTGAATGCCCTCGGTTCTTTGGTGTACAAGATAGGGATGAAGCTGTTAACGAGTGGAACGTATCCGATCTGTCTGCCTTATAAATCACTCAATCCATCCTACCCTACGTATATGAACCATATTATTTACATTTGAACAATTACACTAAAAGCAAACCTATGATATGTGATTAGTTTCAAATAAATGTACGAATTTGGTGCACCATAACTCCCCCAAAACTACTAGTACGTTATTAGAAGGAATTATCATGTGAGGCAAAGTAGATAGCAAGAATTCAATTAAGCGGCCATATCTTAATTACAGATGATCTTGTATAGATTCTTCCGGGAGTCCTTGTAGAAGCTCTTCAGTGGGAACATAGTCATCCGTCACAATATATCCACTGCCTGGAGGACAATGCTTAAACCTATCCAGCTTAGACGAATTTGTTTCATCGGGGTTCTCGGGACGCTTATAACAGGCTGTATGTTGCCTCGCGAAGGCCTCTAATTGTTCCCAGCTGCGACATTGACGGTGTTGGTGCAGACCACTGACAACTTCAACCCGTCGATCCGTGGCTCGCGGTGTGTCATCTGCGTCACAAATGATTTGCCTCCGTAAAGCATCGAGACAATGACTGATGTGGTGCCAGGAACGAGTCTGTGGAAGGCCACGACGGTATTCACTTAGGGAAATGTAAACGATTTTCAGACAATGAAGGTTGTGAAAACCGTGCAGAATGTAAATTCCCTTGGACTGATCCCAGGGGAAGCGTTGAGCTTTTCGAAGATCGTGCTGGGCAACCCAATCATCGGAAAGGGCGACAACAGCTGAGTCGACGTTGATATTGTACCATAGCTGGTCCTGAAGTGTTTCATTCTCACTGGTGTATGGAGTCACTATGACATACGGCTCTTCGCGGACGTGTTTAAGTCGGGCATATTTGGTTGACGGCTCAGATTGAGATGAGGGCTGAAAGTAGAGGGCTGTGATGAATATATTGAAGACAAGTGATGCAGATAATATAATCAATAAAACTCTTTGAATACGGCTGTCCACGTAGGATACAGAGAAAGACGGGATAAGAGGTTTCTCATTGTGTCTATTTCCCTCACCATCATCCTCGAGCAACCGATAATGCTCAGTGCTATCGATGGAGCTAGCCATGCTGAATTCTAGGTGATAGGTTACCGTAAATCTTCCAGCAAGGAAACAAGACGGCAAGTACCCTTAGTAGTTGTGGTAGGTCCGAGAAGCCTGTATCTCATCCCAACGAAATGGCAGTCGTTCATATGATGATAGACTGGGGTATAACAGTTTCGGGAGCAACCAGGAGTCAACTACCTCGCTAACACATAATATGGCAGCCAAGTAAAAGCTTGTAGGTGTAGGATTGAATCCTACGGGTATGGGGTTATGAAAGCGTTGCCTTGATAGGCAGTCTCGCTCCGTTGAAAGTCGTAATCTTTTCGGCTATGTAAGTAAGCTTTGGTTACCAACAGTCTTTATTTTTATTTTTATTTATTTATTTATTTATTTCTTTCTTTCTTCCCATCGTTTTGTCCCAAACATTCCGATTACGTCTTATAGAGACGGGATGATCCTAATCGTTCTCTTTTTTCTGTTCACCTTTAAGCATTGTACTTCACAGGGGTCTCATCATTGCGTCTCGGAGTGGTTGGTTATCCCCATTTATGAGCTCTTAGGATGTAAAACACATATTTAGTAGTATTGTGACGCACATACTACGTATACCACTCTAGATGAGCTGCATAGCACCAGAGCCGGATTTTCCCGGGCCTGATGTGATACACAAGCCCTGGCAGGTAAGTACCGTACCTCGAAACGTGGATAGTACTGCTTCCTACTTAATCCAAGCCACCCAACATGCATGCGTGCATGCATGCATGTAAGCTGACAATTACGCGAGCGTCAAGACTGAAGGAGACTGGGGTGCCGATGGAACGCTGGTATGCAAATACCGTTTGGAACACCTCGCGCCCAAACTCTCCTTATTCCCTTACCTGGACACCACACCAATTCAATATCGCTCAGCGCAGTCTGGGTTCCGTATTATGTATGGGCGCTCAATTGGTTCAAAGCCATCGGCTTCGTTCGCCACCCCGTCGCTAATTGCGGACCCAACCACCATCACTCAATACTTTATTCACACTCATGTCTTCTACTGTTCCCATTCACTAGCTATTTGGACGCAGTGAGATCCGTGTTCTTGTTTAACCCGACCGTGTGACACCTCCTAATCCGCCACGATGCCGGTCGTGCAGCAGGCCAACGACCGCAATGGCATAATTGTTATGACCGTCCTGTTTACCATACTCATCACTACTGCAGTGGTGCTCCGGTTCTATGCAAGACATATGACCAGAGCCGGCTACGGCTGGGATGACTGGACCGCATTAGTTGCACTAGTGAGTCCTTTGAAGCTCGCAATTTCAGCGAACCGTGTAGATTAATTGCTGATGTACGCCCAGTTATTCACACTAGCTCTCAATGCGATCTTTCTAGGTGCCACTGTTGAAGGAGCTATCACAGGGCACTCTCCTGTCGTCGATGGCTGGCCAGTGACGATTCCGCTCGAGATAGTAGCGCAGAAGTACAAGTATGCGTTTCAGACGACGGAGAAAATAGTTTTTGGTTTGATTAAAGTATCGATCCTGCTCCTCTGGATAAGACTCTTTGGGTCTTCGAAGCGCTTGAGGATTCTGTGTTGGGTGCTAATTGGCCTTACCACGGCGTGGACATTCGCATTTTTCTTCACCACCTTATTTCAATGCGGAACGCGTTGGTCGATGAATTGGTCACCTATTGGCGTATTCCTTTCGCAATGCATCGAGAGTCTTAACGTACTTACCGTCTTCGCCGCCACGGACATTCTCTCCGATTTGATCATAATCTCCATACCGCTTCCACTTATCTGGAGACTTCATTTACCTACCAAAAAGAAGATCGCGCTTAATAGTGTGTTCCTTGTTGGATTCTTGTATGTTCGGACTTAATCCTCTATTAGCCCCTATTATTCTTTCGCCAAGAGCCCGAATGATTAGCTAGGACCCCCGTCGTATTAACGTCTAGATTTAGTACCATTGGCGCCGGTATCGCACGGATATATATGTATCTTGTCACCTCCTACGACATGGCGAGCAACCCCGATTTCATTGCTGATTTCACTCTATGCATTCTCTGGTCAGAGATCGAAGCCAATGTTGCTATGTTAGTGTGTTGTTTGCCGACATTGAACCCCGTGATAGGGAAGTTCAGCAAGTCGATCAGATCTTCTCTGCACACTACACCTCTGGGCAAGTGGCTCCCTTTGGACCCCCCAACACAGAAGAAAAGCCGTTCCACGAACGAAGACCTAGAGCTGTCGGTTGCGTCGAAACTTCGACGAAAGCAGCCCTCACGATTATCGTCTGACGAGCAGATGTTGTGGCAAGAAGGACCAGGCATGGTCACTACCGCTGGTTACTCAAACACTAATGAGTTACCAAGCAACGGTCGTGGAATCCTAGCTCGTACTGATATTTCTACAACTTTTGAAGCGAGAGACTCACATTCGCTTTGAGGGGTTAGCTTGAGAGAGAATACGAGAATATCACAGCCCAGGATATATTGCGAATATGTCCATCGCGTGATGCACAACTGTACAGCGTATATAATACCATATCTTTATTACTATTATTGATTTCCTCGCCTTTTTTTATCCGCTCAAGCGGAGTGGTGCTATTTGTTTTAGCCTTCTCCTGTTCTCTTGTGTGTTTGCTTGAATTCAACAGGAACAATTAGACGAATTAGGCCATATTATATTAAGTCCCAATATTCCCGAAAACAGATTTATATGGGAAAAATGCCGAGGCGACGCACGAAACGCACTTTTCTGTAAGTTCTAAGGAGTTTAAAGATTTTGACTCAGAAAATCTCAACCTATTCTCCTATACGAAATTATGTACTGGGTAGCCTCTCTTGAATCCTAACTTGCAGAAAATCTGAACCTATTCTTTTATACCTACCTAGCATCTAATACCGAATCGTGAGGTCGCGAAACTAGTCGTACTATAGGGAATTTCTCACGGCATATACGATATTCTGCTCTACCTTTAGCGCAACTAGTAATTTATAATAGGCAAGTACATAAAAGCACGCGTAAGAAAACCCAGAGTAGCGATACATTGGCGCGGACTCTGTCGCCTGTCAATCTGGACTGGAACCGAATTGACTAACAATCTTCCTCAGACACTGGATTCTTTAACGTAGTCGCAGGCAGGCCTATGGAGGATACAGGTAAGAAGTTAATTGAATCAATAGTCGTGGAACATTATACACATGTTTTGCTGCATGATATCAGGGACTGTTGTGCTAGTCTACAACGAGAAGCCGAAAGGGGAAAACTGATAGTGGAAAACGCGGTCTTAGATTGTTCGCGTAGTCCACAAGTTGAGTGTACACGATAACTTATCACGGGTTTGGAACGAAATAAAGGTACAAAATAATATGGTAATGCCTACCGGTAGCTAATCAAGCGCCGACGTCGTATTACATGGTACTGTGTATGTCTTCTTCCAGTGTCATATAATCAGTCAATATGTTCAAGGATAAACTTGATCATATCATCATTGCGCTTCCCATTGTAGCCTATTCCCATCTCACCGTGTTTCGGCGGGATGGCTTGCCGAGTCGGTAGTCAAGAGAACTCCTACTGCATTAAGTAAACGAGCCTAACGGATGCGTAGTGCAATGCAACAACGTGGTCGTGGTGCAATTACGTAGAGTGCCCCGCAGTCTACACTAGGGTAGACTAGACATACACTATTGGTCAGGTAGTCTGCAGGTACACTACTCGTGTATAACAAACAGCACCTGCATACGGAGTATTATAACCTGTAAAATAGTAAGCAGCGGGGTGATGCTATTCAAGGACTAGTGTATGCCCACCGATTGATGACAGGTACCGGGGTCTGTTTGATTCTCCAAAGCGTTTAAGATCGCGCGATAGGTCTAGATGTTCCAGACATTGTTTATAGACAGGGGTAAAATATAGTATGGGGTCTAAACTACCTACCTGGTATACACTATACTTTTTACCGTCTCTATAAGTAAGTGCTACATCAGAATAGAGTTACATCGTCACTGAGAACCCATGTTATGTAAGACGGATTCACAAAGCCCTGTACCCAGTATGCACGTAATGCCAAGGATAATAAGCATTGTGTGCCCATGTATCGTATCGGCGGCCGCGGCTCTCTAGCCGACGTTACAGTACATAATAGGAGTCTTTACTCTACTTAGTATAGTTACCCAATGTGATCTTCAATTCGGACTGCGATGATTGACTTTCCATGAGCTGTCCCCCCACGCTTGTCATTCCATAAGAGGTGCGAAAAGCTTTCTAGTATATGATCGACGGTACAATTTGGACATGAGAGGTAGGTAACGGTGTTCCCCTTTTTTCTACAGTGATATATTTTGGGTGGTTCACCATTCTCAAGACACTGGGCCGATTAACACCTTCCTTATCTCGATCCCTCCCACATAGGCCGACGATCCATGGAATGCAACAGCATAACATTCCTTTTACCGATATGCATTTCGATGTCTCAGAACAGAACCACCTGCCTCTTTTACGTGACTACTATAGACTCAACTACTTAGTACCTAATACGTATTATGTTGTTTGGTCACCTACCACATGGGTTATGTATGGATGAACCGCTCGGTCTCCGAACTGATTGTAGTGCCTACCGCATTCTCGGACGTCATGACACCAAATAAAAACGAAAGCATGCTCGGAACGCCGCAGTTGTCGAGAAAAACATGACTAGAAGTGATTCCGAAGCCAATAGGACGGCGACACAGAATCAAGGTCTTCTCTAATACGCACATAGCTCATGCGATGATAGATAGTAAAAAAGAAAAGCGACATAAACATAGAAACGGGATTAGCCAAGGGAGGGGGTTTCAATCCTTTACCGTAACAGTTACGTTCGCTCATCGCCTACTTCTACGATTGCCAGGAGACTCTGATGCTCCATATCAAATGTAACACTGAAAAAACTAGAAAGCCTTTGCTAATACTTTACTCGTCAGCTTCCTTCTTTGTATTGGAAGAGCTCTCAGCTGAATATTATGTGAATCCGTGCATCTGTTTTTCACCCATATCTCAGCTTACCAGCATGGTCAATCTTTGCCTTGTTTTGGGTTGATATAAGGTTACGTACATGCACATTGAATAGTACAACCCTATGTAATGTAGCTATAACACGTGGGAGGCGGGATACAACGGAGAGCAAGTGAATGATCTTCGGTTTCGAAGTCTCAGCCTCCCATGAAGTCAATGGCCGGTCTCATCATTCGTACTCCGAGCTTGTTCCGCTACTTGCCTTCATTCCTTAACTACCGAATAGACGTGTCATAGGAAATGCGATGCATTCGGCCCCGTTTTACGAACACAATCAGGGAGGCATCGCTAGAAGGAAGGAGAGCGCTTCAACAACTATTTAGTAATACTTTAGGTACTTCACTTACTCCGTTGCTGCCTGCTCTGTTGCAGCCCTGACATATCGAGATCGAAATGAAGCATAAGTAAGATAGAGAAAAGGAAGAAAAGGGGGGGGCCAAACCTTACCTCCCGAAGAGAGTTTACAAAGAAAGGATGGTTAGTATGAGGGTCGAGTTCATGCCCTGCGCATCACTATACAAAATTAGTTCAATATGAATAAGAAAAAAGAACATATTTTGATATTGGCTATAAAGTCGATCGTCCGTCAAGGTCTGTGAGTTAAATATAGGGGTATATATACTACACTGGTAGTCAGTCAGCGATTCTTGCTATACCTACAGTTCCGTTTCCCGCATAAACATTTCTTGTCTAAACCTCTCCAGTACTTATCCGAGTAATCTACCGTAATCTCGGTCCCAGCCTCAATGCCCTTGCTCACTAGAATGATCCGCTGCGTATCAAGCCAAGTAAACCGTTGATATTGAGCGTTAGCGTTGCAGCTGTGATTAACAAATCGAGTGAAGTTCCCCTGGCGTCCTTGCCATATCTTTCAAGAGTCTAGAGTTAGTAATTGTCATTCATGGTAAAGTCTGGAAAGGGGGTTGACAACGTGCATGAGTGACACGAGTAGGAGCTCCTAACAAAAAGCAACTCATGCCCTTGAGACATGTCAAAAGGGGGGTATGGGAGATTTCGGCGGACTGACCTGATAATTAGTAGAACCCGTCGTGCTCTCCATGACGTCGACATCCCGTAGGCCCTTAGTGATCACGCCGACAAATTCTCCAACAGCCACACCCCTTCCCAAAAGACATAAAGCCATCAGCCCGTTATTGCGTCCATCTTGAGTACGAAACACTTGGACAGGTGGCGGCGGAAGCGTGGCGCATCCAAATAGTGATGGAAAGCAACAGCAGTAGTTAAGTTTCGGGTTGTCCGATTGCTCATTTGAGCAATCCTGACAAACAAATAAACTCGACACACGCGTCAATGCTTGTGAAGATGGCGGCTTCCAGCGGGGATCTTCGCCTCCCCAGACTGTTTGGTCAACAATAGACTCTTCAATGTGTTTGTACTCGAAATGAGGATCCCACTGCAAGTAAGTCGTGCGCAGCGGTATCGGAGGAGATCCATCGAGACAGATAACCCAGTCGTGAGGATGGCCGGAATACGCTGTTTCCGGCGGCTCGCCGACGACTGACAGGAGCCGTCGCCAATTCGGATTCATTGTGTCCGCTGCGACCTCCAGTGCGGGACGTAGGGTGCGCAGACGCTGCATGCTTTCGTTGTCGAAGCCGACGCGGTACTTGCAGAACCGGTAAATGCCCATCCCGGCAAACACCAGCGCGGCCCATCCGCCGGCGTCTTTGATCTCCTTATAGCCGCGCCATACGGCCATTTTGTTCCTCAGCTCCTTCTCCGACCATCCAAAGTTGTTGGAGGCCTCTATCGAAGCTATCTTGCGATGTCGTGTGCTTGAGGTCTTCGGGTCGTTCGCTCTGAGATGTTCGACGTACGCGTCAAAGTGTTCGACTCATCGTGCCTGGACGATCACCTCGATCGACCTGCACATGCGGCTTGCCTGCGTGACCTTGCGGCAGAAGACAGTCGTGTCATTGAACTGCCGGTCGGGCGGGGAAGCAGTACTGATCCCTAAGGCCGAGTGGCTCTCTCCAGCTACGACTTGTTGAGAAGAACTGATGACGTCTCTGAGGAGGGGCGGCGTCATGAATTCACCCAGGATCTGCACAGGGTCCACGCTGCCACCGTGCAATTGCTCCCAAATGCCGATGATGAGCTTATCCAAAGTCGACGGTTTCAGGGCATATCCCACAGCTTCGGCTTTCCGACGCTTGGGAAAGTTCTCGTTCACAACCTGGATCTGCCGCAGCGTGTTGTCTTCAACGACTGGTACGCCGCGGCAGCTTGGGCGCAGGCCGCTAATTGCCATCCTTGAGCCATTTCCATGATCTCTGTCGTTTGAGTTGTCACTATATTCAGTTACAGCGCTTTGTTTCTCATTTTCGTTTGAAACGTGATAAATTGTTTCGTGAGACGCGACGGGGGTATGGCTGCGAGAAAACGGCACAATAGTACCAGAACTCTGTTCAGCACCTCGCTTGTTTCTAGCCCCCGCGGTCACATTTCCCCCGGCGGTACCAGAGGATATAGAGGAGATTACCCCCGTCAAATCGATGGCCTGCTATTCAGTAGATAGGTCGCGTCAGCACCCTTTGGACACTGAGAGCTCTGCTTGGACATACCGAAATGGTGAGACCCGGCAGTGGTCGCTGCTCCACGCCCGAACGGCCTGCCGATTCGTCTCGGAACTCGGCTTCAATGCATACACTTGGTTCGACAAGTTGATCGAAGGAGGCCCAGTCTATGTTGGCCCGTATCAGCTCGCTAGCAATTGCACTCGCAATTTGTTGACAGAGCACTGCAGTCCGTTCCTCCGACAACATGTCCTCATTGTGGTGACGATATCGTCATTCTTCGGGGTATATGGAAGATTGGCTTAGATTGTCTCACGGTATGCGTTTGTGAAAGACAAGTCAAGATGCCTAGCCTGAGTTGTGTATGATGCAAGACGGAACCACGGCCCAAGTGTCCGGTCCGTCGGCGGAGTTTGCCTGGGTAGCACAAATTCTTTGGCTTGTCCCGGTATCAAATGGGTCCGTATTAACCCTCTCCGTCTTGGCGTTAAGAAACGTTTTTGCAGCTTGGAAGGTTTAACCCGGTCAATAAAGGAGCCTTCATGATGTTAATAGTCTTCAGTCGCAACCTTACAAAATATATTTGTTTCTAGCCTACTAATCATTGCGTACGTAGTCATCTCAAACGAGCTTCTATCATATAATTATTCCCGAAACATAGTATCTGCTACCGGACCTGTGCAAATATCATGTTAATCAACTACATTAGGCAAATTCTGCTGTGACTGGAAATCATAACGCATGATAAGGCCTAATATATAGTTACCACACTACATCTAGCGCGGTGATAGGCTATTTAGGCCATGCCTCTCGCACAACGAGTACATGCTGCCACAATAACTATGTGGCTCTTTCTGAGAATCGTCCACAGTAGTAACGACATCATAACTACCTAGATTATATATCCTACACGGCGGTAGTCCAAGTTCTGCTTTAGAGGCTCTAAGGGTCTCGATGCGCTATCAAATATTATAATCTCACAGGCTTGAACGGAACAAGACACTGGAGGATATACCGGAGTTAGATATCCCTATGGAATCTCAAGCTACTTCCGCGAGAGAACTGGAATGCCAAAGTACGCATATGTAACTCCATAAGACCCTGTAACTATGTCTCAATCTTGACTCTCAAACAAAGGGCATGTATGTACATTCAACAACAATAATGCGAAGAGACATAAACTCTTATGCGAGAATAAGATCACGACAGGATTGGGATACTCGATGAGGTTAAGTACGATATAATATGTTTCATTAGCTGTCTAGATGTCTAGCTACTGTATGATAAGTGAAATAATAATCAAAGGTCTACTTATGCATTACTTATGCATCATAGAAGAAAGTATAACCATTCGGTCATATTACGATAATACTTAGGCCTTAACTTGTAAGCACATATAAGCGCCTACAAGTCCCGAATTTTGCCTGACAACCAGTGCTACAATAGTTCAAAGAGGAGTCACAATAGCCTCAGGTGAACAACAGTTCCCGTAGACAGAGCCAAGGCAAGTAAACCCGCTCGTGCCACAGGTCCCGTCACAAGAAATAGGAAGACTTTGGTTGGCTCCACCATACGAGGGTGGAATACTACTAGCCTCTGGAGTTGAGACTGGAGTCGAGGTGGCTGTCGGGGAAGAGAGAGATGAGGGACCAGCACCATCTAGAGGATCAAAAACAATGTCAGTGGTTTCCTCCGTCCCCGGAAATTCATAGACCTTAGGGCCGCCGAGAATGTAGGGGAACTTCTTGACAGCATCGGGGTGCGAATTAAAGTTCACAGCTGGGTCGCTAGGCTTGATATACCCTGGAATGCTCACTAATTTATCCTGCGGGATATTCAGGGGCTTCGAAGAGCTACCGTCAACCAATATCTGAGTGCACCCCGTGTAGAATTGTGTGGGACCTGCGGCGAGATTATGAAGCGCGAGGATTTCGGGGCGGATTAGATATTGACCTTTCGGCATTTCCTTTGGAATCTTCACCGAGACGATCCCATCATTAGCGATGAGTTTTTGGATAGCCCACGTATGGGACTCTTCATCGTACCCGTAATCGTACAACTTAAACCAGCCAGGACCTGTAGGGTCTTTTGGGCATCGATAGTACCGGGCGGCGATCCGCTTGCCCAAAGACGGAACTCGAAAGAAAGCTTTGCGCTAGCCTTGACTGTGCATGTGTCTGGGGCTGGGGTTTTCCCTACAATGCCGCAGGCCAAATCGGGACTTTCGAGATCGGTGATTGGGCTCGTGATCTTGTCTACTGTAAATGAGGTTCGCAGACATTTACCATCACCCTGGCTTACGCCGTTGATGAAGAGTGTAGAGAAGACCACGTGGGATTGGGCTGTGCCGGCTAACAAGGTAACCAAACCGAGAGTTGGGAGAAACTTCATTTTTCTTGTGGCCTTTCTGAAAACGATAGGTTAAACTTTGTATTCAGCCAAGGAAGAAGTAGCGGTTCGCATGAAGTAACAGAATAAGCTCTCAGAAACCGTGTGGTATTTGTATACGAAAATTGACGGTGTCAGCTAGGAGTTGTCGTGCTCATGAAAAGTAACAACACCTCTATTTATACTTAGTATGTAACTAGGATTAGCAAACAAAGGTGTCTTGAAAACATTTAACATGCTAGTGCGAACTAACACAATCTGTTTGAGCCTACTATCAATGTACGCAAAGGAAACACAGTTAACTGCCCAGCAATCATGCTCTTTTATCTACCGTCTGAGTACCTCGCAAAGATGCATCGATGAATATTGTAAGGTTGGCAAAGTTGAGCGCCGTAACCACCCGTGATATTTTTAAGACTGAAACCGATGCATACTGGAAAAGAATCAATGGTACTTTTCATTCATGACTATAAGTAACTGGTAACGCAACGCAATAACTAGACGCCTACGTCATCGAGGGATTGTTCCCCTATCTTTTGGGTTCTCAGACCACCTAGTGGTGCTCAGCCTAAGTCCTCCCCCTAGATCATCGCAAATCCCTTTAAATGCTAATTTTTTGTAATACCGCCCAGCCTTGGTAGTAATGCTGATGCCCCGTAACGCCAACAGGCAAAACACGACTTTGTTACTTCCGCTTGTAGTGATCGAAGAGGCGAAGCATATGATAAATCATCGCGTTAGCTGTAGAGTAGAAGAGTGAATTTTATGTTCTTGGAAGGTCGTCTTTGCATCAAACTGAAGAGGAGTCGAGTCCGTTGAGATACCACTGTCATCGCAGCGTGAGCCTAGCCTTTCCATAGCTTAACTAACCCTTGATAAGTATGGATCACCCACTCTAAGACTCATCTTCGATCTCAAATGGGAGGCCATACTCTCTAATGAGATCATTTCGCTTGGATTCGTTCGCAACTGGACGGCAGAGGCTGTGGGCTGCCCGGAAACCCCATCGCCGCGACAGGTTGGGATGAGAACTGCATGATTCCTTAAATCTAAACTCGAAAGCCCAGCCAGCTCTAGCCCAACCGTATCTTAGAGGCAATGCGACAAGCATCTTAAGAGCGACAACCGAGCCTTGCCTTGCGGCGTCAAGGGCGCCATCATAGAGCGTTGGCTAATGACGATATGTCAGTGTTCTTTATCTAAGAACTGCTGTTTTCAAAGAGGCACTTACGAATGAATCCCCCCAGCTACGATCTTTCGGTGCTTTCACAGCGAAGTAGTCCACTAGGTATCCAATTGGGGTACCGCTTTTTGTGTAAGATGCTACGCATTCGCATCGCCAGTTTCCAGGTTCTACAGCTGATTTCAAAGCTTCGAGCTTGGGGTCGTACTCGATATACGAGTCATTGTAGTTTTCGTTCCACACGAAAGACCGTCGCTTCCCGCCTCCATTTGGTTGCAAGGTCTCGCAGAAAGCCTCATACTCGCGCCATAGCTCCTCTGAGATACCAGCAGCGCTTCTCTTAGTTCGCATGCTTTCCTTGCGCTTATCGACTTGGGTCTCTATTGGTTTCTGTTTTTTTCGTACAGCTGAGAGTTCTGAATTAACTGCAGCTCTTTTACGCACCAACTCCTGTTCTTGCGACTTGAATGATTCGAGTTGCTGGGTTAGCGAATACATCTGGTTACGGTCCGAGCTGAGCTGAAGACTCAAAAAGGAACTGGTTTTAGGACGATTAGTGTCCTGAGCTTGCTTGGTATCGGCTTTTTCTTTTTCTCGTTGCTGCCATCCTTATTGTCTGGACCGTCTGCCTGGTATTGGCTAGTTTCTGTTCTGTTCATCTTGTAATTGGTTATAGACACCCAATCATAAGGTAAAGGAAAGAGCGTGGTAGAAGGTGTCAAGTTAGTAGCCTCGGTTTGCTGAAAGGATCAGAATACGACGGAACGATGAATTGGAACTTGTATTGGCTCTGAGGTATGTACCGAGTGAGGCGCCTCGAGGCAAATAAATGTGTAATCAATGTTCAATGGCGGTTACCGGGAGTTTGGATCTAGTGGTAGGCGAAGTGGCAGGCACTTAGAGTGGCAGTTGCGTGAACCAAGGTGCCTAGAGGTACCCGAAGGAGGTAATGTTGTGGAAAAGAGCTATATAAAATAAAGATTTAGTCGCGAGAAAGGTTGAATGAAAAGGGTATCAAATGGGGGGCAGGTATTAAAGCTACGTCAAAAGGTACGCGCGGTCCATATTTTCGGTATTAGTCATTCTCGTATATCCCATCACAAGTCCACCAGCTAGAGAAGCACAGAAAAATGCCAGGTCATGTCAGCATCGTGAGGTTTGCCGTCCACGTTGCTCTTCAACCAGCAGCGATACGGAGGGCCCTTGTCGCCTTCGATGAACCCCCATCCACAGCCCGTACAGCCGGTTGTTCCGGCGCAATTATCGATACAATCTTCCGCAGTATCCGTATACACGTTCCGTATATCAATTGCTCCGTCCTGCTTCCCATAATCAATACCGCAGAGCTGCAGGAACTTCTTGGTCGAGCCCGGCACTCCATATATGGTCCCGTTTATCTGCGGACAGCTCGTCTTAGCTCCCGGGGTGACCCCTGGCGCATGCGTAGATGTTGTCGGTATGCGAGATGAAGTAGAGGATACAGATGAAGTCGCAGCTGTCATCCTACCTGCTACAGGTGCATCCGTGCTTGTCGTTGCCGTGCTCGAAGCATCAGAGCTGTATGGCAGTAAGCATATATGCAAAGTGACATTCAATTGAGAGATGGAGTACATACGCAGGACCAACAGCACTTGCGCTCTTCGAACTATTGGTTGCTCGAGGAAGTCCTACCCCAAGACCTACACCTACTGCCACTATTATGATGACGGCAATTATCGCCAACAGTGTCCAGAACCATGGTCTCCGGAGTCCCAATATCGTCTTTTCATTCGTCTGTCCTCCTTCGTTTGGTGGCTGGGGAATCTCCTCCAGCCTTGGCTCATCGAGAGAAGGGTGAGCAGATGCCGGCGGAGTGGCGTCTCCGAGCCAGGAGGAAGGGTTTCCGCTCTTCCCAGCAAAGTATGCTCGCGATGCATCCCGGTATTCGTTCAAATCGCGCTGGGCAAAGAAGTCAAAGCCACGAAACTCGACGGGTTGAGATGGCCCGGCTCCCACTGACTCGGCGAGTGCTGGCGATTGTTGTAATTCCCTCGGGGGACCGAGGACCGTGACAACGGGAGGCTGCTGCTCCGTCGCCATGGTTAGCTGTCTCCGAGCTGGGGGTTGAGCTCATTGCCGGACGGCCATTTTTGTCTTTTTACTTGCAACGCGATATTAAGCTTGAGAAAAAAAGGAATGGACGGCGGCCACAAGCACACCAGCGATCAATTGGTGTGCACCTGTCACGATGCACGATGTGCGATACAGTAAACACTGGTAGAGAAATCAAGGTCGGTGGATTCGGAGGAATCCCCCTGCCTTTAACTAACAGAGCCACCAACGGATTCGGCCTTGCATCCCAGACGCCATATTCACTAGACTGGGTGTGTAGGGGGCCCCGGTCGCTGCCCCGTCACTGCATCAGCGCAATCTTGTGATAGCATGGCATGGCATGGCAAGCTCCTCCTTCACTGCTTGTTTGGGGTCCATCACACGTGGTCCTGTATCCTTGTGGCTACTCTCCTGCACGCTAAGCCTGTCAGTTATACTATGTATGTATATGCCTAGCCAGATTAGCCAGCCCGTTCTTCATCGACGGTGGCTGTCAGAGGCCAGCCTAGGTGGTCTCGGCTGTCGCACGGATCTTCGCTCATCGACTTGCAGGCCCCTTACTTGTGCTTCTATTCAATACGGCACATACATAGTAGAGTAGAAATCTCGCCGCCACGATGGCACCGCAGCAGGTTTTGATGAGTCTCGTATCACCTTTATGTAGGCCTCACCAACGAAAATCGGAATCGAAGGATGATTGGATCAAACGAAGATGCTAGATCTTGGAGGGATCTGAGACAGAACTTGATATCTTCATATCAGCTAAAATCGGTCCCGCCCAGATGCTATAAAAAGCAAATGCCATCGATTTACACTACCGCATACTGGGTCAGTATGGGCAGTATGGGTATTGATAAGAGGTAGATGGAGCTAGCAAGATACCTCTAGCGCTATCGATCCTGCTAGGGGCTAAGGTTAAAAGTACCTAGCTACATAGAGGTACCTACAGATTGGGAAAGCAACTTCCTCTCACAACATTAGAACAAACGGTGTTAAATAGACCGAGGAATCAAGAGTAGGTTAAATAACGATAGTATTGCCATAGTTACCTACGTAGTCTACTTCTCAATTTATCCCATGTATCTCGATAATAGCCACAAAACAAACAACAACCTGGGATTCGCCCCGATCTGAAGAACCGCGCAAAGTGCCGTTTAACCCCCTCGACATTCATATGGCTATTCTCCTCGGTACAACACAATTGTCGACTCCAAAGCTCCGGAAGCATGTTTATTAAAGAACCGGGCCCCAAATGAATGGACATGGGGCGATTGCTGAAGAGTTTCCTTTCTTCGCGTCGCCAGTATATTTGAAATCTTAAAGTTTCTACCTAATAGGTAAGGGGTTGAACGAAATCCGGAACATCAACAATGCAGCAGAGTCTCCTCTCTCTCACCGCGCTCGCCGTGAGCCTGTTCTCGGGCTCCGGGGCAGCCCAGTGCGCCCGCGAGACGCTGGAGGCCGCGACGGAGAAGCTGCTGGCGGCGCAGACGGCCGGCAAGCCCGACACGCTGGGCACGCTGGCGGACGTCGCGTACCTGGAGCAGTTCAAGGCGGCGGACGTGACCAAGGGGATCCTCGCGACGCCGCTGGCGCTCGACTTCAACCGGTCGCTGCACGACACGGTGCAGTGCACGACGTACACGGAGATGGTGTCGGCCAAGGGGGCGCACCCCTACGTCGTCGGCACGCAGATGCACTTCACGCCCGAGGGGGCCCTCACCAACCTCAGCACCCTCGTCACGGACCGCGGCGACTGGCTCTTCAACGCCACGGGCACCCTCTACTGGGCCTCGCGCGAGAAGTGGGACGTCATCCCCGAGGACCAGCGCGACTCCCGCGCCACCATCCAGGCCGCCGCCGACGCCTACGCCGACATCTTCAACGACAAGTCCGTCACCGTCCCCTGGGGGTCGCCGTGCGCCCGTCTTGAGGGCGGTTCGTATACCGGGAGCGGCTCGGCGAGCGATAGATGCGACGTGGGGATCCCCAATGGTGAGTGAGACCTCTTGCTGTCGACGCTAATCTTTCATCCCTTCATTCATTGCTATCTCATTCGACCAAGAGATTCGTTGGTCGGATTATCTTTCATAATACTGACCGGCCCCATCTAGGCGTGGCTCTGACGAATCGTCGTTATGTGATCGATGAGACGATCGGAGCCGTCGATGTGTTCATTGACTTTGCTTCATTGCCCGACAGTCACGAGTTCCGGGTTGAGAAAGGCAAGATCCGCTATGTACACACGATTACCGTGATGGGTTAGTGAAAAAAGTATGATGCCGATTCAGCCGTGAATGAGTTGAGCCACTGAATCTCGCAACTTGGTGTGTTTTCACTAGGTTAAAGAGCCCGCTGGAGTGCCCAAGTTATTTGTATTTAAACGGTAGTAAAATATGAAAGGTGGTAGTGTTATGAAACATTACGGTTGCCCCCCTGCCTTTATCTAAATCGAAATCAAATCTATGGTGCGGAGTGTCATGAGATCCAAACGTACAGTAAGCCCTTCTAATCTGTACAACCCTGAGCCCAAACTTGGAAGTTCATTATTATTATTATAAAGCTTCACCGCCCCTCTCACTTCTTTCACTTACCCTCTCATATCCTCCTGTAAACCCGAAATCCAACGGTTGCTATAGCCGCGAACACAAGCGTTCCAGTCAAAAGGGGCAATCGGGATGTAGACGGCACAGACGAAGCACCACTACTATACGCAACCTTCTCTTTCGTCTCCGCCCTCGGGTGATGCACATACGGCATTGCTCTCGCAGGCAGGTGTTTCTCCGGGAGCCATTCGAGCACGGGCGCGCGACTGATGACGGGCCCGAGGATGTAGTTGAGGCCGTATTTGCCGAGAGGGAAATAAGGGAACACGAACCTCGCCATGATCCAGTCCTTCGTCGTCAACCACCCGCACATGCGCGCCCTCTTCTCCGACATGTCGATGATGGTCGGCGTATCCTTCATGCGTTCCGTCTGATACGCGCCGAACAGAGCCTCGAGGTCATCCGTAATTATCGCCGTTGACGACGACGACGACGACGACCCCCGCGTCAGTCGTCGCAGCCTGTTGACGAGATCCACGAGATCCGAAACACCGCTATTATACCCCAATCCCGCATGCGGCTCGAGCTTGCGCACCGCATCACCGACGAGCACAATGCGCTTCCACGACCACGTATCCACGAGGCCTTCCTCGAGATTAATCAAGCCGACGACCCCATCGCGCAGCCGGTACGCGTCGTCGAGGGTATACCCCGGCGCCATGAACAAATGGCCCCATCTCCTCAACACCCCCATCTTATCCTCTTCAGTCCAGCGCAAGCGCTTCGCCGTCGGCGTCTCGAGCTTCTCGTACACGGCGAACCACGCCTGCCGCGTGCCCGTCAGGATCTGCGTCGAGACGCCGTCGGCGGCGCACTCGTAGTTCGTGATCTCCGCGAGCCCCGGCGGCAGCAGAGGCAGGTTGCCGAAGAGCAGGCGGTACGTGGTGACGTACGGACTGTCTTGCTCCGTGTCGGCCGGCGCGCCCGTCGCGAGCGACTGCATGGCCTGGCGCGTGCGGCTGTGCACGCCGTCGGCGCCGATGACGATGGTGCCGTGCTCCACGCTGCCGTCTGCGCAGTGCACTGCTACGCCGTCCTCGGCTACGTCGATGCGCACGACGCGCTTTCGCACGTGGATGCGTGCCTTGGCGGAGTCAGGGAGGCTCTGGTAGAGCGCCTCGACGTAGTGAGGACGGTGCACTATGCGGACGCCGTGCCCGTGGCTTGGGTATCCCGCGCGTCAGCACTCTTGTTTTATAAGTCGTTCTTAGCCCGGGAAAAAAAAAACTCACTTCGCCTCCATGAGCGGTCCCATTTCATCTTCTCTCCAGACGGATCCGTCGGAAGCAGACATCAGGACATTGTGGTCGACGCGCGACATGACGGGCGACACGGCATCTAGTATATCCAGCTGGTCGAGCACGCGAAAGGTATGAGGCATCAGCGAGAGCAGAGACCCGATGTCCGGCATTAAATCATCGTGCTGCTCTAGCACCACGTAGTCCATATCCGTCTTAGAGAATATGTGTGCGGCCGTCAGGCCCAGCAGGCCACCGCCGACAATAATGGCCCGGAAGTGTCGTTGTTGGGAGTTCTCCTCCGTCATCTTTCCTTTATGATGCTATATCCTCGCAAAAACGATGTGAATATGATTGTGAATGCTCTTCTCTTTCTAATATTAGAAAGTGATCAAGGGAAAAAATTATTGGGTCCATAGGGATGAGTTTACTGCTTACCCTGGTATTATTAGACCCTTAAAACAGGGATCAATTATTTCATAAATTCCCGGTCGAGATACCCTGATATATTGCAGCAAGTCCGTTAGCGATCACAAGGAAGCGGAAGAGAGCGAAGCTCGCACACAGAGTTATGATACGTATATATATACAATGCAAGTCAGATGTCGTATGACAACGCAATCTCGGGACGAATAATACCTAAAGGAGAGTGTGTGTTCTTTCGGCCTCAGCCCCATCGGTATGGGACCGAGGCTCCTTAGCGTTGGCCCTAGAATGCATATGTAGGTGGCGCCAACGACCTTTGAGAAGCAGCTTGGCAAGGCCGCCGTTACATTGGTCCACACCATCCATATTATGTATAGGTAAGGGTAAGCTCATAGAAAGACACAACATATACTGTACTATTATATGATGTTGTCTTACGATATTATCCGAAAAGTCTTGGAATATGATATTTAGGAGCGGTGAAGTTGATGAGAGGAACATGTGTTAGTTGCACCCATCCCACCCTAACCCGAATGTGCTTTTCTGTGTGGCGTCAGTTATGTTTCACTCCGGAGAAAAGCCAAAAAGAAAGGGTTAGCGACTGGTCAGATAACTAAAATCAAAGGTGTTGATCTAGGTGGCCCGTAGTCAAGACGGTGCTTTTGAATTAGTCAAACCTTCAGAGCCACATGCACGGTCAAGAAGTATGCTTTTCATCATATAGCAGCTCGTCATTCATTATCATTATGAATAATACATTTAAGTAGAAGCTAATCATAATAATAAGCTAGAAGTACAGAAGTTTTGAAAGAAGCATCTTCACATTCTATGATGTGTATAGGATATAAGCCTCAATCAGTTGATTAAGTAACCCGAATGTCACGAAGCCCTGGCTAATTCTTCTTCGTCTAACGCCTGTCTTTATGAAGTTCATCAGGTGGAAAAGAAACTTAAGCAATGTCCCAAAATAAATAACTCCCTTTCTCTTTAAGAATTCAAAAGGTGAAAACGCTGAAGTGCTTTGTGGTCCCATCGCCGAGCCTCCCAATGCCAGAATTGTCTTGAAACACACACCACACGCCCTACCCGTCTCATCATTTCACTTTGGTGTCATAAAACCTCTTGCCCTTCCTCCTCTTCTGGAAACCTCAGTCCCCCGTCCACCTGGATCGCTCCGCGAACCCATTCATGCTCTATTACCTGTCCCATTGGCCAACGACTCCGAGCGCGTCTTAAAAGGCCTTCGGTAATCTCCATAGCCCCTTTAAGATCGTCTTTCTCAAACAAGGGTATGTTGGCATCGTGGTCGCCATCTTCGCCCGCATATTTCACCCAGCTCCATTCAACGCGAGCAATACGATGGCTAGTCCTACTCCGCATTCTTTGATAGTCATTGGCGCCAGGTGGTGGATCAAATGGCAGACGTGACTCGATAAGGGCATAGAGAAGCACGCCCAAAGACCAAGCATCAGTTGCCCGGCCATCATAAGATTGCCCTAGAATAACTTCCGGTGCTGCATAGTCATCAGAGCCACAGCGAGTTTCCAGTTTCTCATCGTCAGCTACACGCCGAGAGAGCCCCAGATCTGTCAGGGTTATTACAGGATAAGGATACGCCGCCCAGTCCTGAGTAGGGCTAATGAGCTCTGCCGGTGAGACATTAACGAGGACATCTATGCAATTGTTAGCATGTTGATCAATACCTCAGAGAGGACTTTCTGGTCCCAAATCACGTACTCTCAAGCTTAATGTCCCGATGGACAATCCTGCGTTCGTGTAGGTACCCAACCGCTCCAACAACTTCTGAGAATATTCGCCGTAGAATTGGAGCTTTGAGTGAGTCTCGGTAACTTGATGCAACGTCGAAGAGGTCGCCTCCAGGGGAATAATTCAAAACCAGCAAAGCTCTTGTTGGCTCAATACTCCAAGCCTTCAGATGCACCAAAGAGGGATGATCGATAGATCGCATAATATCGAGCTCTCGCTTTAAGCTCATCTCGATTCTGTCTTCAGAAGCACCGCCTTTCGGCCCATGTTCACAGATTTTAATGGCGACCAGTGTTTTCTGGTCCAATTGAGGGGCTGTTATAGGAGCGTTACGGTCTTCGGGGCCTGTCTGAACCCTACCCTCTGTGTTGGGATCTATGTCGAGTTTATTTGTCGCGAGGACTACTCTGCTAAATGTGCCTTCGCCAAGATCTTTAATACCACGCCACCTTCTTAATTTTTGGTCCTTTCGGCCACGGGCCTCAAAATATTCGTATGGCGGTCTCTTCGAACCTGAGTTGTCGTTGCTTAGCGACGATTCGCTGGGTGGGGGTGTTGGGGGCCTAGCTGGTAAGGCGAGCCCTCTAGCCTCAGACAAGCGCGGTTCTCTTCGTAGTCCTGCAGGGTCCTCCCGATTCCTCTCGTCCACCTTTCCAGAAGCAACGGTGTTCTGTCTTTTAGGAATACCTTTAGGATCCGGTATATATTCACTGATGCTCCGATTCCGAGTATGCTCGTTCTTACCACTGCTATGCTCTGCTGCGTGACCAACTTGAAGGCCGGCATAAACCTTCCTTTTGCTTTGATTCTCGAGAGCTGTAGCTACAGACTCGCCACTCTTTGTAACGAAGACGGAATCAGGCATGATAGTTGGCACAGTCAGCTCCCTCGAAGGTGTAGGGTTGACAAGTCGCTTCCACGGTCCAGGCGAATCACTAGATAACAGAGGCGAGGGAAGTGGTGTAACGTCTCCCATAGCAGATATCACAGGGCTCGGGTAGGCAGAGCTCGTTGCAGAACTTATGCTCTTAGTTAAGTGCTGCTTCCAACTCGGAGTTCGTGAAACGGGCTGTAGGTTAGAATTTGAGGTCTTGCGCTGTAGAGTGGAGTTCTGTTGCGACGTAGACAGACGGCTACCGCGATCTTTGAGGCTATCGAATCGTTGAGGCGACACAGATGATATATCGGTCGAGACGAATAGAGAAGCGTGGTTATGCCCAAGTGGTGATGGAGAATGTTCATTCAGCGGAGTGGAAGTATCCCCGAAAGTATTCACCGATACAGGAGGGGGAGAGGATATTGTATGCGCTTCAAGATGTATTTGATCATGAGCGGGCGAAGGGTTCATCACAAGGTCATGATCGCGGTTGGCTAACGAAGACGCACCGTGACTAGGGTGAAGCGCGCCGTTGGACTCTACGCTTTGACGGTTCAGGGCTTGCAAGGAAACTAAGGTGTGAGAATTAGGTTGTTGGGAGGATCGAGGAGCACAGGAATCCGGCCGGCCGTCGCGATCTATGAAGACATCATCTGGAAGGCTACGAGGTGGATGCGCTGTCATATTGCAAGAGCGGCAGGCCCTGCCCGAGGGAGGACGCGGGATCAGCGAAGTATGGAAGTAAGTAGTAGGTGGGACGCCGGAGGGGACGGTGGCTGGTGATGAGCTCGGTAGTCTCGACTGCTGACGAGACGACTAGATGGCCTATGTCACCTATATCGCAAGGACTAGGCAGGGAGCTACCGGCAGCGTAGGAAGTAGGGAATAGTACGTAGTAGGATGCTGCTGCGCCGGAGACAGCCAAGCAAGGGCAAGGGATGCAGAGGCTTTCGCGCCCCCCTGGAACAAATGTCAGTCAGTGAATGCGGCCGGCGATGTTCTGACCGAGCCACCTGCCTAATAGTCACAGACAGGCAAGCGGACCCGACAATGGCCGGGCAAAGAAGCGGCCTGTCAGATTGGTGGGATACAGATAAACTGCGTTGAATTTCTCACGGACTTGTTGGAGGTGGTTACAAGTAGTTGGGTGGTGGTGTGGTGGTGGTGGCCGTCTTTGGTGACAGTGGGCTGGTTTCTTAGTGGGTTTCTACCTAGGTAGGTAGTGACCGGCATGGACACTGTGGGTAGAGAAGTAGGAAGTGTACTAGTGTAGTTTAGTAGGTCTAGAGTTAAGGTACCTTACTCATTAGTCTACCTAGGCTGCCTAGTCGCCTAGATAGGTGCTACCTAGATTCCGTGTAGGCTCCACCAGGTGGCTCAAGGCAAACACGGTGGTTGGCTACCGAACCAGTGGCTCCCTTCGATGGGGCACCTGCTCTGCTAGTTACGTTAGCTACCTAGGTACTCAAAAGCCCTGTTGCTAACCAAGCAAGCTTATCTACCTCTGAATGTACTGTAGAGTGCTTATACCGATAGTACAAGTAAAGATGCAGGCCAAGGCGTGTTATCAACAACAAAATACTAGGTAGGTATAATTAAAGTTGTGTGTAAGCCAGTTGAATATAGAATTACTCAGTAGGTTTGACAAGATGGTTCCTGATGACTCACGCGCAACAGAGTGAACAACAGGAGCGTACCAATGCGGGCGACTCAGCTAGCGCGCGTCGTCCATGTCAAGGTGCCGGTGTCAGTCGACCAGAATCCTTGACCATCCGAATTGTAACGTTGACTTCGTTTGCCATACATTAGTACAATGCCTAGGCAGAGCCCTCCCCACCTACTTAGTTAGGTGAGTCGAATAAGGCAATCCGGCGGATGCGGACAGGTACCTACTAAGTAAGTTAAGTAGGGGTAGATAGCAGGAGCTGCGACCGTATCTAGGGAATAAAAGACGCTCAAAGAAGAGTAAAAAGGAAGTAACCTAGGTTAGGATGCTAGTCGCCTTTGCGGCCAAGACTAACTACATCCGCCGTGATAAATAAAGAAGACTGATACACGGAGGTTGTTCGAAGTATAGACAACTTTACAAACCTATATTACAATAGCTCGCTTGATAGGGAATGCTGGTATTATTGGTGGACCTGGGCTGAGCTGCCTACTGAGATAGAGGACAGGCATGAATTGACGAGTTGAATGACGATCAAATGTCGAATGTTGTATATACACAATACAACGTACTGCTAATACGCCCGTACAATCTGCCAATGGGATGATCGAATGCGACTGGAGGGTTTGCCTCGGCAAGACGCTGTATCACTGGTCTAGTATCATTTGGGGGTTCGAGGTAGATAGCGGAATGGCTAATATGTGCACATTGTACGATAGCTATGATAGGAATGGCAAGAGGAGCGTTAATGAGTCAATGCAATCAAAGTACCTAGGTATCCGTAGGTTGGTGTATTCCGATACAGGAGTACATTGAGAGATGATCATGATACCATGCTCCTTTTTTGTCAGCGCAGTTTACCTACTTAAGTACTGAGTAACAACATCTAAGGCCTGGGACTTACAGGAGGTGGCAGTGGAGTTGGGTTCTACCTACAATCTACCTAGGTAGGTACCTTAGGTAGGTCAATACACTGGGGTAGTTATTGGGCTAAGAAAGAGATCGTTTTTTATCTTCATCGACGTCAGGGATGGGAGCCCGTTCTGTTAATCAGATACCATTTTACCGTGGACCCCCACTCGGCCATATTATACATACATATCTATCATACCGGTAGTGCTCGTGCAAAACTCGTGCATCATGCCTTTTTCCCTTCTCTTATTGGCCCAATCGATAATGAGCTCCCGCCACAAAAGCTCTGATAAAACACGCGACATCAGTTACTGTCCACAGTAGCACGGTAGCATTGTCATACAATGGCTAAGGTCGGCGTTCAGCTTCTAGCGAGCATGCTGATGTCATTTCCGCGCTGTTCTGGCTTCGCCGCCTGGGAGCTTCGAGCCACTGGATCGAGCCTCCGGCGCACGGTCCGGCTTGCTCGAAGTCGATTGGATAGAAGCCCATCAAGCTCGTTGCGCCCCACATCTGCCCCTCTTTCCCCGCTGTCACACGCGAAGTGGCACCGTAGACCATGGCCAGCGACCCGTGGCTAGCTACCGGACGGTCGGTGTCTTGCCGCCAACACCGGAGCCGCTATTCCTGAATGTCCGGAGGATATCTCTAGATCATCACCTCACTTTAGCCCCAACCCCCCAGGCGAGGTAACACAACAGAATTAGTATCCTCGGGACTGAGGTACAACCAGGGCAACCATCTGTTGCATCGATGATGATGTTGACGACGACGACTATGATGATGACGGCAGGTTCGCGAATTCGCCTTCCTTCTACCTATCTATACACAACAGGCACAATTGCACAGGCATTTCAACGTTACGCTCCCGTGTTCTCGTAGCAGCTTGCCGAATCCTGCGAGCTCGCTTCGTTATGCAGTAGGACTCGATAGGAGCTACCGGATTTGGAGCCCTCTCCTGGTAGGAGGTCGACGTCGCATATTGGCCAAGGCAGAGAACAACCTATATTAGAATGACTTCGTAACGTGATGTTCCCCCTTATACCTTCCCTATACTACTTTACGAGAGCAGCACCTATTTCGACCGGATACGAGAACATGATGTGGAAACGCTGCAGTTTTTCTCTTACGAGGAGAAAAACTACAAGGGATCATATGCTTCTAGCCCCTGTCATTAATAGCTGACCTGACACTAGCCCGACTTGGGATGCTCGAAAATGTGGAAACCGCAATTGCCGTGATACTATACACGAAACATAGGATAGCATGCTGTGTTGTTCATTTTACAACTCGGAAATAAAATTCCTTCAAAATCCTCCATTACAGTATATCACAGCTCATTATAGTCCCGCCAGATCAGAACCCCTATCAGAAAAGCCAGATGCCGCATCCAACGAAACTCGACTTCTTGTCTGATCTTCTTAACCTCGAAGGAGATCGGATGTCAATGTTGATATGGCACCTTTGAGACTGCCGATGGACATGGCCGAAATTGGATAAAAAGTGGCGGCAACAAGGCGCCCTCTTGGTCATCATGCCAAAACTACTTCTATACCGGTACTCCTGGACAGCGTTGATAAGTGCCGAGATCTCAAATGTGCGGGGAAGAGCGGACAACCTCATCGTCCCACATCTGTAAGCGCGACATCTCTCCCAGGGGAGTGAACGGGTAGTATTACCCAGACGTTCCCATTCCGAGAGACGAAAGCGGCCCTTAAAGCGAATTGTACGTCCTGTGGCCCCAGTCTGCAACGAGGTATTTATCGTCAGGCGAAAGTTTCTACCAATCGTTAGCAAGTTACCTCTTTCGAGGTGTCAGACTTATTTTACGATTATCACTTAGCGTGCTGAGTAAGACGCAATGATCGCTTATTTCAAACAAATAAGCCGTAGGATATCTATCCCAAAAAGGCGAGATTCAGATATGGACTTTGCTGAAGATGCTCGGTCATTCAAGCTGAAAGATGAACCACTAGACGACCACCGTCGGATGAAAGTTCGCGTAGTTGGCGCGGGTTACTCTGGGATCTACCTTGGAATCCGAATTGCACAGCGGCTCCGAAATATCGACTTGCAAATTTATGAGAAAAATGAAGGTGCTGGTGGGACGTGGTGGGTGAACAGGTACCCAGGTACGTATCCGTCCATCTTCGGTTCTTCTCGTCGACAAGTGTATTGGCTGAACTTACACTTTCCAGGCGTCGCTTGCGATATCCCAGCACACTCATATCAGTACACATTTAATCCGAACCCAAACTGGTCTTCGTTCTACGCGCCGGGGAACGAAATTTGCAAGTATCTGCAGGACACGGCGGAGAAATTCGGTGCCATAAGATTCATAAAACTCTCTCATGAGGTAGTATCTTGCACGTGGGATGACAGTACAAAGAAATGGTAAGCTTTAAAGAGCGATTTTAAAAGTGAGATACAAGAAAAGAAACCAGCAGGGTTGACTCAATACTAGGATTTTGTGCGTGCGAAGAGGAGACACAGGAGAGACCTTTGAAGACGATGCCGATGTATTGATTGTAGCCCGAGGCAGCCTTAGCAATCCGTCCTGGCCTGATATACCTGGCTTAAAAGACTTCGCTGGCGAAGTTATGCATTCAGCTGTCTGGAATAACGAGTATGAGTCTAACCCTTATACTAATTGGTGCCGAGCAATGAACTGAAAAGCGAAACAGCTATGATTTTAGAAATAAACGAATCGGAATTATAGGTAATGGATCGAGCGCTATTCAGATCGTGCCCAGTCTACAGAAGGTTGAGGGCACTCAACTTTCCTGTTTCGTCAGGAGCAAAACTTGGATTACGAACCCGTTCGGTGATGGTGAGCTAAATTTCTCACTACCAACATGGTTGACCAGGTTCTTCTACTAACCAACTGTTAAGTTGTCATGAAAAAGCTAGGATTAGACCCCAAGAAACTAGAGTGTAAGTCATTGTTACTTACTTCATATATGCATCGTTAATACCCCGATAGTCTCACTTGAACAACGTCAGCAATTTGCCCAAGATCCCGGGAAGCTCTTCAATTTCCGAAAAGAGATTGAGGTTGACGGGAATGTGATCCACGAAGTCTCTTTCCGAGGCTCCGGTATGCAACGTGGTGGCATGGTACTGTTTCGTGAAGAAATGCAGCGTCGCCTTGCGCCGAAACCAGAGATCGCCGAATTCCTCATTCCATCCTTTGGAATCGGCTGCCGACGAGCAACGCCGGGACCGGGATATCTTGAAGCGCTGAGCGAAAGCAACGTAGACTTCATCACGGATCAGATTGCCGCCGTGACCTCGAACGGCGTGAAACTCATTTCCGGGCGTGAGGTACCCGTCGACGCCATTGTCTGTGCAACGGGGTTCCAGACCTCGAAGGCACCGCCTTTCACAATCACGGGACGGGGAGGTCTCACACTTGCGGATCGCTTTACACCGTTCCCCGAAGCCTATTTATCGCTCGCCGTGGACTCCTTCCCGAACTACTTCATGATGCTGGGCCCTAACTCTGCGATTGGATCCGGGTCGCTGACCTCAATCCTTGAGGCCGAGGGCGATTATATCGTGAAGTGTATCCGCAAGCTACAGAAGGAAGACTACGCGACGATGACGGTCAAGCCTGAAAGAGTGCGTGATTGGCGCGATTATTGCCACGAGTACTTCAAAAAGACTGTTTACACTGAGAAGTGCAACAGTTGGTATAAGAGCGACGGCGGCAGGGGAGACCGGATTGTTGGGCTTTGGCCCGGTAGCACTCTGCATGCGATTGAGGCGTTGCGCGCTCCTCGTTGGGAAGATTTCGACTGGGAAAGTCGTGATGGACCTACAGCGAATATGCTACGATGGCTCGGCAATGGGTGGAGCATCACGCATACTAAAGTCGAAGAAGGACAGGGCAATGGGCAACAGGAATACCGGGGAGATCCCGCATGGTATATTGAGCCTAGATTCTTAAATGTACCTTTAGAGCAACGACCCGAGGAAGACGAGGAGTTCAAGATGCGCCCGTTTTCGCATTGAGAACCGCATTTCGCTCGGGGCTAGGGAGTGTTTTGTGGGTTAAGTATATACCTCCCATGTATTTCTTGCATCCTCTTGCCTGGTGAGTTACTTGCATTACCGAGAGCCTAACAGCGCCAATCGGTTATAAGACCGAGCGACGATTGTCAAAGCCATGCGCCAGCATTACCTGTCGGTATCGTGTTGTTCAGAAATCCTGTTGCCTAATGTAATAACTAGGTAGTATATGTCACGGTCTCAAGCTTATTTTAGATAAGGGGGTAAATGCGGTCAGATCTACACTTGTACATGTGTAGTAGGTAATCTAATAGAGTAGTAATCATAACGTCTCGGATTGGATGCCCAAGTCCTAAGGAAGTAGGCCATTGTACAATAACAGTTTTTAAGCTTAACTCTCTCAATAACGATCTGTTTTTTATCGTCTTTTTCTAGGAAGCGAATTGAGAAAACGTCGTGCGCTGAACTATACTAGTACATGATCTATAACATATAATATTACATAAGGATAGTATTTATTTGCCTGAACATGGATGAGGCGTAGCTGAAGCATTTGCCGCCCACAGTGGGTGACACGCTAGAGACGCCAAGAAAAAAGGGGGCCCTTTTGTGAAGTTTGGGTCTAGAACGGGACCAAGACGGATCTGATCTCCTTGACCGCTGATTTTATGGCGGCATGGTTGACTTCCGTATTGATAGACGGCTATATGCTGCATGGGACACTTTCCTCGTACATTGAAAGGAAGAAAACAAACGCTATGGTTCAATGGGGTGATTCAGCTATTGTTGGTCAGCCTGCACATACGCGCAGGAACTGTGAGTAAGCGTACATATAAGCAAATTGAGGCTGTTCAGTTTCCGCGTATAGATTAAGATGAGACGCCCCTGTCGATTTCAGCTACACTAATGTAGGGATCTAGCCCCTGATCCGCTCGGAGGGGCCATGTTTGTGTTCTTGGTAGGTGTTTGGTATACAGACTAGTGTGTGACAGCAAGATAAGTAAGTGAAGTGAATAAAAAGGGTCGAGACTCTCTGCTTGTTTTCGTTTCAGCTCGTTCTCGCTGACCTAGAGGACAATCTTTCCCCGTTTTCTTATGATCTTTCTCTGGCTCCCGAATCCGGTCCATCTACTAACACTACCGGCACCCTGTGATCTACTAATCCTTGATCGGACATTTTATCGGGAAGTCAATATTTCACCACTGCCATGAAGGCTTTCTTCTGCATCCCCGCCTCGCTAGCGAGCCTGGTCCTTGCGCAAGCTGCTTCTCCCGCTGTCTACATCCTCATGCCGAGTAACCCCGCTTCAACAGCTGTGTCCTCAGCTCTCAACACCCTCGGGTACAGCTACTCTGAATCCATAGCTGACGATGGTGTTGGCCTTGATCTAGATCCTAGCACATACACTATCCTACGGCCAGGGACGACATACAGGAACATATCGCGCGATAACCCGGAGGCAAGGTTCATCCTTCCGAACTTTGCGGCATCAGGCTCTCCCTCCTGGTTGGGGTTATTTTCACAGGAACAGCGAGTGGAGAAAGACTTGCGGTCTGACGATGTGGACTCGATCCGGGCTTTCTTCTCCGATATGGAGGGTACTGGGAGTGGTGTCTCACAGCTTCTCGAGCTCGACGTTTCTGCTTACGATTCGCAAACCCAAGCCCAGACTTGGGTTACACTATGTGACTTTTTGGGCCTGGGGTATAGTGTGGTTGAAAGGCTGAAGTTGTGGCGTTTCCCGTAGTGAAATGGATTGGTGCTAGCTCATCGAAGTTGAGCTTTGAGAGATCTAATGCTACATCGGATGTTGAGCGCGGGATCGCAGCACGCTGCCAGCATGAACGGACCCCCAGGAAGTGGCACTGTTTAAGCAAGCCTTCCCAAATACAGGCGCATTGGATGTGGTAGATTCCACGTCAACGACCCAGCAGAGCTGGATCTGCGTCAACAGCGGGTATGGGTTATTTCTACTCCATCTTACCACCCTGATCCCTTCCGAGACAACCCCAAACCCCCCTAGCTACGGGTTGGAGCTGCATATGCAGAAGACATGTTCAGCTCGCACGAGTATCGACAAAAGCAATCGAGACTCACGATTCTCCGTGAAGCTAGACTAAGAGCTGTGATAGTCTCTTCTCAGCCGCCTTAGCGGATAGAGCAATTCATGAGGCCCTTCCAGAGGGTACAACCATCCTCAGGCGCGCATAGAGCGAAGCACGCCGTGCAGGAACTTGAAAACGGATTGTTACACCTTGTAATTATATGCCTTCGGGTGAATCATTAGCTTCATAGGGTTAACTGTGGCAGCGTCATTCCCACGCATAGAACGGCGTATCTGCTTCAAATGGCACATTTTAAGACGATAGATATTTCTCTTGTCAAAATAGAGAGAACGCGCAAGCGTATATCGTGCTAAGCTGTGTCTTAGCGCGGTTCATTAAGGAATAGATATCCATATATTCGTTTTATTACCGCATCCCAGTCACAATGTCTATTAGTCTGTGTATCCCTGGCAACACATAAATCCAGGCAACGGCAGGCCAGAGAAAGTTGCCAGCATCTTTAAATCTCCCATCAAGGTTAAGATTGGTAGATATCACAATGTGTATCATACCTTTATGAAAACCCCCTGAAACCCAGTATCTTGATTTAGCACAAATGTTTAGCACTCTTCGTAATAGGATTTATGTAGGGACAGGAAGCCGCAGTAACTCTGCGTTGTAGTAGTCAATGTGTGACATAGATAACTGCAGTTGGTTTAGACAAAACCGAACGTGCCTACCTACTCACCAAGGTGCATGTGGATTTGGTGGAATGAGTCCGTTGATTGATGTTCAAACAAGTACGGGGAAATATAGGTCCATCTCATATTCAACATGGCAACTACCTGCGGAGTAATTGATCGTGTGTAGTTCCTCTTTCTTCGGTATTTGATACAACCCGAAGTGCTCTTACCTCCAAACTATGCACCCACTGGAATGATTCCAGTCACTACCTTATCAATTCGGTCTAAGAGAATGCTCCCTCCCACTTCATGCTCGCACTTCTATCACGACATTCTATCTTGTGCTCATCATCAATATAAGTCTTGATCACTTACGTCACAATCTGAACGCCCTTAGACAATAATAAGAACAGATCTTTCTTATATAGTTTAATATATACCAACAGGAGCATATCCTATCATCGCATCCGTGCCCCCAAATAAACACAAATCCAAGCGTCATTATAATTATGGAAGAAGAGGGAGATAAGCGTGATCCAAAAAGAAAACAGGTCGAGAAGAACCACGAATTCACGCCCATGGCAGGGATTGACATCGTGAGAAGGATTCTAGAGCACTTTGGGCAACCCACAAAAGATCACAATGGCTTGACAGAACATCCTATGCGTTCGAATATACCTCATGATAGCCAGAATACAGAAAATCACAACAACTCAGAAGCATACCTTGGGGAAACGGCCGAGAACGAGGCCGGAATTGATGCCGATGACGAAGAAGACGATGACGTGGACGACAAGCCCGAAGTTAGGATGGAAGGGAGAAAACGCGATGATAAAAAGAAAGAAGACAGATTAGTAATGGTGATGAGATAGAAGAAGCTAACAATACAAACGAGGAAAGCGCTGAAAACGAAAAAAATAGGAGAGGAGGGTAAAGGTGGTACTACGAAACGAAAAAGAGAAAGCCTCGAGTCCGATTGAGGATAGCCATGTAAAAGACATTAGCGGCAGCGGATAGGGAGATTGGTTGAATGGAAGAAAACATAGTCGGATGACGGAACGTGTCAACCCGAATTCCTCAGGTTCGAGTCTTTTTTTGCGAGTATGTTGGAGGTGTGGACAGCGGAAGAAGAAGATTAAAATGCTAGCGTTTCTAAGTATCATTACCCTATACCCTAAACGCCTGTAGCTACCTGGTTACATAAATCGTGATGTTCTATCATAATGGTTGACGCCGACGGATCCCATTCCTCGCTTGCTGTATCAGAGCCTATGCGGATAATAGTGACCTTCGAGCCAGCTTCTGCGTCCTTCCCTGAATATGTGTTTTGATCCACCCAGGTGATGGCGCCTAGCCTACGAAGAGCATTTAGCCTTTCCGCTCGTATTCCCTCGGCTTGAAGCGGCTCTTGCATGTGTAGGTAGAACGTTTCAAGCTGGAAAAGAGCCTCGCAGACGCAATCCCGGGAACCGGTCAACTTAGCGGCTTGGACAGAGTCCTTGTATGCCTTTTCGGCGGCTGTAGTATCCCCCTTCATCCATCGAATGTACCCTAACCAAACGCACCGGAACGAGTCATCCCGGGGAGACAGAGCCGTAACATCTAATTGAGATAAAGCTTCCTCTGCCTTGCCTGGTTGCCCGTCGGCGAGCTCTGCCTTGCAGGTTGCTAGTGCATGCTCGAATTTTAGCATTGCCAAGACAGAAGGGTCGGTGTTTTGTTCGTCAAGTTTAGATAGCCGACATTCAATATTCTCGGCCTGGGCTTTAGGATCCTTCTGTCTCTCGACTGCATCGAAGTACAGCAGGTACACCTCTGTTGACAGCGAATGGCTAGTACCAAGGTGCTCTTCAAATTCAGATACGCACTGTGTAAGTACAACCACAATAGCCCTGTTTCTTTCAGCAGCTGGTACGTCAAGAAGAGTTTGCCAGAAGTTAGAAAGAGTATGATCTGGGCCGTATAGGGCTCTGGCGAGATCTGAGCAGAATTGTAATAGGATGCCTTGTATCTCTGTCCGGCCAATAAGTTCTAGGCGAGCAGCAATGCAGAGTATTCTGGGTATCATCTCTGGTGGAGGATTTTTGAAGACCCGAATTAGTAGACTAAATGGAGTATCTAGTGCGTGTCGTATAGCAGCTGGTTCAACCTGACGACCCACGGATAGAGCTGCCGTCATACACCTGTCTAACAGGGACTTCAGCAGCTCGGCAGGACCTCGTTGCCCTTTAGAACTCCAGCAGTGACTGCCAGACCGAATCCATATGCCTGATTCGAAGCCCTGGGACATATAAGTTCGAAGAAGCTGTATCAAGCCGTCGTGAAGCTCACTGGTCGTTGTGGCCATAACTTCCAGCGCCTTCACTTCGGCGCGCTCGTTTTGCTCTGTTTTGTCTGAAGGATTTTCCAACGGAGCGGGAGTGCGACAGCTGACATCCCGGACTGCATCTGAGTGGGGCTCTTCTCCGGACTCCAGTTTTGAGTAGAGCGATGGGTTTCGGGATATATATATCTGAAGACTGTCAATCTCCACTTTCCGGTCTCTTACAAAAAAAACGGATCCCTTATTATGCTCCGCTTCCCGTTTTCTCTTCAAGCGAAGAATTTGTAAGACTTCATCGAAGCGTAGATTCTTGAAGGCGTTCCACGAAGCGAGCTGTCTCTTGTACATGGATATGCTTCCACGAGTTAGCAAGACTCTCCACTACCGGACCGGCGCGAGGTTTACCATACGTTGCGACAAAATCATGGTTCTCTTCCATATATTTCTTGACTTCTTCTAGCGTCTTATTCTCTTCCACGTAAAGCCGCACAATGACATCCTGAAGTTTAGGCCAATCCTCGGGGGTCGCATATCTCGTGGAAGACGATGATTCTCCAGATTCGGTTTGCATGACAATGATGGCTAGCAAGAATTAACTGATACGGCGCTGCGAATAACAGAAGCATTTTGGCGACCGGTCCAAGTGGTTTAAAAGTCGGGGCGGCTGTGCATTTGCCATCGTGTAAGCTAGCCACGAAGCAGAAAGCTATCTACTTCAGGTTATAGAGTTGAAGCACACTTGATACAAAGCAACGAAAGCGGAGGCAGACAGCGCCCCAGGATATGTCGACATCGTCGCTGATTGGACGGGCGGGCAGGGGGTTGCCCAATGGGGAAATAAGTCAGCTGCACTGACCCTTTTAGCGTGAACATGCGGGCTGAAAACCACGTTGGTAGGGTTTGAGGCAGCTGAAAGCATGCAGAAGACTATTATGACGATTGGCTCGTGCCGAGGGGCGACCAGGTAATCTGCTTATTCTAGCGTAGCGTCGTGTATGATGCTGTCCCGAGGGCACATCCGTGTGCAGCCGTGCTCCCAAGAAGGATCCTTCGATGGTGACGACAGCCATAAGTAAGAGGAGGCAGTGAAACACGTCGCCGCCAGAGCCCAAAGTGCTGATGCTGGTGGAGATGGAGATGGAGATGGCCTGATGATTGACACTGCCCCGGCTGCCATTCTGGAAGCCCCCGAGGAAGCCCTCAAGGAAGAGCCAAGGAACAGTCAGAACCAGGTTTCGACTAGGGCGGAAGGCCATCTGCCGCCGGCGATCGATGGTTAACTCGAATGAGGCTGCATAGTTCGCAGGTTATGACCTAGCATCAGCCTCCGTTGCCATCACTCAACCCCGTCCCTCATCCCCGTCTCGTCCATGTTTCTTTCCGCCTATCTACCCTGCACATCCATCCATCCATCTTGGATCTGGTGCACACAGATCTGTGCACTAACTGCATGTGTAGTCGGCAACAGATTAGCGCGTGATCGACCAGCAACCGACGACGGACGGCGTGGATCTCTCAATAGAGACAATAATAACAGACGTAGCCTTCGGCTGACCTTCGAGGTCCGTCGCAGTCGAGTGACATATGGCATACATTTTATTGCCTCTAAAAGCGGGGAGGCGTGATAGATTCGAGCTGTAGTGTGCGCTATTCGGAAGAGGCAACTATAGTACGCAATAAGTGACGGACTGAGTAAATTTTTTCTTTCTTCTTTCTTTTTTTCTCCTCCTCTCCGGTGCGTTGCCGCCTGCCGGACCTGTTGACAGAGCGAAGGGGAGTGGCTGAGAAACGAAGATGAGGTGGAACTTGTTGGCTGCGCGATGGCGAAGAGGCGGAGCCAGAGTGCACGCTGCTGTACTACGTACACTACGTGCAGTCAATCAATTTTCAGGTGCTGTACCAATAATGGTTGTGTCCGCCTATGGGTTCTCTAGGTTCCACATTCTACCCCTACAGTGCCGTAGCCTTCTGCAGGCTTAGGGGCTTTAGGGGCTTTAGGGGCTTTAGGGGCTTTAGGGGCTTTAGGGGCTTTTGTGCTTCGTAAATTGAGGTTTGGGCAGTGGCTCAGGTGCCGTCCGGATAACCACCCCACGATTTCCATTGGCGGTAGTACGTGGCGCCACAAGCCACCTACGCCGCCCGCTGAAAGGGGATGGTATAGCGCCCCACCGAGCAGCAGGGCAAGCACTTAACGCGTAGCAGTCTGCGACGCGTGTTTTCTCAAGCCAACCGCGTCGCAGCTCTGGCGATCCGTTGTCTATAACGCCACATCGACCAACAACTTCGAATGCTAGTGAAACTATAATCTCAACCTCATTCTCATCTCCACGATGCTACGACAGGATTTCAATCGTCCCGACCTGAAGCGGCGAATTCTTGCCGACCACCGCAAGAAACAATTTGCCGACCCGGGTTATCAGGCGAATGAATACCCCCATCGCCTCAACCTCTACGCCACGCCCCCGACCGCCGATATCACGCTTGAGCAATTTGAACAGTGGGCAATTGACAGGTTAAGGGGTAGGCTTTGCGCCCCTGGATAGTCTCATGCTCGACCACTGACCCTTTTGCAAGTCCTCGCGGAACTCGAAGCATGTTCGTTTCGCAACAAGTCCCTGGCCGAGACGGCCGCGCACATGAAGCCTCTGCTCGAAAAGTATCTCCTTCTCGAGCCGAACACTTCGTCCTCAACGAAGCTCTTCGAGGAGCGCCAGAAAGACCACTACAGTCATTTCATTTTACGGCTTGCCTTTGCGTCGACCGAAGACTTGCGCCGGAGGTTTAGCCGTGTCGAGACGATGCTATTCCGCCTACGACTAAATGAGGAAGGGTTTCGCGAGAAGGATGCATTTATACAATCCATCAACCTCGACTGTGAAAAAGTGACCGAGGACGAGCGAAACAGATATCGAGACGAGTTGGCCGCTGTGGCAGGCTTCAAGAAGGGCACTGAGGAGGAGACGTGGATCAAAGTCGACTGGGAAAGAGTACCGGATCTGGTCGAGTCACGGCGTGTGTTCATGAAAGCCGGTAAGGCATACGTGCCTTCCAAAGAGCAGTCAAGCATGGTGATCGCAGAGTTTACAAAGCGGCTGGATCGTGCGTTAGACGTAATTCCAAACCTCCCCTTGCTACTGAGAGTGATCATCTCGACTAATCAGGTTTTAGTTAACGGCTCGCGGCCTACACCGGCTAGACGAAGATGACCGATTGACACCAATACTGGACCATCTGTCCAAGAACTTCATCACCCCTGATGCTTCATACATGAGTTCATCATCGTCAGTACCTGGTGCTGATATATCTGCAAGAAACATCGATGCCCTTTCGGCACAATTTCCCCTGTGCATGCAGAACCTACACAGAACTTTAAGACGAGACGCACATCTCAAACACTTTGGTCGTCTGCAATACACGTTATTCCTGAAAGGAATTGGTCTAAACTTGGAAGAGTGTCTAATCTTTTGGCGAAGTTCTTTCCATAAGATTACAGATGATACTTTCAACAAGGAATACAGATATAATGTACGGCACTCGTATGGTGATGTTGGTGGCGACTCGAATCGACGTGGTGGAGGCTATTCTCCATTCTCATGCCAGAAAATATTGACGGAGCATCCACCTGGCCCTGGCGAAGCACACGGATGTCCATACCGTCACTTCAGTCTTGAAAACCTCACCACGCTACTACAAGGCGTGGGCATCACAGATAGATCCGTCCTCAATGGTGTTAAGGAAGACAAGGAAAGCCAGAAATTCCATATGGCCTGCAATCGGTACGACTCATTTCCTCTCCCCTCTATTACATTGTTCACGCTGACCCATGAGTTCAGTGTCTTCGAGCATGTTCATAAGAATGAGATAAAGAAAGCGAAGGAGGAAAGTATTATGACCTCCGCACAGCTCGAAACTATCGTTCATCCCAACGAGTACTTCAAGCGTAGTTACCTATTGAAAAACCTGGGTAAGGCGAGCGGCGAAGACGTTAAGATGGAAAACTCTTAGATGCCCTTATTTGGATTACGAGTTATGAGAGGTGTGTACATGTTAGGACCAGGCATGACAATGACAAAACTACCAGTAATAATAATTGGTATGTAATCTAAGTATGATCGCGCCAAGAGGCAATAGTCTCGCGATCTCACTACCGGGTTTGGGCGTTTTAGGCGGCGGATGTAAACGGGGTCAAGGAAGCCACCAAAACAATGAAGAAATGAAAATTATCAACTTGATGCTGCCCTGCCATTCCTTTCAGCATCGCTACCAGTAGCACTGCGGACACCCGGTAGAGCGGGTCGTATCGTCCGTTCTTCCACTTACCCGGCAATCCTGGATCTGATAACTCATAGGCATTCACCATGTAGCTCATCATACCGCGTCACAGACGGCTTGTCTCAGTCCATTTAGAAGATGCGGCATTATCATTTTCTCGCCTGAGTCTCAGCATGTTCCCGGTTCGTCCGGCCCTTACTCGTAGGCGGCTGTCTTCTCGCCTATACCACAGGGGGCTTATGAGTAGTATGTCTAATCAGGCAATTGCCGAATAACGAAGGCCGCCGCGAATTTTCGGAGTGGAAACTATGTCGATTGAAAAGATCCAAGACCCAGGTTGTTGTTGTCGTCGTCACCCGCCCTGGCCCCTGGATGTCCGAGGATGCCTGCCTGCCCATAGCAGTCTCGAATATAGAGTTTCTTAGTTTCTCTCCAACACAAGTGTTCTTCAGCGTCTCAATCACTTGTTCTCACTTCTGTTTTAGGACGCTCTGTCAGATCCCAAGCCTTGTTTCAGCACCGCAGAAACAGCTATGCGCCCGCATCGAGTAATATGTTGCGAGACAAATAAGCAGAGTAGTGTCTTGGCCCCAATATTGCGTTACTATATTGGATTTAGCATGATATCGTGACCTAGTTGACCAGGACCTGACTCATCATAATCATCATTAACATCTTACCCTGTAAGCGAAGAGAAAAAACAAGGGCTAGCAAGTAATTCAATTTTCTGTTCTGTTATTTCCGTGCCTATATCCCCCCTCCGGGAGTACCAAACAGTCGGGTCTGCCGGTGCGTTTCTCGGAAATTTCGTCGTTCGTGTAGTGTATGCAACGCCGGTAGGCTAAAACCGCTTGCTGTAGGAACAATCTTGCGAGGTGGCATCGCGAAAACTTGATCTTAGCCAGTAATGAGTATATATGTATGGATGTTCGTGCGCGTGTGTGGTATATACAGTATCTATGTAGTATATTATTTCGGGCATGCCGTACTCGCTTCCAATCTTCTCCGTATGTTGGGTAAGACGCGCATTTTTTTACTTGCGAGATTTTTTTTAGATCACGGTTGTACCGGATCTTTCTCACCTTGAAAGCGCCCAACTACGTACTAACCTGTGAGTAGGTAGATACGCTTCACTAGCCTTGGCTTCGTCCTTTTTTTTTTGGCCCTTCCTCGCTCTTTCGAAAAGGGCGAATAACGAACAGTCTGCGAATACGCCATTAATCCACATTGTTTCCCTAGGTCGGTAAATGACGTTAATGTCCACGATTTCTTGTACGTAGTAAGTACATAATTATTTATCGCCGTCAACTTTATTTATGATCCCCACCTTTCCCTTACTCGGCCCCCTCCTCATGCCGTGTTACCAGAATCGTGCCTGATCGCCGAGATCGTGATAGGTCTTGGCGTTGACTGGGAGGGGTTCAGTAGCTCTACCAAGTACTCTACTTTCCTCTCTGTGTCCAAGTGACGTCGGACTGACGGGTAGGTAAGGTCCTGGGCATCTGTATCAGCGGTATCCTCCGCGCAATTAATTTCTTGCTTGTGAAATCAATCAACAGGGTCTCAGATAAAATCTTATCAGATCTTTTCCTTTTCTGGTGAATTCAGATCAGGTGACGGTATCAACAGCACATTACATATCGCGGCCTTACCAAGCTTGCGCTGGCGAAACAGCACAACATATTAATTACATGTACATACGTAGATATCCTGGAGGTAGATGTGCGGAACCTGCAGAGTGTGAGAATCGGTGCGGGGTGGCTGTGATCTGGAGTTTGGGGAAATTAGGCTTGGTGGCGACCTACATAGGAGGGAGTGATATCATTAAGAGTACCTGGGTATGCCGTGCAACAACGCGATATTAAACAATTATAGCCCCGTTGTCATCAGCAATCAATCTATCAATCCACAGGAAGGAATAGTCTGGATTGACGGAGCTCCCTCCGATCCAACGACAATTGGCCAGCGAATCAAATAAACGAGCCGGGGTTTGTGAATAACCTCACTTTTGGTTTCGTATTCCTTCTCTCGGTTGGGCAGTAAACATACCTCCTACTGTCATCCTCCCATCCATCTCCAAAACCCCAACGACTTTAAACTTATCGCTTCCGTCATAGTGGTTATCTTCTGACACTTGTCTAAACCCCCACGGGGGGGTTACGTACCTGCCACAATTCGCGGGGAAAGCGGTTACGAACAAAACTACGATACGGCATTTAAAAAGAAAGAAAATAATAATAATAATAAACAATTAAATAAATGGAATAAAGATGAAATAAGCTCCCTACCTACCTACATACTGTCTCAGAATAAAGCGACTGCATACATGTACATAGTAGATAAACAACACAGCCAATGCCTGCCTTAGAATGGTACATACAAAGCTTGTTTAACTAAACGATACTTGCAGGAGCCTTAATATTTATTTTATCCATTTTATTATTATTTTTTTATCTTTTATTCTATTCTCTTTATTTTATTTTATCTTTTATTTTTATTTTTTTTAGTTCATACTTTTTTTATGTTTCCTTTTCCCTTTCTCTCTGGCCAAAATGAACCGATCAATGTTAAACTGCAACCTTTGTTGATGATGAATGTGACTCTAAGTTTTAATTTGCCCCTTCCCCTTCATCTCGCATATCTGTCGATTTGCGCACCATCGCGGCGCCGTCTCCGCGGCTATGCTACTCCTAATAATAACAATAGCTTCGCTTGCTGTATGCAGCATTGGGGAGGGTTGCAGGTGTGTCATGAGGGATATAAGGAGGGTAACGGGGGTGGATGACGCGATTGAGAGAAATATCATACTATGTAGTATAATATGCTGCTACACTACTTGCTGTACGTACGGGAGCATAAAACAAGCGCTTGCGATGCATACACATGGAGAACGACGGGAAGCATGCCCATGAAAGCAAGCGCACGATGATGTCGTCGTGCAGTTTTGCGCGCTGGGCGACCCCAGTCCAATACTTCCCTTACCTATGGTGTACACACCAGGAGCAGATCTTTTCGGACCCTGCTTGCCCGATAGGTAGGGTTTCTGCTCGAAAAGTTGGGGGCCGAGGTATGTAGGTAGGTAATATAGCACGCAGCGTCTATGAATTATATACCTAGCACAATCAGGCCGAAAGAGAGAGCAGAAGAGCAACGGTCATAGTCGTATCGGGATATTTTAGGCTACGTGGCTTTGCTACCCATGAAGAATGAGGAAAGAAGCAAATCGTCCTCTTCGTATTTACCTGGCGTTGAAATGAAGCTATTCCGAGAGCAGATAGTAATTCCAGTCGTCCTGCCTAAGCTTGCTTTACTAATGCGGTGGGGACCCGGGAGCTATTAGTACTTACTTATGCCGTAACTTACCTCAGACTACCTTCCTAACTGATGTAATTCCTCAGCCCTCGGTCTAATTATCGAGTTTTTTCAGACATATGTCTCGGAATAAATTCACCACTCCGAAACACCAAACAAAAAAAAATAATGGAAAATAGACAACGTGGAATACATTGGCCAAGCATGTGATGCATGTCAACCTGTTGCCACGTCTCAGCCCCTTTTCAAATATAGCAATCGTGTATCAATGATACACACACCTTCTGCACAAAAGATACAGCCGACCAGCCACGGCTGTAGCTATGTGAATCAAGGAACTGATAACGAAACGTTACAAGCCGCCCGCCGAGGGGAAAGCTAAGCAAAGCACGAGCAAGGAACGCTGCCACTTCAGGGTTCGATTTCAGGGTTAGTATGCATATATCTGCGTAGCCGAAAATCGTCTAGCAGTACCACCTGTCTCCAGTACACTACGTCTTGCGCTATACTGCAATGCGACTTGACACCAGACCTAGGGAGGGAGGGAGAGGAGAAGGCTTAATAATTAAGTAGGTATGTAGTCAAGCGGTCGCGTAACACCCACCAGTATACACCATTACACACCACCACCACCGACACATCATCGTCACACTATGGGTCGTTAAGTCGTGACGGTTAAAAAAGGACACAGACACAGACACAAGCACGACTGAGTATCTCAACCCGGCCGGCCCGCCGACAACACAGCACAGGACAAGACAGGGCTATAATGCGGTCCTAGAGCCCATAATAATATGCGCCTCGCAAGCCCCCCCAAAACCCTCCTCCCTGGGTAATTCGTAATTCGCCAAAGCTGGTACCTCTCAAGCGTTGCTCTGCTCTGATTGAAACCCTACCGCGCGGACGGGGCGTGCGGGCGGGCGGGCGGGCGGTCGCTCACGCAGTTGTAGATGAAAAGAGATGATGTCTATCTCGCTTCTTTTTCATAAAAGTGTCTTAATTCGGGCAACGTTCACATCGCCGATGTTCGTCGGGGGCCCGCGCGCACTGTCCCCTTCACCACCACCACCACCACCACTCACTCACTCTCCCCCACCTCCGCCCGTCAGTCAATTGGCTACCCACCGGCCCAGAAACGGCCACCTTCGCTCCGACGGACCGGGATTAACTGTGGTATAACTACACCGGCCGGGGCACCTTCAGCTGAATGTGCACGTGCTCCTAATTGAAATGTTTAGCTGGGTTTAATGAATCTAAGTGATTTGTAATGACGGTTATGGAAGCGGTGTATTTACCGTATGTTTGCTACAGTATGCCGTACACGTAGGCACAAGCATTTCACCACCTGGATACAAAAGTCTTGAGAAGCTCGAAAATAGCCAATTAGACCGTCGCAAGCTAGGCCGCAGCAGAGAAGAGGCGTGATTGGCGGGAGATGGCTAGGGTAGCTATAATTATACGTAGTATATCGAAATGACGTTGGATCGCGACAAGGGTCGCCGGCACACGCCTTGATTCGGGAGACTATTACGGCGTTGTGCAGATCGCGTCTGGTCAAGCCTACAACTATAGCTGGGGGCTAAGACATCATGCAGCACTGTGAAGAAAGAGGAACGCGATTGTTGGTAGGCAATTCATTGTAAATTAGATAGTGGTATCTCATCTAGCAAACGCAATACTCAAATGGACAAGCAAGGGGTATTTTCCAACGTAAACTCATGAGAAGAAAATTTTAATGGGACCAAGGCACAGCCGCCCCATTGTCGCACCACCAAGACCTAAGCAAAGTCCTGTCATCGTAGTCTGAGTAGCGGACACTCCGCAAGATCCTGCAAATAGTGGAGACAAGGTAAACACTGTAGGCGGTATACCTCGCTAGACAGCTCCACTTCCTTCGAGCTGAAGGCTTGGAAAGTCATGGCAGTGGTTGAATCGTGTCCGCTGTATCCGGTGACAACGCAAGGAATTATTCGTAATCCATAGTATCAGTTCCAGCCGGCTGGAAGCCATGAACGAGACAAAAAAGGTTGAAAGGTGAAGGGTAAGGGTAAACGAGGCGCGAGAATGCTGGTTGATCCTGGCGTCGTATATTAAGCTGATGGGGAGGGCGGCGTGGTCCATATCAGGCAATTGCTAGTTTCCTAATGATACCATTCCATTCCACCTGATTGAGCTTCGTGTTGCGAGTGCATGGTCGATAGACAACCAGCCTTGTCGCAACCGCAACCAATCAGTATGGAGTTCTGTCCAGGAATGTCGAGCAACAAGGCTTGTCGCGTTGTATGTAAGCTGTGTACCATCCGCTGGAACAAGGTGTAGATCCCTAGTGATGAATTTGGAAATTGATGATCGTTGCCGTTGAGGAACCAATTTGTACAACCGACGATCAGGGTCAGACCCTGAAGCTGGGACGAACTCCAAGCAGTTGATTCAAGACCCAAGCTGCTGGGAAAGTACTGCAGCTTGTAAATGCTGCCAGGATTTCCCTGTGAGTTGGGTCCAGATCCTCGTCCTTCCTGTGATGCGTAGGAGGAATAAGCCGACTGCATGCAGTTATCGTTTAGTTGATTGCTTGTTGTGAAGCGACGCAACTGTCATCCCGATCCTCGAGCGCATGTTTAGTATGCGCCCTTCCCTAAATACGGTTTTCCATCCAGGTCGTAATCGGTCAAGGTTAATACTGTCCGTTCGGAGAGTCAAAGTCGTCTTCGCCAATCTGGGGTAAGGCCTTCGTGAGCGAGCAGTGTGGCAGATACTAGTGTAACACCTCATTTGTAGCCAACTGCAGCCGCACACTTCGTGCAGTAGTAGAGGTTGAAGCCCACACGGATCATCCCCGTGGAGGCGAGGTCATCTGTCGATGTTGTTTCCACGTGTCTGTGACAGCGAAGGCAACGTAGCACCTCCACTGAAGCCACGGGTCTAACGTCCATGCTGAGTCTGTAGGAGGTATCGGAATCGGTCGAGGATGAAGATGACGAGCTTGAATATTGCGTGGTGGCAGGGCGAGTAGTAGTAGACATGACGAAGGGGCTTGGTGATACTGGAGATGGCATTAAAGACTAAGGGCCTCCAGAGAGCCAAACTATGTCCTTAAAATGGCAAAGCTGGTAGGCAGACAAAAGCTGGGAAGCTTTTCGTGGCGGGATAGAGGGGCGCCTCTCTGTTGTTGTGTTGCTCGTAGGAAGCAAACAAAGTATATGTGTGAAACGAGAAGGATTTGGCTGCCTTTATGAACCGTCTAGCAGATGTCAGATGCCCAGCGTTCTAGCGTACGTGTAGTGTGTCACAGGCGGGACCAGGCAACCCCCCCTGTTGGGCAATGGGTCACTCAGGTGAACCTTTCCGCCGCCCAGTGCAGATGCAGTCTAGTGCAGCGCACCGAAACAGGTAGCACTTTGTCTGGACTCTGGGTGGTACCTAGGTACTGTCTGGGCAGCAACGCCCAGTGTTTAGTGGGGGCCAATGCCGAGCCAATGCCACTACCTGGCGGACACCTCCACTAGGTACCTGCCACTACCCAGGTAGGTATCATAGCACTGGGCTGGCTGGAACTTGTAATGAAGAAATTGATTTGTTAGGCTGTGCCCAAAAATGAGCAGGCGGGCGGATGATGCGTGTACTGTAGAATGCAACGCTGGCAAGTACCCAAGTAAGTAGGTAGGGTAGGGATTGGTAAGTGTCGAGCACGAACGAAAGAAAGTAGCTTGAATAGGAAACCGTCGTCTTTCTTTTGCTTGCCTGACAGGAACCAGGAGGATGCTAAGATAGGTACAACACAGCTTAGGTAGGCTGAGGTTATACATACATTACATACAGTAAGTAGTTGTATCGGCACTTTCGGGCACCTGGGCTTTCTTTCGGCGACGTGACAACACTTCTTAGTTGGGCTCAAATTGCGCCCCCGTGTAATTGAAATTCAAGTGATAATGCTTGTGGCCTCTTTTTTTCTCTGTCTGTTGCCCTCTCTTTTGGGAATAGATACAAAATAACGTAAAATAATGTACTTAATAAATGTCCGCCCTGCGCGGATATACACTACAATTGCCCTGTTAGGCAGCTTTTTTTTTCACAGGGTACTAGGCTTTAGATCAGGTACTACCGACAAGGGGATGCCCCGTAAAAAAAAAAAAGGTCGTTGGCAAGGAGAATGAGAATGGACTGCCAGCGAAAAGTGAGTCGGAAGAGCGAGAGTGGCGGAAGGCGTTCGGCGTAATGATGTTTGAGTTGTCTTGGTGTAAGTCACTATCCAGAGTCCTGGGAATGCCTGTCGCGCAATCTGTGTCGCTTGGAGGCAACGCTCCCTTTACTTATTCGAAAAATTATGTGGGCATTGAACCATGAATCGAGATCTCAACGTGGTCTATCCCGAGTCTTGACACGGCGATCTTCAGAGGTCTACATATTTGATGGGAGAGGCCAATTAAAGCCTTATTTGGTTTGCCTGGGAGGGCCCGAAAGTCTGGAGTAAACGGTCCAGGTGGCAATCATTGTTGGACCACTGTTCTTACTTAAAATATTAGGTTAGTCCTACCTAGCACAAGATACTACTACGTATGTAGATACAATCAAGGTCGGGAAGAAGAATGCTCTGTCTATTGGCCATCCTCAGATATGAAACTTAGACCTAACTCTTGAATCTAGAACTCACTGTCCTCCTATTCGTCACGAACGGAGGTATTTAGGTACTACTACGTATGTAGATACAGGCAGACAGGCAGAGAGCAAAAGAGGAGAGAAGGACGGATACTGCATATCGACTTGTCATCAATCCCATCTAGGAGAACCACGCAACAGCAAGATCCGCATCCCTTTCTTTCATCCACCGTGTGAACTGGATGCAATGCTGTAGACTACGCAATTGAAGTCTGTATCCCTGTTTAGGTCACTCTCTATGCTACACAACCTATCTACTTACAGCCCCTGGTGCATGTTATCTCTGCAGCCCGTCCTTGTTGACACCTACTTATATCCAATGCAGTACGAGCGAATGGCTGCACTACCTCCTACTGCGTACTACTGGTGGGAAGACACTCAATAAACCATCTACCCATCCAATATCACCGGGCCTAGCGCAGCATCTTTTGTCTATAGCGGTAGTGGCGTGAATTGAAAGAACCTAGCATGAACAAAAAAGGAGGGGCCGAAAAGCAAGCTGTCAAGCCATGCCAGGTATTGTAGCGTATTAACCTAGCAATTTACAATTCGACATGGCAGTTTTGCTGCATCGCATCCTATGGTATACCTAGCTGTATACTACCCGTCTAAGTAATGGCTCGTGCCAAATAGGAAGCGGACAAACCGTTGCTCGCAAGCGCATGTATACTACATACTACGTACTACCTATGCAGTGTACGTCGTATGTATGACTGCGACCAGGTATGGCTAATGAAGATGAAACTGGTCTCAGCAGCGGGTACGCGCGTAACTCGGCGACTTGCCTGGTCCGTCACCACGACGCTCGGAACGATACGCAATCGTGGGCTTTCCGTCATCCGTGTATGTCTAATGTCTAATATAGATGGTGCAGGCGGTAGTGTACTAATACACTGCCGCGGCATTAGTAGGCTACAGCAATTCACAATGTTTTGTGCGAATACCTCCCGTGCTAGGCTTAGCGGTGTTGACGGTGCTTCGGTTTCCATGCGCAGGCGGCGGAATCCCGATGGTCAGCCAAAAGTTGATCCAGACTACGCAGCATACCGAATGCAGCGATGATCACTCATCCAGCAGTTGAATAATCTGTACATAGTAGAGTCCCATACTACATACGTATAAGGTGAAAAGTCCGAGGCATTTTGCTGCTCCTGTTCCATGCCTACTTGATCACACGGATATATTTCACGATAAGCTTAAGTTTTAACAACGGTATTATTGCCTTGTGATTCGAGGCCACATACTTAGTACAACGGTTGCAGAACCCTTACCCGCCAAAGTTGATTTCCTGCTGATCCGAAGGTTCCCCGGGTGATCATCACGCGCCATCCGATGAAGCTGTATCTTGCCGAGGGTCATCGTAACTACTGTAAGATAAGCGGAGAGGGCGAACGATCATCGCTTACACTAAGGGTCCTTCTGTCAGAGTACTCAGACTCAGTAGGGTAGCGCTGATGGTGGAGAGCGCACGACGGGTGCTAGTTCGGTTCAGCCGGTTCAGTCGGTTCAGTTGGTTCATTAGAGATTTCCTTTCAAAATAAATTCAAAATTCAGATAAAAATAAAAAGTCTTTGCGACTAATGCTGTGGAAATGAGAATGAATCAATTGCGACGAAGGCCGAAACCCCACCGATAGGGCAAACCTTCTTGAAAGCTTCAAATAACCGCGCTGAAAAAAAAAAGGTTGCAAGCGAGCGCTCATTGTCGATCCGGTTACCGAAAGGGCGAGACACGCACCCTTCGCGGACATGTGTGTACCATGTGCATACCGCTTCTGTGCAAAAAGAACGTATCATCGAGATCGCAGGTCAGGCGTTTTAGAAACGGCTAGAGAGATCCCTCATTAATAATCCGCGCAACATGCCGCCCGCTAGGCCAATTCTATAGAGCAGTGTCATGGATCAATTACCACGCCATCGTATCTGCGTATTTGGAGACGAAGCCGACTAAGTCTACTACTGCTGCTAGTCGGCCACACGGCAGATACATACTTACTTAGTGGCAGTACCAATCCCTACATACAATGGCAATTCTCAGCGACGCTGGCGAGGCTGGTCTGGACTTCATTCCGCCAATCACTAACTCTGCCGAAGGATCGAGATTGCTGTTCATTGACGATGGATCACCGATGGATCATCAGAAACGATCATCGCCGATAGCGAATAGCTAATGCAAGATGAAACGCCCAGGCGGCACCCAATCTTCTTTTCCCAGCCGGGTGGTAAATTTGTGGGGAGATTTTCCCTTCGAGAACACCGGCTGGAAGAATTCTCGACTCCACATGCGAATTTCGGTGCAACATTAAAACCACCAAGGCATACCGTGGGGAGTCGGCGAGGGCAATAAAGCATCCCCATCCCTCGTCAACGGCAGAAAGGAACGAGGTGAATCGAGGGTCATCCCTGGCTTGGTCGAGACACGGGCAGGAATGCACCATAACACACAACACACCGAGCATGCATCAACTCTCGGCACCGGTTCATCAGAACACGCCGTCAACATCATTATTCATGACTGGGCCTCGAACGGGCGGTTTGGCCCACCGAGCCACACATTAAGTGCCTTCCGTTACTGCGCTCCTTCGTCCTACATTGTGATTCTCTCGGCTTCCGTTTCATTCGCAAAGAATTACTACGGCCGACCTGCCTGTCATGGAACCATACCGGCTTTTGTAAACCTCGAGGGATTTTGTACTCATCATAGCAGAAACTATTACGCTGAGTCTCTGAGCTGAGTAGAAGTACCGTTTTCCGAGATTTGGGTTCTAACACATAGGTATGTCTATAACGCTTACCAATGATGTCACGTCTAGGAAGCCTCACCATGGACTGTAACCGTCATTGCCGTGCACGACGTCAACAGCATGATGATCTGGATATGTTCCTTCTGCTGCGCTCTCCTAGGTCTCTGCATTCCCTGAATTGCCTACGTGTCTGGTCTAACCTTACACTAAGTATACAGTAGTGTTGCTCGCTTTCTACCCGTACAATCCCTTTCCGCCCTCCTTAATAATTGTCTATACAGTCCGTTTGTTTCCCTGCGTAGCACGTAGCACATACTACAGGGCTACCATGCATAAGCACCTAGGGCCGCATCGGGCACCAGGTATAGGAATTAGTCCGCATGATAATTTTCGCGATGGTTGCCGTCAACCGGCCGATCGGCCGACCGTAATCGGCCTTGTGATACATTCTTTGGCACCTTTTAAGATATTATCGCCGACCTGCGACGCATTTATTTGTGTATATATTAGCTCGACTAACGTCGATCCGGTATGTGGCGTCCAGAAGTGAGCCATCCCGCGGCATTATCGGCCGTGGAGGATGCCTTGATGGTTTTCTAGAACGGTCTAAGAAACTAGATGCGTTGACCAGACCGAGACGTCAGCGTTCTAGATTCCGACAGTCCAGCCCAACGAGGTTTAACGGACATGGAACGTTACGTTTGATAATAGAGGAAAGTACCTAAAGTATTCGCAACGATTTTTATTATCATTTCCCCTTGTTTAGGGTTTCGCGATTTAAACACGCCCATACTATCCTATCATGGAAAGTGGTCAAGACACCTTCCGACCGTTCTCGCGGAGGTCAAACTTTATTTCAGCTCGCACCTACTATGTAATATGCATGAACGAATGTGAGCCCCAAAATGGACCTATTCTAGACCTTAATCTCCCTGAGGCTCAAATAATCGTGGGTCAACCCTGCATGAGAGGGACCCATACCCTCGATTGGGCAGAGAAGCCTTCGTTTCATAACCCGCATCGTTAACGTTGGTCTCTTGTGTTGTCTAGCCGATGTGTAACCGTTACAATAAATGATCTTGGCTCCTTATGCGGTGGTCTCTAGGATCATGACAGATGGCCACGCGTCTTCGTGCTTCATGCATGCATCCCGACTAAATAGTGTGCCTAATTCCACGCTGACCTTACCTAGCAGTCAGGCTCCTTCGGGTGTTCTCACCTCGTCCTAGGCCGCATAATCAGATACGCGGGAAGCGAGCAGATATTTGGGTTTTCCCTTTGCGGGGTGTATTGCAACGCCAGCCCTTCCCGGTGGCTTGAAACGGTGCCCGAAATCCTCCCTATAGAAAATCGTGCCCCGTTATCGCGCCACCTCAAAGAGTACCTATATATATGCCCGACTCCTTTAGGCAACCAACCGCCCGTGCAGTACCCGTGCCGTTAAGCGGCGCGAGACTAATCTAGTTCTTGAGCTGGCCGTAGGCTACCGCTGTGGCTAATGCAATAGAACCCGCTAACGGTGAGTCTCCATTGAAGCCATTCCCGTCATTTAAAAACAATAACACAAACAAGACGAAACAAAAGTTAGCGAAACAAAACGAAACAGCGAAACGTAACCAAAAGGAAACCAAAAAAAAATTAAGTATTGCTCGTCTTAAGCCAAGGATACACTTATTCCAGAATAGCAGGGATGATAAATATGGTCCAGCACACACCTCCGGGGTATATGCGAGTAACCGCGGTTCCGTCTAGCATAATCGGACGGAACAACACTCTTCTGATTACAAGGTTGATGCCTCGTATCAATCCGCATTTTCGCCAAAGCGCCCGTTCCGAAACTTCATGCGACATAAAATTCACCGCTGAAATAACTGTATTCGCACACTAGGAGACATTCAGCCTCGCTAGCAAGGACAAGCTGAATATAACGTGTGAACAGGCAAGTCACGAGTGTTATGAATCGGCTGTCTACACAGGTTAGATAGCTCAGATGCAGTTTGAAAGAATTACTATTCTAACACCTGCTAAACCACTTCGACTACTAAATGCAATGGAAACACTCTATGCCGCCATAAGCGGGCAACAAAATGTGAGGATGGCTTGACCTACCTATCGGAAGAAACGGCACTCACCAATCCTTCCAAATCCGTCTCTCCTTATACGCCTCGAGACTCTTCCACTTCTCCACCAGCCTCTGCAGATGATGCACATCGACCACAGGGATGGGCTTCTCCTCCGCCGCGACCTCCTTCTTCCAGCGGCGAACAACCTGCTTCCGCACGGCAGGGAACCGCACGGCTTCGGGAACGGGCAGAGACAGCTCCCGCCGGATCTTGGTGGCGATGACGAAGGCGTCCCGCGACCGTCGCGCGAGCTGCTTCTTCTTCACCAAGCGCGCCGCGTGCTGGCAGATGTGCAGCAGCCGCACGTCCAGACAGTCGCAGTCGACGGTGTGCACGATGGTGATCTCGGTGCGCTCGCCCTCGTGGTGCTTGATCGACATGCCGAAGCACCCCGTCTCCCGGTTCCGGATCATCCACGACTTCCCCTCCATGAGCCACTGCCGCGCCTTGGAGAGGATATCGTCGAACGTCGGGTCTTTCTTGGTCCGCTTCGGCGCAGGTGGCTTTTCGGCCGTGCTGCTGCTGCTGCTGATGGGTCTTTTTCGAGCGCTGGTTGGCTTGGGACCGGGCGCTGGCTGCGGCGCTGCCGGCTTGACTCCTTTTAGTTTCCTAGCTGCTGCAGCTGCTTCTGTTGCCGCCCTCATTTTAGCTGGGTCAAATGGTAGTAGTGGTTTCTTATCCATTACCTTCGCCTCCGTCTTCTTAGCTTCTACTGCTTTGACTTCGATGACTTTAGGTTCTGCCTCTTGTGCACTTATTAGCTCATCGTCTTCTTCAGAATCTGTAACTTCCCATCCTTCCGTGATTTTCTGCTCATCCTCTCCTTTGCGACAAGATTCCTGCATTGACTCTTCACCCTCGTTCATCCATTGGGTTTCTGTTGATTTGATCTTTTCTTCCTTGATACTTAATAATTGGGTTCTGGGTTGTACTTCCATTTTGGCTTGGGTACTCTCCTGAATCTCTGTCGTTTCGAGTCTTAATCGTTCGATTTTTTTTAAGTTGAAACTTTTGGTAGCGTGTGGCTCGTCTTGTTCAAAATCTTTGGTCGTGATGCCATTATATAGGTAAGTGACTATTGTTGCCTGTTTCTTTACGCCTGGATACCAGATGCCTCTGGCTCACTCGATCTAAGAGTCGAGCTGGGAAAGACAAAGGCAAAGATTCAAGTCTATCATGGAAGGTGATTAAATTCTTTGTGATAGTCTTGGTCTCAGGGCGCGAACACTATGCTTTGTAATTTTACTTGTAACAAGACAAGGGCCTTGTTTACGCAGATAATATTGACTGCACCTTCGATAGTCTCGATTCAAGGGTCTTAATTTACCGATGTATAGTATCAATTCTCTTAGTACTCTATTTCATCAAGGAATCGTAACTACCTATACACTTTGTTTGGTATTTTGTGTGGAGGGCGTGTGGGCGATTTTATGATTCAACTTGTACCCGAAGAAGTTGACCCCCGGTGAAGGGGTACCCCGTATTCTTCCCGGCAGTGGAAACATAGATGGCTTTTCCATTGTTCGATACGATAGCCGAAGTAGGCTCCAAAAACATTGAATCCACCCCTCCAGCGAAAACCCCCTGTACGCCTGTAGGTGTGATCTTGTGAAGCGAGGTTGGGGGCGCAGCGATGAAGGCGTTGCCTTCGCTATCGAAGCTAAAACCACCATACGAGGTACCATAGCCATATACCTCTTCATCTAGACGGGCCAGGATCTCGACGTCGCCGGTACTGTTTCCATTTTCATCGATGGGAAAACGGCCGAAGATCCCCTGCGCTTCGTTGGTGAAATAAAGGTGATCGTCTTTGACTTCAAGTCCCTTGATGCCCTTTGCTGTACTGTTCCTTTGGTCGCTCGGTTTCAGTGTCGCATGTTCAAATGCCACACTGACGCCATTACCGACGGCCGTGTTGATGCGCAGGATGCGGCCACCGATTGTATCGGCGGCGAGGATCATGTGTGGGTATTTTGGTAGCGTAGTCATTCCATCTATGCGTCCTGTGTACGGAACTTCTAGGAGTAGCTCCATCGTAACGTTTCCAATAGTTACTTCTGTGTCGACGGTGAAGACATAGATATGTGTGTAGCCCCTGGGCGTGGGTGGGATCGTCGTGCTGCCGGCAACTGCATAGCGTCCGTCAGGGAGCGTGACAAAGGCCGTCAATTCATCGCTGCCCGGAAACGACGTGATAAACTGGGCCGATGGGAATAGGGCCTCAGGGTCAATGTAGTAGAGAGTGTTACTAGTTGATGTACCCAAGAGAAGACAGCCGTTCGAAAGGGAGATTAGGTCTTCGACAGCGGTGGGGTAACTGAACTGGTAGAGCTGCGATACCTCATGCGGTGCTTGCGACGATGAACCCAGCGAAGCCATGAATAAGAGAGCTTGGAAAACCCAATACTTGATGAAGTTCGGAGTTAACAGAGGGATAGCCATCTTACTAAATAGACTATCGCAGTCGGTCTAGTCCAATTGTTGCAGGGTATCTAGGTAGTTAGTGTATGAATGCGGCGTGCTGAAGCTGCCTGAGTGCTGCCTGGGTGCAACCTGGATAAAACAAATCACTTCGCGCACACTTAGATGGTCACGCCACGAGGAATTCATAGCTCCGTCTTACGTTGCACATGAGCGTTGCTATAAGCTCACACGACGTAGATCATAAGAGTGAACAGACCTAGGTAGCTGCTCGGTCGGCCGGGACGTCTTAAAAGAGATTCACTGACTGGTGGGTTCACCCTGTACGAAGGTGCAACCGCGGTGACTTACTCTACCTAAGTATGTAGTGACGACGGAACGAAGCAGAGAGGCAGCGAAGCAGCGATTCTCTCACCGCCAGCTACCTAAGGTATGACATTCCATTCCAAGAAGGACACGATGAATTCTTGGGGAAGTCGCAAGGCGCCAATAAAGACAAGGCTGGTTAATGATCACCTACCTGAGGCAGTCATTGGGGATTTCCTGATGTCGATAGTAAGTGCGACTAGTCGGACTAGGTACGAAGCTAGGAGCTGCGCCCTTGACTTGCGCATATTCCACGCTCCCTCTCTTAAACTAAGTACTTTATTTATCTACAAACATTCTTTAGCCGAGATCCCTACATTGAGCAACGACTCTAAGTAGGTACATTTTAACTAAGCCAACTTGTCTACCTACCTAGGTACTACTTCCTCCTCTAAACTAAAGGTAGCCCGTCCCTCCTTTGATTTCTTCAACCGCTGTCCTACTCTACAAGCACACAAGCGAAAAGGCGGCCCATAGAGGCTTGTGAAGCCTCCCAACCGAATACTAGATTTTCAAGGCGCTAGTGACAAAGTTCTAGAGCGTTGAGGGCTCTAGAAAAGATACGGTAATCAATCTGTTGGACAGTGTGAAATAGTAGGTAATCACTCATATACAGTATCAAAAGTACTGTACTTATGCCGTGCAACCGACCCCTCCGTGGGTGATGCGATGACTTCGTTGACTACATGGCAGCGATTCTACTGCGAGCGCCGTAATCAGTATTGCAATTATCTTGGCTATCACGGTCCTTTAGGTATTACCTCTTTGGCCTGCTGGTTGGAAAGCACAGAAGAATGTCGTTTCTGAATCAGCTAAAAGGGAAGGCCGAAGAACTGAACAGGAAACACAATATCCTGCCCATCGGCCAGAACAGACCGCCCCAAGGCTACGGGGCTCCTCCCCAGTCGCATTATCAACAACAGCAGTATTACCCTGGACAGCAGCCATATTCACCTCAGCCTTACCCTCAGCCTCCACCTCAAGGGCAGTGGCAATGGCAGCAACCACCCCCGGCACACTGGCAATCGCCTCCACCGCCGCCGCCAGAGCAACATTGGCAGCAGCCGGCTCCTCCTCAGCCAAACTACAGCACCCGCCCTGGTGGCCCACCCCCAATCCCATCGCACTCGAAGCCCCCTGCTAGCCCGTCTGCCGAGTCCAGCGGGCCGAGGGTCTACTGGCGCCCGACATTCAACCCGAGCATCCCGGTGTCCCAGGAATTCGACCAGAAGCAGGGACACGGTGAGCCGTGGGGATGGGGCAACAATGAGCTCGAGAACTACACATCAGACGGCTCTAATAGTTTCCACACGCATGACGGCAAGCTCGTTCTCCGCGCCATCTCGCAGTCGCACCACCCGCACCCGGAGGCGCGATATACGTCCGCGCGACTCGTGAGCAGGGCCACTCTCGGCCGTCGGGATGGCTGTCTGACGGCTTGGCTCAGCCTGCCCTGTGCCGAGGGTATCTGGCCGGCGTTCTGGCTGCTCCCGCGCGAACCATTCGTATGGCCGCACGAAGGCGAGGTCGACATTGCTGAGAGCTGGAACGGCGATTGCGAGAACCACTCTTGTCTGCATTGGGGATTCTACAATGCGGAGGATGCGCAGAAGCATCTAGTTCGCGGCACGCATATCCCAGACATGCCACACCGCCCGATTCGCTACGACTTCGTCTGGCAGTGCAGTAGCACCGGCGTTCGGGGGGATGGCAAATCCGAGGGCGGCGGGAGGCTCATGTGGTATATTGATGGGCGGCCGGTCATGAAGAACCTGATGCCTCCTGGAACCAGACCCATCGAAGACTGGACCGTTCTGCTTAATATAGCCATGGGTGGAAATGTGTGCCAGGGGAAAACTCCCCGTGACGGCGCATATGACATGGTTGTCCATAATCTCCAGATGAGCGAGGCGCCGGATGGTGGATGGGCGAGCTTCGACAGTGACTGGCAATCTTGCGTTGATGGTGCCGTGATGTAATATCTACAAATTCTAGGTGAGCTGTCTCATTACGTAGAATCTTAATACTTATCACAAGGGCTGGATTAAGGGCTAGGATATAGACTTGATATGACAATAATATTTTATGGCTTCATAGCCCCTTTATCATCCCTAAGATTCTCCATTCTAGACTTCCTGGGGGTTAAGGTCTCTATATACAGCTTCTCCTTCGGCATTTACGCTAGATCTCTAAATACCTCCATTTAATAGGCATCCGAGACCTATATAGTATAGCTTCATATGTACGATATAGTAATATGACTATGAAAGTCCATTGCCGTCTTGCGCAGGTAGCGGAGTCTTTTGCAGCGCAACGGACGTAACGGGGCCGCACGCAGGTTTCCGTACAACAATATTGGAGACTATCAGATCATTTTACGTGTCTCCGTGGCGAGTCCTACATTACCCCTAACACTTAAACTATGTTCTCTCAAGTTTCATAGCTTAGATTTCCCGTGATATACTGAATGGAGATCGATGCTTCACCTTATGAATGGCAGCCATTTGCTAGGGCTAAGCTAAGGCCGTGTGTCGGAATGTATAAAAACCTGGAGATTTCCGAAAAAGGCAATCTTTCAAGACCACTCGACGCTGCGATATCGGCCCTTCTTCCAAAGCCTCCATTTATACTTATATAGCTCGATGCTCTTTTGGTTTGCCGCCATCAACCATTATTCTTCAGAATAATTAGAAGTGAAATAACATTAGTTTTAAATTGCTTTAGAAGAGAAAAAGATTACATTTGTCCCTTTATCAATCCTTTGTCATTCAACTTGAACCAAACCCCCTTACTAGTCTCGTAAAGCAACCATGCCAGAGCAGTAAGTAGTCCCGAGTATTCCTTGCTATTTGAATGACGGTGTTTGCTCCCGTGAGCTCTCGAATTCCACTACTATTTAGAAAAATAAACAAATGAATTTCATATAAGCTGCATTCAGTAACATATGAATTCTTACAGAAATGTTTATACCCATGGTCATCACGCCTCGGTCGTGAATTCGCACGCACGCCGCACAGCAGCAAACTCGGCGGGGTTTCTAATTCCACATATAAAACCACACTACCGAATCCTCGATGTCGGGTGCGGGCCTGGTTCCATCACCATTGATTGTGAGTGCCCTCAAAGTATTCAACTACCTACTTGGACCATTTCCCGAATTTACGGGCTCTCGATCTGGGGTTATTCGTGAGAGTTCCCCATGCTTTTATAACCGACTCACCCATCACGTCGAAATAGCCGTTACTAACTCCACGAATTACAGTGGCACAGCTTGTGCCGCAAGGATCAGTTATTGGAATCGATAGTTCAGAGGACGTGTTGTCGCAGGCGCGGGAACTAGCTCATGCCCGCGGCGTGGAGGGAAACTTGACGTTTCAGCAACACGACGCCAACGAGCTGCCCTTCGGCGATAGCGAGTTCGATATAGTCTTCTGTCATCAGCTCCTACATCACGTACACAAGCCAGTCGAAATTCTAAAGGAAATGGCCCGTGTGACGCGGGATAAAGGGTTAGTCGCCGCACGAGAAGTCGATTACGGGGCCTTGTCGTGGTACCCTGAGCTTCCGGGGATTCAAAAGTGGGAAGACATCCATATGGCGGTAATGAAATCCAACAATGCCCAGCCGAAAGCAGGTAGATATGTGAAGGCCTGGGCTAGAGAGACCGGGTTTGCGCCTGAGGATATCACATTCACTTGGGATACGTGGAATTATCAAGACGACGAAGCCGTCGTCTGGGCCAAGTCTTGGGCTGATCGTTCACTACACTCATCGTACGCAACTACGTCACTCAAAAAGGGCATCGCTACGCAGGTTAGTACGCTGGTGCCTCTTAATCTCTCTCCTTTGATGTGCCTCACGAGTAGACATCGCCTAATCTCAGGGGTTCTACCCCTGCCACTCCCCTAGACCCTTACATTTCTTAATAATATCTACATTGGATGGTAAATACTGATTCAAATGTTTTAAATAGGAGGATTTGAATTCTATATCTGATACTTGGCGAAAATGGGGTGAAGTCGAGGGCGCATTCATTATTATACCTAATGGCCAGATCTTGTGTCGCGTATCGTAATCGGGTTGAGATCTGAGTATGATAATAATGAGAAACATTCGATGTTGAACGACTTGGAGTAATAGCATCCATATACGTCTATGGAGAAAGGTGGAGTATCTGCTCTCTTCTATCTTAACGCTATTGATGAAATAAAAAGGAAATGGGGTGACAGTTGATTTTGAAATAATTCAATTCCTCGAGCCTCTCTGGTCATTAGCTATCTTGGTAACCAATTGATGCGATCCAGAGTGGAATGAATCTAGCTATATACAATTGAATAGGATGCTCGGCCATGGAACTCCTAGTTCATAACATATCCATATAATCTATATGCATGAATGCACGAATGCAATACAAAGCCACGAGTCTACAGATTTCATCAAGACTCTGTTCAACTCAAAGAGTCCGTTTAAGCACCAGTAGCACTGGCGGGAGGAGCCGAGCCCGATGCACCTGATGGCACTGTGCCGTTGCCGCCATCGTCTCCAGGTCCGACAGTGTAGCCGGTAGAGTGGCCGCCATCCTGATCATAATACGCGGCAATACCGTAATATGAGTCCTACAGCACTGAGTCAGTAATTGCTATTTCGAGCGTGATATAGATGGTGTCACGTGTTGGAGGCTTCTAAAGCACGAATTCAACACGAAAAAGGAGTCTTTCTACTATAATATCGGCTAGCAGAGGACAAAGCATGTACACTTACCGTGGTGTAGTCGGCCGAGCCGTTGATACCAATCTGGATCCAAGCGAACAGACCATCTTCAATGCTATCACCAAGGTAGACGAACTGCGGGATAGGGTCGAAGTTCTCATCGGCTTGAAGTACGGACCACATGTCCTCATCGTTGATAGTCAACTCTTGTGTATTCTCGGTGTACGGGTAGGTTGTCTCGACCTCGGCGCGCAGGTCATCTGGGTAGAATAATTGTCCGATGTGTGCCACAGGAGCCCCCCAAACGGAGATGGTGCCGTTTGACTGCACACTAGCGTTGGTATGCGCAAGCTATAGTTCACTAGAGTCAGTAATTGCTCTTTCAGAACAGTAGGCACCTTTGTGTAGAGTTCTGCAAACTGCGTTGCCCTAACGCAGGGGTTTTGCCTCCACGAGCAGCCAAAATAAGACAGGGTAGCTCACCAGGTGTGTGTGTGGTGCACGGCCGACGTAGTGTCCAGGGAACTAACGGATATTATTAGCTTGGGATGAGTCTAAACATTCTGAGGGAGCCTTACGATAGTTTCAAAGCTGGCGACACCATCGAAGTCAGTCAACTGGATGCCACGGAGGAAAGTCGTGTTTAGGCCGCCCTGGCCAGACTCGACACCGGCGTAGACGCCCGTTGCATTGCAGTTCCAGATATCGATTGCCATGGAAGGAATTGGCTCGCACGTGTTGACGTCGATGTATTGTACTTCGAGGAAAAGGTCGACACCGTCTGAGAACTCAGCCTCCTTAACATTCGATCTCAACTTCTCTCCCACGACGTAATAAGGTCCGTCGGTGACGTAAGGGGCCAAAATGCAGCTGGTATTGGCACTGAAGACTTCTTCGAGAGGCGTGAACATATCGTACGAGACTGAGCTAGTCAAGTTGTGGTTGATTTCTTCATAGGCCTCCAAGTCCTCGAGCGTTCGCTTGCCCTTCTTGGCTTCTGGTGAGTTTTAGCAATGCTGATCACGCCCTTTGATTTCATTGACAGTGTATTATGACCTACGGGTCTTGATACCACGCTTCTGGCGGATGTTCTTAACCGCTTCGGCACGGCGTTGAATTGCTCGGGCCTTGAGGGCCTGTGAGGCGGCCGAGTTGGAGCAGGATCCGAGAGAGCGAGCACCGATAGCGGCGGCGTTGTCTCGGGCAAGGAGCTCACGCTTCATTTTAACATGGTCGTGAGACTCGCCTGGATGAGCGGTGGCGAAACCAGCTAGGAGAGAGGCCGAAGCCAGAGCCAAAGCAGAGAAAGCAACCATCTTGTCAAGATGAGGAGGGCTGGAGCTGAACTGATGACAAAGGGGTAACAGGGGTGACAAAGCCGGACAGTGATCAGTTCACAATCAGGATGAGGAGGGAGGTAATATAGGTTTCGGAAGGTCGGTCGTCGACCTTATATATCAATACCCATAGCTACATTCCGTCAGTCGCGCTACCGACACAATCGAACGCCCTCGTGAATTCTTTCCCCACACTACTCTAAGCCTCGAAAGTTGCATGGACAGAAAGAGGCTAAGACCCTCAGACACATCATCGCCCACGTACAATGGGGGATTCCTTGCCATCCTGTTATTTCTCTAGTCATTTTGATACGTCAGTCGGGTAGGTCCACAAACACACGCATATTCGGGCAGGGTATTATGTAAATTAGATAAACGGTCATATCAGACACGCGCCAGCGGTCTAGTCGTCAGCCATTCACGCGGATACCATGTCTGAATCGGGATGCCGCCCGGCTTCTCTTGGCGGGAGGACCCAGAAAGAGCCCCAAAGCTAGCGTCGGGATGTGGGAGGTGGGTTTTCACGCTGACGCGTTCTCGTCGTCCCACCACTCTAAGTCGAGGCATTGCAAATGAGGATCGTGCCACACGGCAAGCGTACAATGACTACAGTCAACTACAGTAGAGCAGCCGAGCCTTGAAGTGACTCAGTCACGTCATAGTATCCTTATTCGCGAGAATGTAAAGATAAGATCCTTGAGTGCACACGCAAAACAAACCCACTAAAAGTTTTCGAAACATTTACCGGGGCTAAGAATACGTAGTAGCATTATACTAGTTGCGGGGTGCAAATTGGACTAAGTGAGCGGGCATACAGTTGTCATGAAGAGACCCCTTAAGCTTCACATATCTCAAAGCCCCTTCTAATTAGCCATGCCTTGTTGAGTGGGTGCCCATTCGCCTAGTTTAGGTAGTTTGACATCTCCACTACTCTATCTTCCCTGTGCAAATCTCCTGCATTGCCCAAATGGTTGGGGCTTGGGTATAAACAGGGTAGCCACTCTACCATAAGTTAACGTCTCAATATGCATTAGTACAATCCAGGGCTACATACGCGTCCAACCAAGTTTCTGGGCCATGATAAAAAAGGAATGTCGGTATGTTTTGAGAGTAGCCAATTAAAGTGACTTGAATGACCCAGACCTAGACCAGGAGCGAAAGTTTTACCAATTAGGTTGCCCGTGTTTACTCTCATGCGTTGCTTCCTAGACACGTGGGCGGTTCTAGAAGCCCCAGTCCCATCCGATGGTAATATCTGATAACAGGCCTTGTAGCTTTTCATCGATGCCGATCTATGATAGCCAGGTTAAGATTTAGAACTCGGCTATTATCATATCGGATGATCTGAATTACGATAGATGTGATTGGTGGGGGAATAGCTGAGCAACCATTTCTCACTTCAGAACAGAACGAAGTGAAATAGTCTTTCACGGCCATCATGTGGAACAACACAAATCAAGCTCCAGAAGAGAATCAAAGTGGAATAAACGCCTGTAATATTCAAAAAGGCAAAAATGAGGAGGTTTGAAATAAACTACGTTGTTCGAGAATAGGTTGAAAAGTACACCTAATTACTGGGTTCGGCGACGCGTAATTCACTGGAGTCTGTGAGGCAAATCAGCGTGTACCTGAGTTACCTCAGTCGTCTTCTCTTGTACGCTACCCTACCGTAATAACTCGAGAGACATTGTAGCGCACGATATACAAGGGTCGGTGAAAGAACGAGCCAGAATCCTTTGCGCAACAATCAATAATAGCCCAACCTTATTTACGTCCTCGGCAACACCATCCATAGAAAGATACAATCACGATACTGGTCACTTCATGAAGTGTTGTAGAATTTGGATACTCACGTTGGGATCCCCCATGATAGTCAAGGCGTCAGACATTATAAATACGACAATGGCATGATTGTCAGGGTTGTCTGTCCCAGAGTGAATGGAATAGCCTACGCAGTCACATAGCAGGTAGGTAGAAGGGGCCAGTAGCCATAGGATGTATTGGTCAACATAGCCCCTAGCCCTTCCAACTGCTAGTTGGGAGGGATAGCCTGTATATATAGACCCAGCCTGATAGGTACACACTAGGGTGTCACCTATTCACCTGACAATGATGTTGCAAGTGAACGATTATAAGGGATGAGAATGCGGTGAAGGGCTCTTGCGTGACACCTGATCCCATTTAAACGAGAGAGCCCTAGCTTTCGTTATAACTGTAAAGGTATAAAGATGCCACGGAAATCTGAGACGAGTCCTTTTTATACTGCTTGGCCTCATGCACTATATAAGCTTGGATCATCTCGCTACCGTCTAGGCTTCATAAAACATATCACCTTGAGAATAAATGATAACAGCCATTTCGCTTTCCTTCTCTTAACCCGATTTGATCTGGTTAAAAAGCTTTGGCATTACTTTCTGTAAAGATATGTAGTCTTTAGAAGGAAGTTGAGTCATAAGCAGGGCACTAGTAGGCAGTAGTATAGTGTAGAAGCTGATAGCTAATACTGATTGTCGAGTCTTCCCCAATAATCACATGAGGGAACTAGACTCTTATATAGAAAATACCAAGTAACGTTTATACAAAAGGGTTCCTTCTAGCCCCTTGCGACCCTCATTAATCCCTGGCATATTTTTTCTTAAGCCTCATACTTTAAAAATGATCCACATCTCATGGACTTCAACTTTTTTTTGTATCATCTTCACTATCCTCGCACTCTTGGAGATTATAATTATCTCTTATTGATAATTAGGAAGCTACTCTTTATAGCATCGCTCACACTATCTATCTAGGTGTCTTCCTGGAGAATCATTGGAGCCGTGATGTTATTGGTTAAGCTAGCAATGAAAGATCTTAAAAAAAGGGCTGTCAAGCGCAGCTGTACGCCAGCGGCGGCCGAGCGGGCACTCTGCGGCTATAGGGAGTAGGCAGCAAGGTACCGTAAGGTAATAAAACCGATTTTCGGGTTGAATGCTTCAGTTTTCACTCCAATTCCCGGTCACCGTAACGCCAGTTTGGTTCTAGATCGGCGATAACTATAGAGTTTTCCCAATAGGCTGTCGATGAAACGGCCCAAAGCATGGTTTACGGCGAATATCCGCCAAACGACAGCTGAGTGGCTGTTCACTCGTTAATATCATGATCTTAATTTTGTATAAGAGTTATATAAACACTAGTGATAGCTTCTATGTAGCATCTCATTTTCAGTAGCGCAGTTATTACTGAAGTAGGCGAGAATTGGCTGTACATTCCCATACAACAAACCCAAGAAGTATGCAACTAGGAATACTAACCAATTAATTTAAACAAGCTGATGATTGGCTATAGGTGTAAATGTGTGAGCATTGAAGTACATCCAATACCGTGAATGAAGCGAAAAGGGGGCTAGCTTAGCCACTAAGTGACCAAGTCAACACACGTGGGGATAAAACGAGGGGTATTATGAGATACAGAACTAGAGATAACACATCAATCGCGATGACGTTACTCAGTTGAATTCAATTGCATGTCTTTTCGATCAAGAGGTTCCTCAATAGTTTGACTGTCGAAATACCCTCAGAAGTGTAAGTTCGGCCCATCTCCTGGGTGTAAGAAGGAGCCTTTTTGGGCGCGCTCCCACTTGGCTTACTTCAGCATTTAAGTGTATAGGCCTTAAAGTGATTATAGAATCGTCTATTATATAGCCACTTTTGGCTTTATAAAATCATCTCGAGGATTCCTATTGGCTTCAGCTAATCTGCTTTCAATCTACCCTTGCCAATTAATCGCGCATTATTAGTCTTTGCCTTAGATCGTACCGAGTTTTTAGGGCTGAGATCGCCGAGAACTCAACTAAACCGTGATGTTACCCCAGGCATGGATATTACAATAGTCTGGTTCACCAGCGGGCTTTTGAGAATTCAATCCTAACCTTCCGGGATCGCATGCGCGAACTTGATTATCACTTCTCCCTAAGTTAGATAGTAGATAGGGTAGTAAAAATGTTAACATTACCTAATTCTTGCAGAGTCTTTGTCGAGGGGGAGCTTTTCGTGCATTTACCCGGCGATCCTGTAGAAAGTGGGTACGGTCATTATAGGTATAAGAGCTGGATGATCTTCCAGCCCAAGTTGGAATATCGGGTTCGCGTGAAGCGTATACTATCACCGCTGATGAAATTGGGAAGTTGAAATGGCCAATAATTTGACTACTGTCCTATGCACATCATGATAGAGACCCGCGAAGTCAAGGGAAATAGGGCAGAAATTCCGAAACTTTCGGAGCACTAACGGGGAGCGGAGGGAAGAGGCAGAGATGCGATCATTTACGACGGAAGCTTGGGCTCCGAACCAAGGTCTTTAAATATTGCGGCTTCGCTCCATGTCCTAAAGTTGCATCGCCTCGTCAATCACGCATACCTGTAACTCTTGTCGGTTGAGGAATAGTGACCCGTGAAAATGTTTGGCAAAACCGCTGCTTTGGCTTTAGCCCTCCTCCCCTTCTCCCTGGGCCAGATCTCTTCGGACTTTGAGAGCGGATGGGATCAAACGGCATGGCCGACCTACGCCGTCGACTGTAACCAAGGAGGCAAGGTCACGCTTGACAGCACGACAGCGCACAGCGGTAAAAACTCCATTCGCGTGGACGGGGCAGGCGGCTACTGCGGCCACATTTTCTTCGGCACGACAAAAGTACCCAGCGGCGACGTTTACGTCAGGACATACTTGTAAGTTCTAGTAACGAAGGAGCATAGAAAAGAAGGCGGTGTCAAATTAAGCAATTGAGTAATAATACTGATATTACTCTCTCCTTTTAGAAAAGCCTCTAAGGCCCTCACTGATTCCCACGTCTCCTTTATCACCATGCCGGATTCCGCGCAAGGCAGCAACAAGCACCTTCGCATCGGCGGGCAGAGCAAGATTCTCATGTACAACCGCGAATCAGACGACGCGACACTCCCGGATCTCTCCCCGCAGGGTATTGCGACTTCCACCGCCATCCCCACTGGCACATGGCAGTGCTTTGAATATCACTTGGGCACTGACGGGACTATCGAGACCTGGTTGAATAACAGCACCGTTGCCGGCGTTACTGTGACGAAGAGCACGACCAACCCCAACGCCGCCCAGTGGACAAGAAGCAGCTTCGTCCCGAAGATCACTGCTGTTTACTTTGGTTGGGAGTCGTATGGTGGCGACACCAACACCTTCTGGTACGATGACGTTGTGGTTAGCTCGACCCGCGTCGGGTGCTAGTCAGGTTCCTCATGTATCAACCCTACCGGCATTATAAGCAATAAAAAAACATAAAGGGAAATATAGTTCCGTGAGCTTGGGGCCGCTATCCAGCCGCCAAGCCTTCAAGCAAACCCTCAGCTTCCGTGATTGATGATTTCCTGTTCCTCATTCGGTCTTAAGTACATACTCAGCATCCCCCTACAGGGGGGTTGAGTCATCAGATGGTGTACATACTTGGCTTCGAAATGCTAATCGATCCTATCCTGTTCGCACTAGCTAGATGGGCAACTTAGAATCACCAGGTCCTTGGCAAGCAAGTGTAAATACCTATCAAAACGACTTGGCTTAAAGCTTATCTTGTATAAAGTTTTAGTGAGTGAGGTGCTTGTACTCGATGCTATACGTAGTAGGCTTGGCTTTGTGGGGACGTAGGTCTTGGGTAGATTTCTTGATATCGTGCATGTGCCTGAAAGCTGAGCCACTCTTAGCCTCTTGGAAGTCGCCGTTGTAGGTAACTAGTAGTATAAGAAACATGGAACGAAACTTATTGCTCACCTCACAGCATTTTTAATCCCATGCCTAGAACTATCTCTGTCGCGAGCTTGAACAGTTATTATGGACGTATAAGATGACCTTTTCGACACTAAAGAAGTAGGTGTTGATAAGATATCTTCGGGTGTCGGTCAGGCGATCATTCTTTACCTTCTTGATTGCAATACAACGACTCAGGCACGACACGTATTATTGGCTGTCTATATCCTTCTTGTTCTTATTAACGCATTTAGCGATGTGAGATGGTCCATCGTTCGGAGCCTGTCATTAATTTTACTTTGGTTCTGCTTTTATAACAAGGGAGATTTCTCCTTGATATCACTTCATGGTGCTTATCTCATCACAAAGATGACCCTCATGACGCTCGGGAATGCTTCTCTCTGGGTGACAATACCAGGGGTGCGGTTCGACGCTTGGTCTATCGTAATGGGCAACCTCGAGCTTGCAGCATATATCCTTTCGTGGGCAGGTCTCGTGTTAGCAGGTGGGATTATTGAGTACTGCACACGTCCTTTCCGAAGGTTATCTGCTTTTCACTAAGCCGTCATCGCAACCATAGTTGTACAGATAATGGTACTTGGCATTGATAAGACGACATCATCGACTAGGCTACGGGAGGTGCCACGCCATAGCCTTGACAACGAGCAGCAAGCCTCCGAAACTGAGATGGACAATAATAGAGCATCGATGTATGAAAAGAGCAGAGAAGTATCCTCTAGAAAAATTATCCGATTGATAAGGCTGTTACCTCTGACCGATGGCGAGAGGATACGTTGTGAGATTGTGAACCGCGACTTGGACAAGGCATCGGGTGATTACGAAGCAGTATCCTATACTTGGGGTGACATGAAGGAGCAGGCTGTCATTGATATAGATGGTCGGCCAATTCGCATTTCACGGAAAGTTTCCGAAATGTTGCGAGTGCTTCGATATACTTGGAAAGCACGGATGTTGTGGATCGATAATATTTGTATCAACCAAGTCGATATAAATTGAGAAGTCTCACCAAATCACCCTGATGAGACACATCTATTACCGCGCTGTCAGTGTAATCATTTGGCTCGATCCTTCGCCTGACACAACTATTGCAATTGATCTAGTGATTGAAATTTCTCTGTCGCGGGGACTCACTGGCGTGCAAGGAGCGCATCTATATGGACAACGAGACCAGCAGTATCGTCTATTGGCGCTTGCCCGACTCATAGGGAATGAATATTTCAACAGGCTCTGGGTGGTGCAGGAGATTGCGTCAGCTCGGAAAATCCAAGTTCTTTGCGGTGATAAGTCGATCCGATGGGACGATCTGGCCTTCGTTCTGAGGTTCATGGGAAATCCCGAGATGCTCCGCTCTCTTCAGCGCACTGAGGAGATGGGAGTGGTCGCATGCGATCAAGATAGCCTGCGCCACGCGAACACTATACTTACCACGAAAATGTCTGTATCGAGTGGTATTTCGTCTAGCCTAGCCGTTGTACTTTGCAACTTCCGCAGTCTGAAGTGCAAGGACCCTCGTGATAAGGTCTTCGGTATCTTAGGGTTGGTTCGCAGCACTGATCATCCCCTAATGCACCCAGACTACAATAAATCTGAAATCCAAGTCTACAAAGACGTTGCTAAATACGTTTTCACAGTTGAAAACACTTCGAGAAACCTCTTGGCACTACCATTCGCAGGAGTAGGCCACTGTCGGCGGTTGCAAGAACTGCCATCTTAGGTGCCGGATTGGGCATCGAATGTGCGTAGAAAACGGGTTGAAGGGGATGACGAAAACCAGGTAGACGATGTGCTGAGCCCCAACCAATGTACGTTTTCCTACCTCATTCAACCGTTGAGCAACTATGGTAACAATACCGATATAATGGAGCCAAATGAGTCTGACTTCAAGCCAACAAGCGTGAGGCTTGGTTACCAAGCGGCTCTCGACACTAGAGTAGAGATCAGCCTAGTTGGTGAGGAGGTACTGGGCATTCGAGGCTTTGTTGTCGACGAGATCCAAAGCCTCACTTCTATGTTTGATATTCCATTTGATGATACGATGAGAATATCGCATACTATCATGACTCTTGCGATGCCGGGTTGGTTCGAGGAAGCCGAGGCACTAGCTATAACGGTCCCAACCCCCTACCCGACAGGTCAACCTATTGAAGAAGTAGTATGGCGCACGATGATAGGAGACCGACTGCTAGAGGCAGAGGATTCTCAGCTAGTGCGCCCGGCACCTGACCACTATGGCCGAGTATACCGGGACTATAAACATGCCGGCATAGGTCTGAGACGGGCTTGCTCATTGCTGAACATGGAAATAGTTTCTGAAATGCGAGATATTTGGCAGGAGATATTCACTCAAACAATTGGAGGTGGATCTGTATTCAAGGTACTGGTGGAAGTGCTTTGTGGCAGGTCTGGTCACAACAACGTATGGAAGCTGATAAGCAAAAGGACGAAGTTTGCCAACAATGATACGTTACGACCCGAGTTTCCCCAGGGATCCGGCGATAATCAATTCTGGGCCGAGCGGCTCGAAGAGTTATGTGAGGATGAAGAGACGAAACACCTTGCCACAGACATGATTGGACTGTTCGGATTGTTCTTACCAGAGAAATCGTCCAATGTCTCGGACGAATCAAGGGGTGACCCTGTCCATTATCCGCGGGAGGGTGGTAACACGGAAGCTGCCGAGACGGACCTCGACCAACTCGCCAAGTTGGCACCCGCCGTCTCTCGATTTCCGGAAGGACTGCGGCTAAGCTTCGAGAGGAGATTGTGTGTCACGAAGAACGGCTACATCGGCTTGGTTCCTCCGCTAACTCGCGTGGGAGACGTCGTGAGCATCTTCCACGGCGGAGATGCCCCATACCTCGTAAGATCCGAGACGAACCCGGCCGTCGGGAAAGAAATAGGGGTCCTCCGCTGTCGGCTGGTTGGGGAATGCTACATGCATGGGATGATGGACGGAGAAATGGTACGGCCAGAGCCAGAGAGGACGTCGCTATGGTTCCATCTGACATAAACCTGAACATACGACCTCGACCTTGACCTCGACCTCGTACTCGACCTCGTAGCTCTGTTGTTACCTAGTAAAGCTAGCTCATAAATAAATCAGAAAAAGCTGTGTGTGTAATAAGACCCCATTTGATGCTTCGTCTTACAAGGTGCTAAGAAATGCAGTTAGGTAAGTACCTACCTATTAGGTGGCGTATTTATAGGTACTTCCGTGAACGAAGGCGCCAATGCCTGTTAGCTGCCCAGGATATATAAGAAGGTGCCTAACGCAATATAAGTCCTGGAGTAGGTAAGTGCCCATGATAGATCTCTACGCTAAGGCAGCTACTACCTTACCTTGTAGTAGGTATCCACTACCTCGGTAGGCTAAGTGATACCTAGGTACTGAGTGGACTGGTATAGCTTTCTCTAGTGCAGGCCCTGCGATAGGTACAGGCTCTGACACCCCTCACCCCGCAACAACAACAGAGCACCCACCCCCTTCTCCCCTCTCTCCCCCATCCAATCTGCTAACCCTCCCGACCTGGGTGTCTCGTGCATCACTGCATCGGCAGACCGAGCTACCCTCTTTTTTCCCAGGACACACCTGACGCCAATCCAGTCACACGCCTCGGTGAAGCTTAGTACCAGCAACAACACAGCCATAAAAAAAAAGGGGGGTGGCCTCCCACCAACAGAGTGTTGCGGCTTGGTGCGTGTGTACGTGTGTCCAGGCTAGTCATAGGCGAAAGGCGAAAGGCGAAGGCGGAGGCGGAGGCCACGATGGATGCGTCCGACACCACAAAGCCAGCTCCTACAGCGAGTGCGAGGGCTCACGAGCCACCCAACGTCCCCAAGCCCCGCGTCGGGCTAGGTCCAGGTCCAGGTCCGGGGCCTGCCATGTCCTCCGCATCGTCGCCGCTCGCTGCCAGACCTGGCCCCGAGCTGCCCTTCGTCCAGCCCTCGTCGTACCTGCGGCCCAGTTCTCGTAGTCACCCGATCCCTTCTGTCGCCCCCCCTCCAATGATGAGTCCCATTGATGAAGAGCAGATGCAAGGCCTGGTGAGTCGTGCTCCCAATTCCCTTCCAATCTACGCCCATCGGTGCATGCGCCCACATGAGAACCTGAGCCTTAGCTGGAGCTGGAGCTTGAATTTTATGTTGGGCTTCAGTTTCTGTCCGTCCGTCCTTGTGCTGCTGGCCAGACTTGCAAGGTCCTTCGTGACTGGAATAGAGATGAATACAAGTTGTCACTGCTAAACTAGGGTACATTGACACCTAAAACTGACAACTCGTTCTTGGTGTTTTAGCAAGGCTTGCGTGACTTTCTCCGTGTTAGAACTAGTTATGATGTCCTGCCACTTTCTTTTCGTCTCATCGTCCTCGACAACGATCTGCTCATCAAGAAGAGCTTAAACATTCTCACTCAGAATGGTATGCACGATAAACCCCTCCCCTTCTCAGCGACTAGTTATACTACAATCCCTGCTGACCGGGTCGCATGGCAGGAATCGTATCAGCACCAGTTTGGGATTCACAACAGTCCAAGTTTGCCGGGATATTGACAGCCACGGATTACATCAACCTGATTCAATACTACTGCCAATTCCCGGAGCATATTGACAATCTTGATAAGTTTCGTTTAAGTAGCCTTCGCGGTACGGCCCCACCAAACAGTCCGTGGCTACGCGGAGTAAGATACGCCCAAGTAACCTGTTGGCTGATTAAATCCCCTCCTTTTAGATATCGAGAGAGCCATTGGCGTCCTTCCTATCGAAACCGTTTCCGTCCACCCGTCTAGACCACTGTATGAAGCTTGTAGCCGTATGCTTAAGACGCGAGCACGCCGTATACCCTTGGTCGACATCGATGATGAAACGGGCAGGGAGACTGTCGTTAGTGTCATTACTCAGTACCGTATCCTCAAATTTATCGCTGTCAACACCGAGCAGTATACGTCTCTCCTGAAGAAAACGGTTCGTGAGATTAATCTGGGAACATACACGAATATCCAGACGGGGACCATGACACAGTCGGTCCTAGAGATTATCAATGCAATGGTCACAAATAATATCTCGGCCGTACCCATCGTTGATAAGAACAATGTTGTGCTCAATGTCTTCGAGGCCATCGACGTAATACCGATCATCAAGGCCGGCGTGGTCGAGGAGCTTCACATAAACGTGGGCGAGGCATTGTCCAAGAGAGGGGAGGATTTCGGAGGCATATTCACTTGCCAGGAAGACGATCGTCTCGACTCGATATTTGTAACGTTGCGTCAGTCGAGGGTGCACAGACTTGTAGTGATTGATGACAATTGGCATTTAAAGGGAGTAATCTCCTTGTCGGATATACTCAAATATGTTCTATTTTACGGGGATAAGACGGAATATTTCCCTTCTTCTTAACGACGCGACGACTCACCATGAACCCCTAGCCTTCTCGGAGAATATTTGGGCCAATGCTTGGGATATTTATTGCAGGTACTAAGGGGAGTCTGGTTTCGGAGGTTGGGAAAGGGAGGGGCATTGCAATGGTGTACGGAGTTAACAAGATGGACCAACTCTCTGGGATTTCTATAGAACTTTTGGCCCTGTCGTGTTGGAGCACTCGCCTCATACAATTATTCGGAAACATTAGCTTATTCTCATCCTTCATGGCAGTCAGGAAACAGGGGAGGCTCATGATGAAACTATTATAGTCTCGAAATTGATATATCGAACGACAATCTCATGTCACAACCACACTCAATTATATCAGTCTCTAAATGGACAAAGCTATTAGATTAAAACTTGCCAGCAGCTTTAGAATCCAAAGTTATTTTTGCGTCAAGTCCATAATATCGATCTGCCAATGGGGCCTGCTGGAAGTCCTCGTGCCTCCCTCCATTCTTTAAGTAATCATGTTTGTTGAACTTATAATGTTGCAGAGTGATCGGTTGAGCCGGGCGATTATTGCAGTCAGCTACTGCCAACATGCAGGTCATGAAGACAGTAAAGAGGTGACGACGCCGTATGGGAGGAGCTCCTGCTTGGCTGAGGAAGAAAGCAGATGCCGTCCTGGCCGGGTCAAACCAATCCATTTCGTCGTTAGCCAGCCATCTAAATATGCTCTATATAAAAAGCCCACCCTCTCATATTCCTCTAAGTATACTATCCATTCTCGAAGTAGTACCGCTTGGGATTCACGCTATCATATGTCACCTCGTCATTATCATCAAGACCATTCCATGGTTCCTACAAAGGGGAAGGAGAAAGAGCCAGTGGCTGCGACATGGCCGACGATTTCGAACTCACACAATGCTTCCCTCGCGAAATCAACACATAGGCCAAATGTATCTCAGTCGATTCTCACACGGTCCCAGACGTCAAACAACCCTTCGTTTGTTGAGAACAAACCGCGTAGCGAGAAACATAGCAGCAATACTTGGACATCTTCTAGCGATAATCCGGATTTGCTTTCGGATGAGGAAGCAAAAGACGACCGAGAGCGGTTCGTTGTGGAATACAATCGACTTGCACAGCGGGTAATTATCAATCCAATCTCTTAGTAGGTTAGCTAAGTAAGTAGCTGACAGGCGGCTTAGCATGGCCTTCGCCCTCTTGTCCCCGGAGACTTCTCACCCTCAATTGTAGGTTATGGCAGTGTATTTATTGGACGGAAGCTCATTTTGATTTAGGATACCAATGGCTCACTTAAAAGCCGTCAAAGCAGTTGGATTTCCAAGATGCTACGACAGGCCTCGGAACAGTCAGAGCAGACGACTGCGAAGCCTGACAAGCTCGGACACAACAAGCGGGACGCATTGAAAAACCGGGATCTGAAGGGCCTTGTTAGGCTTTGTGGCAAGAGTCCTCTTTTCTTACCTACAGACTACGCCCCTTTCTCCTTGACTTTGCCTACCTGTTTTCGGGCACTCGCACAGGCTCTGATTCAACATGGTAATGTTTTTATTTCCTTTGCCTCGGTGTACTGTCCGTGAGCTCATTTCTTGTACTGATACTTGGTACAGCCGACACCAAGGGAATTTTTCGAGTGCCAGGCTCTACACGGGTTATTAATGCCTTGTACGAATATTACTGCATGGATGGCGATACCGACGCTGTATCGAGCACAACACGGTGTCCAACGTTACCAACTCATATCAGGTGTAATACTCATGATATTGCAAGTACGTTCAAGCGGTTTTTGGCAGGGTTGCCGGGCGGCATTTTGGGCTCATTGTCACTATTCGATGCACTGGTTGCCATTCACACCCAGTTACAAGGTGACGCGGAGTTGCACCGGACCAAGGAAAGCAAGCTCCGCGCTCGTCTCATCGCGCTCGCCATTGGAACCGTGAAATCTCAATACCAAAGAGAACTCATATGTGCCGTATTCGGTCTCCTATGCCTTGTAGGCCGGATCGCTGAAAATGCCCCTCGAGAAGATGAGAGCGGTCATCCACTTCCGACTACAGATTTGATGGGCTACAATGCTTTGGGTATTGTGTTTGGGCCGCTTCTGGTAGGCAATTTAATTAATGATTACAGCATGAAAGTGGCAGATCCTTCAGCCGGGCTGGTTCTGCTACCTGTCTCGCCACCGAGGTCGAGAAAGGAGAGGCACAAACATAAGCACAGGCACAGACATAGGCATAGTCATAGGCACGCGAGGAAGCATGCGCCTATCGCAGCCCCGTCTCTTAGTGTAGACAAGATATACATTGCGAACAGCATTACTGAGATGCTCATCATCCACTGGAGAGAGGTGGTACGCCAAATACGGAATACAGGGTCTGTAAAAAATGGACGCAATGCCTCAAGTCGTCTAGAACGCCAAGGGACACTACGAAATAGTGTGTCAGCATCTATTCCTCGAAGTCTCTCCCCCCCAAACGCATCTCATTTGGATTATAGTCACTCGAGAAGTGTCTCCCCTGCTACAGTTAGTCCAACATCGACGTCAGGTAAGACACCAGTTTGTCCCATTACGTAGGTATTTACTTAAGGGTATATTTAGGAATGAAGCCTTTGAGCAATAGGGGTCAACAAGCCCATGGACTTGATCCATCAACTCCACATTCAAGGCCGGCTAGTAGTATCTCGAGCTCAGGGTCAACACATAGACATCCGACGAAAGCTATTCCGCATTTACTATCTCCAACCATAGAAGAAAGCACGTCTCCTCGTATCGACACACCAAACTCTAGCTACAACTATAGGAGCGCTAAAGAGAATGACGCTAATGACTTCGGCCAAAACGCTTATTCCATTCCCTTAGATATGCACACCAGCCAAGTTCACGATAGTAGCTCCGCGGGAACTGTTAATAGGCATGGAAATATCGGGAAAGCAATTTCTGGAGCAGACACTATTATCCCACACACCGCTGCATCAACAGGGACAGGGATATCCGAACCACCGCTATCGCCATCTCTCACACAGCAAAATAGAACGCCAAGCACACCTTGTTTGGATTTGGTCCTTGTGAGTTCAGACCAAGCAACGGATACAGTAGCTTTCAAAGCGACTTCAAGTCCCAATACCAAAACTAGACCAACGAATTCGGGGTTAGGTTCGCCGATTACTCAGGCAATTCCTCGACTACAGCATAGTCTAGCGATTCCAAGTCTCAAGGCTCCCGAGGAAACGATGCCGTGTAATTCTCAAATGGGAACGTGTCCACATTCAAATTGTACGGTTAAGCAAAAGACGAGTCTGAATCTGGCCCAAATTACTGAGAAGATTGCAGTTCCAGGGAAAATATCTCGTTTAGCGGCACAACTCTACGATAATTACCATGATGGCGATCTTGGCAATAGACAGCTACAACAGTCCGCCACAGCTCCGAATTTGCATAAGGTTGGAAACCCGATACTAATGGGATGGCCAGACTCAGTACATGTAACCTCCGGAAATCCAGCCAAGAATAATCCTAGTAGTGAAAAGTTGGCAAGTCCCGCAGATCAATGGAGAAACCTCATGGCATCTAGCAAAGCTAGCACTGAGTCCTTGGCTAAATCAGCAAAAGAACGACGGCTGAAACGTAGTTCTGGTCATATACCGTCTCGTCAGAGTCGAGACGCATCCGTCCCAGCAGACTCTGGGCCTACGGCGTCTGAGTGGAAGGCACAATCAACGCAAAAAGGGTGCGAACCAAGAGAAACGTTGACAATGGAAAAGTCTGAAAGGCAGGGTACCATGGAAGACAGACCGCAATCCACGCACCCAGTCTCGGAAACTCGTGGGAAGAATTGCTCTTCAAACAAATATTCTACTAACACTTGTTATAGAGGGGGTTCACATCGCTCAACCTCTAAGCCTATGCCTGGCGCTGTAAAGGCTATGGCGGCCTTATTTGACAGTGCAGTAAAAGAATCACCAGATAAAGCAGCGAATAGTCTAAGCAGCAGAACTCGTCATAGCCGTGGAGAGTCTAATAGCTTCTCTTATCGCGAGGCCCTGAACGAATCACCAACGAGATCCAAGCCGCACCGAGGTGCTCCAGTACCAATGAAAGCCAGAGCAGACTTGTATGAACACCCGCAGCAAGGAAAGCCAGCAGAGACCTTGACCCCGAAGAGGTATATCCCTACTCCTAAAAATGGCCTAAGCACTGTTCGGACGGCGCCTCGTCGGCCAATGGTAGAGCATACACCCCCTTCCATGCGCAGCACCTTGAAACCCGTCAAGACGTTTTCCCCGGCCAGGAACGAGCCCCAATCCTCGATCTCGATAAACAAGGCGCCTTATCACGAAACAAATCATAATCACAATCACCCGCCCAGACTAGGCACCATGGTCCCGCACGAAGAGGAACCCCAAATCAGCCACTTCGTACGGCCCACCTCGGCCACATCCGCGCAGGGCCAGAACGATGTCCCTGCATCACTCGAGGGTGGACCGGGAGTTTCGACGACGACGACGACGAGACAGACCTCGTCCCTGCACGCGCAGATCCGCGCCCTCCAGCGCCAGCTCGAGAACAAGAACGAGGAGACGGCGCAGTTGCGTCGCCGGCTTGAGACGCTGGAACACATGGATATCGGGACGCTATGCGAGCAGTTGCGCGTTGCTAGACGGGAATGCTTGATGTGGCGGAAGAGGGCTGAGGCTGCGGAGAGGAGGGTCGCTGTGGTCCACCGGTTCGGGGCTAAGTTTGAGGGGTTGAAGGATGGGGCTGTTGATGAGCATGAGCATGAAGATTATGATACCTATAACTATAACTATGGCGATGAGGATGATACTGGTACTTGTGTTCGTGGATCGCTAGGTAGAGGGAAACGTGTGGATTATGGGGGTGAGGTGGGAGATGAGGAGGCTACTTCGTCTTACTCTTTTCGTACGGAGAGTCGGGAGTTGTTTAATGATCGTATCAGGCGCAGCTTTGCACGGAAAATGGCGGACAGTGTAGCAGGCGATGGGGGTATTTTCCACGAGGATTGTGTTGAGGGGACTAGCGATGTTGGTGTTCGGGGGGGATATCAGTTGAGTAGGGATAAGTCCCCGAGGACGGTGAAGTTATGGGAGGCTGCGCAGGAGATGTTTGATCTGCGACATCGCGACGACATTTATGTATTAGGGCGGGAACATGGGACTTTTTGAAAGAGAGTCCGGGGAGGTGAAAGTGTGGCGTGAGTAGAATAGAAGGTGGCTAGCCAGCCCTCGGGCTGTTATGGTATAATATTTGGTTCGGAGCCCGGGTTGGCCCGTTTTGCATGGACGAAAGAATAGACCCGAGTAGAAGGATAAGAATTATGTTACTTTAAACCTGTGTAACTTACGTAGTAGTAACGACTGCGGTTATAGACCTTACAGTAGTTAGTGACCCTCGGTTGGTCTTGCTTCTGCTGGGATGAGCACTTCGTTGAGAGTCAAATGACATTGATGTTCTGAAACCGTACAGTATCATTCTATACAGATAATAGACATGGTTTACATGTATGTACAATGGTGGAAAGAGTTCGTTAAGGCGTTGAAGCGACTATCTTTTTCTTGTGCATATTTGTATGGGATATCTATTTCTAAATGCATGGTTTAAAGCCGTAATATTGGTTCCTCTTCTAAATGCTCATGTGATTGTAACTTCCGTCATCTATCTAATGCAGGGTCTTTTGGGTATCTATATCGCAGTTCAAAGGGTGGTGGCAAGTTGACCACGTTTTCCCATCTGACACGAAAAAAATGAGTTTTGCAACGGAGAGTTGGCGAGGTGTCATGCGTAGTGGCGATCCTGAAGAGCTTGAGGTGCTAGCCTAAGACTATATTCTGTCTGTCTGTCTGTCGCGAATAGCTGGTCCAAATATTTAGGCCTTAAATGTTAGACCATGGTGGACGCGACCTCGAGCATTAGACCTAACTTGTCACAACCCGCGAGCCAATTGCTTATTTGTCTCGCGCAGTCGGGATCAGAGACGCGCGCTCGGCTCTCTATTAGATCACCCACTGTCTGTAGCGAAGTATTGTAAAGCGGATCTTGACGGTGTTCCCGTATCTCTGCTCGTGCGGCTTCCCAATCCTCCCTCGTCCTCGCGCTCCAAAGGGCTCCCGGCGCCGGCAGCGATAGCCCGCGGTACCCCATTACGGGTGGACACCGTAAGCCGTACCTTAGGTCGATTACTCGACTGACTATAAACCAGAATAGAGCGCACCTGGACAAAAATTCGGTGAGTCATCTGCGACGGGGGGGTGGGGGGAACTACATACCTTCGCCGCGATTCCGCATATATAAACTCTTCCCACGTCTCATCTGGATCGCCGATACTATCGATATTAAAGGGGCCGTAAGCGTCGGATTCGAAGGACTGGCGAGCGATGCTCGTCATGATGTCAATGTCACACTTCCGCACCACCAGTTCGGTCGTGCTGTTCGCCTGAGGCGGTTGGTCCTCAAAGACGGCCATCAGAACATACATGGCCATTGCCGCGAGGCTAGCAGCAAGGTCCTCCTTGCTTGCGGTAGATAGTTGGTAAAGGAAACGACCCGCTTCCTGGCTCATAGCTGAATAGAAGAGCGCTCTGCCGTGCGGGTCCGTATTTCTGGCGATATAGAGCTCGCTGATGCGCATGCAGTTGGTGTATGTAACCGGAAGTTCAGGCAGGTGCCACTGTCCGTGGAGGAAGACGGGGAATGTCTCTCGTCTGCTCATCATGTACGGTAACCCGCGCATGGTTTCTAGTAGGAGTAGGCTGCTTGCTTGATGCTTTGGGTCTGCGCGGACTTCTGCCACTGACCGCGGAGCCAAGCATTGATGCATATAGGGTATGGTGGTAGCAGCCTCCTCGAAGCCTACTACCATATCAAAGTTCCCTGGTGAGCCGATGCCCTCACTAGGACTGCCTTCGGACGGCTCCGGCGTTGATGCATCTTGAGGTTCGTTGCTTGTCTCGCTGCTCCCCGAGGGAACTACAAGTTTCTCATACTCGCATACCAAGCCCTTCGATGTACAACGGGAACACTACAGCATCCAGTATCAGTATCTTCGTCCTCTCTTGTAGATAAAGGTCGTACCAGCTCGGGACAGCGCATCGCTCCCGAGACAGAAACACGGAAATAAGCCAGAGCGGAGAGTCGTGTCCCTCTCGAGAGTTGAAGTGGACTTTTCGTTCAACACTCACTTGCGGATCGAAACTACACTTCGCTTTGGCACGGTGGCACTGCCTACACGAACGCTTTCTCTTCTTAGGCTTCCCGACTGTCCGACGGCAATAGGCCAGATGCCGCTTGAAGGCAGTTTCTAGCAATGGTGAACGTCTGAGGCTTTTGAGAGGTGTTTGAGAAGCCTACGTACCACTGACTATGGGCTTGCTGCACAAATCACAGAAGCGAATGTTGCTAGTCCCCTCGGGATCATTTCTCATAGGCGTATCGGCGATAGTCATGTTCGCTCGCGCCCCTTCGCCCCACGTTATCCTTTTGTGTTTAACTGCCGGCCGTCTTGAACGGAACGACTCTATAAGTCTTCGCAGGTAGGTGTGTGTGGTTTGGACCAGGCCGTCTCTCTCTGTCTCTGTTTCTCTCTTCAGAGGCACTTGCTTCGACTCAGTTAGATAGCCGTACTGGTTAGCGAGTGATAGTGTAGATAGTGTCTGCGATGTTACTGTTAGCTTGATGATGTGACGCGGGTTTTATGGAGAGAGGCCGGGTTTGGTCGGTGCCGTGACCGATCTTCTGTGGTACGCTAGCTTCTCGGCTGGCCGGCCGGGGAGGAAACCGCACCCTGTCACGCTAGGCTCCCCAAGACGTTAGCATCGGGAGGAATAGGGGATCCAGGACAGGGCTATGGGTGCTTAATATAGTACGAGAATACACTACACCTATAAGTAATGAAACAAAAGAAGAACGAGAACCCTGTATTCCACATTGCACTAGCAGCCCCTGCCTCCGAGCTTTGCTAAAAGACTCAACTGATGGTGCAGTGTCCCTATGTATACCTTTGGCCGAGATAGGTAGGTTAGTTGCTCTCATACTAGTATGCGTAGGTATACGTAGGAGCATATACTAAGTACGTACACGTGTGTCGGCGACGGCAACGCTTCCAGCGTCCGTTCGTGTCGTCAGCATGGTCAGCCTGCAGTTGGGTCCGCGGTGCAGATCCCTGAGCCATAAGCAATTGCCGCTTCTAGAATGGATAGTTTCAAACTGCCTGGTTCAGACAGTCCAGGGTCAGTGATACTAGTGTATACTCTACCCTCATGAGAAGACTCATCGAGTTGCTGTTCTGTGTAAATATACCCCTATCCCTGAACTTCAGCTATCAATGCCACTGATAGGTCTATGAGAGACGAGTAAAATATACATCTTATCCATCTCGGATGATCTATCGTCCCTAAGAAGTATGTATAGTTCATCTCTTGTCTTTCTCTTTTGCCACCTCCCCCCTTTTTTCTATTTATATCCTTATCCAGCATGCCAAACTTAAAGGGTTTGCCCTACCAGTATTCGTATGATGTTTCCGACTGCTACTGGGATCCTATGTTATGTCAGTGTTGGAAGATGGGTTGATGAGCTTGTTGCAGCATAAACAACTCGCCTCCTAGTGCAGATCAAAGTCTAGGCTTGTGCAGCAAACTGTGCATTCTGTAACGCATCCTGTCACTATTAACTCGACGTGCCATAGTAAGATTTCCCCACCGCATGTTTAGGTGTGGTAGCATTGTTACTACCTAGATAACCAGAATCAGTACACTGGACGTCGAACTGTGGGAGAAAACGCACTCGACTCCTTCGGCCGCTCGCCCGGGGTCCGCGGGAGATCAACCACAAATGTTTGAATCTGGAAACGTCATGGTCGGTGGAAGAAAATTGCTGATATGATGACAAACCAGGCGGGGGTAAATGTCTGCCGCATTACATAACAGAGCTTAAAGATGCACGACGACGGTCGTAAGGATGTCTATTTCTTCCAAATTGATAGATTGCTCCGTCTTGAGTCTGCTTGAACACGCATATCATGAGATAAAATTGGGTTCTCTCCGAGGCCCTGCGTCGATCTCCGAGGTTAAAGTAACACGACAGCGATGTTAGTGGGGTGGGGGGGCATCTCGATCGTGGACCATGTCGACGACGTCGATCCGGCACCGAAGAGACAGGTCCTACGATGTTTCGGATGAGCCAATTAATCAGCGGAATGGGAAGCAGGCATGGTAGACGCCGAAGGGAAGGATATTCCTTGTTTCTCGCCCTGTATATCGCCGAGGTAGGAAGAGTATGCAGTATATACTTATACTAAGTAAGTATGTTATGTTCGTATCCCTGCTGTCCTTTGTGAACATCGTTCCTGAGTTGATTTTGATGGCTTTAGGAAATGTAGGGACCCCCCAATTACACGGCGTCGCCGTTGCGCAGGTACATTAGGGGCCCCCACGGGGCTTATACCTTGGACATGGTACGGGGCCATGACCAGCAGCAGTCTTAGTGGCTGACCTGCAGCTGCGCACTTGCCAAATATGGTATGTCCTACAGTCTGGTTTTTACAGTGCATTTATCTATATAAACTGTATATCTAAACCTACCCCGGATTACCTCTGGCCTAGGTAGTGTATTGAACAAGGATTGGCGCTCATGAAAGCTTTTAGACCGACTGCCTAATAGGTAAGTACTACGTAGCTAAAACAATGCACGTTGCCGCACCGGCGCAAGCCTCACAAGGTGAATCAATGTCTCTCGAGGGTGCCCACTGTATCAGTACCTTGTAATTACGGGAGTCGGTACCTAAACTCCTTATCTCTCTACGCATACTTAGTATAGTACACACTCCACTCCCTACCTCCTTGTCGATGCTGATAGTTGCACACCCGTCAACTATCTAGGTTAGCTTTATTGAAACCTCAGTCCAAACTTATCGAAACAGGCATTGCATGCATGAATGATTCATTTGAGTTGGTAAAATGGAATCGTAGCATGAAGGACCCTTCGCTACGTTCCTGCCTCATCCATACATTTTTTCACGTGAAGCTGGCTCAGGGGTTGTTGGTTGCGGCTGATCAACGACCTCACCGCAGTCAGACGCCGACGCCGCCGCCGCCGCCGCCATCATGACGCGACGCATAGTATGTCTACCCTTTCCCCCCAGTCTCCTCTGGCCTCTCTGTCTGCTCTTTTCGGATGCATCAAGACGTGTATAGTCTGGATATCCAGCGCTGACTCTTACCCCCCTCTCCCCCCCCCAAACAACAGGTGCGCACCATCACCCAGCTCGCTGCCGCCGCCTTCTTCGCCTTCATCGTTATCTTCCTCCTCGATCGCAACTTTCGACTCCTACCCAATGCCGTCCACGAGTACATGCCCCAGCACCACCATGGCCTCGTCATCACCGACATCGCCATAACGAGATGCAGCAAAGTCAACCTATTTTCATCATGCAAGCTCGACCCCGACGTCTGGCATCGCATCGACAAGAACCTGTACCTCGGCCAGACATGGATGTCCAGCGCATATATCCATGTCCAGCGGAAGAAGGAGGAGGAACTCACCGCCAATGACAAGGTCGTCATCGATGTCAAGGTTGGCCCAATGGACCCCTCGAACGCCGCCAAGGAACAACTAGACACGAGATGGGAATCAAGATCAGCAGGTCTATGGATCTTGCGATCCGACAAACCGCATGCGAGCGATCGGAAAGACGCCGTCACCGCTGTCGATGTGCTCTTCGGGGATGACGCTTATGAAGTACGTCCTGGCTGGGCAATCCGGGGCGTCGGGCTTCTGCTCAATATCAAACGGGACGTACCATCCGCCTACATCACCATTAGACGCAGTGGCCACCAGGAGCCACCCAAGCAGCCAACGCCCCGAATCAGGGATAATGGCAAGTTCAAGATCATGCAGCTAGCTGATCTACACTTGAGTACGGGCGTGGGAGAGTGTCGGGACGCCGTTCCAAACGAGTATGAGGGTGGCCCCTGTGAAGCCGATCCACGTACTCTCGACTTCGTCTCTCGGCTTCTTGAAGAGGAGAAGCCCGATTTTGTCGTTTTAAGCGGTGACCAAGTCAACGGAGATACTTCACCTGATGCCCAAACGGTAATTATTTATTTTCTAGACCTTTGTCACAAGCCCCATTGAACATCTAGTATCAGCCACTAACCCTGACTTCATTAGGCAATCTTCAAGTATGCACATCTGCTCATTAAACGCGAAGTTCCTTATGCGTCGATCTTTGGCAACCACGACGACGAAGGCTCTTTACCCCGAGCTGGACAGATGGCAATTATTGAACAATTACCATACTCGCTATCAAGGGCCGGGCCGAGTGAGATAGATGGAGTCGGCAACTATTACGTAGAAGTCCTAGCTCAAGGGAGCTCACAACACTCCGCCCTTACCTTGTATCTTCTTGATACGCATTCTTATTCTCCTGATGAACGCCACTATAGCGGCTATGACTGGATTAAGCCGAACCAGATAGAATGGTTTAAGCAGACCGCCTCGGGTCTCAAGAGAAAACACAAAGAGTATACCCACATACACATGGATCTCGCCTTCATTCATATTCCTCTCCCAGAGTATGCCATTCCCGAGAATCGTTTTGTCGGAGAATGGCGAGAGGGAGTTACGGCCCCACTATACAATACACATTTCCGCGATGCCTTGGTGGAAGAGGGGGTGGTTTTAGTCAGCTGCGGACAGTAAGTGGATACAGAAATAAATAGAAAACTCATGTGCTAACCTGACGGCAGCGACCACGCCAATGAGTATTGCATGCTTTCAACAGATGAAGAGAACGGAAAACCTGAATTATGGATGTGTTATGGAGGTGGTGCCGGTTTCGGCGGTTATGGAAATTACGAGGGCTACGTCCGACAAGTACGCTTCTTCGACATCGACATGAACACAGCGCGCATCACCACATACAAGCGACGCGAGTACGGCGAGACGGAGAAACGCATCGACCAGCAAATCATTGTGGATGGCGGCAATGTAATGCCTGCGCCGGAACCACCAGAGCAGCAGGAAGTTGTGGCTGCCTAATCTTTTCTTAAGGTTGCTATGGTCAAAGAACCATCATCACGTGCTAATTCCACCCGGACGGCTACATGGCTGTGACTTAATCCGATCTCGATATGAGATTTGCGCAATGGCGAATATCAAGGATCTCGACACCTCCGTTTATCCTATACGGCACATAATAGAGCCATGACGGTGTATAAAAAGGTAGTTTACAGGGGCACAAAAAAAAAAAAAAAGCAAAAGGGAACTAGGCGTTTTGGGGGGTTTGCGACCACTCTTGGGAAACAACTGGCCCAACGCTCGGTAGACAACGGGACGAAACAACGGGACGAATCTTGCAATGGCGGTATTCCAACGTGGCACGTCACAGACGGAAGATCCTACGCCTACCACCTTTCCTCATGATAGCTCCTTTTGCTGTATTCTTGATTATCTCTGGCGCTTTCTACTGTTATATTACTAATACGTATCTAATACTCCTGTATGATATGATAGGAAAGGAAAGGAAAGGAAACAACCAAAGGAATGAAGAGCGAAGATAGATGGATATCTATCTCATGCACCACGATGCATTCGTTGCTGTTGCTGCTGCTCCTGGAGTTTAGTAGGCGATGATGGTATATAGAAGCTACCTAAGCCAGGCTATTGTTATGACCCCTTTTCCCGTTTTCCCTAGATGATACGCGTTCACAACTAACCAAATACATCATCATGCCACTCACTGTCCGCTATTCATATTCGAATTGAGACGCCTGTACCTGTACATTTTCACTCTAGTCGTGAAGGGGTGAGCTCGTCGTCGCTTTTCTTGTCATACCTTGCGGGTACTATGGTACATGTTGCATTGAACTATAAGTAAGTAAGCTAGAGGACTACGGTAGATCCAAGGTACATAAGTATATATACGACCCAATTGTCACCGGGTGTGGGAATGGTATGTAAGACAAGACAGCATGGTTGGTTGGTCGTACGGTTATGCTATGCATATGCATGTCAGCCAGGGGCGCAAGATGACCCTGCGCATCCTCGGACTTCACTCACTCACTCACTCACTCACGACCGTGGTGTAGATAGGACAACCGAAAATTACGGTGTGACTACAAAAGATAAGTAACTTCGACTATCATATTTTCCCTTTTGAGGAAGAGAGTAGGAAGTTGTCACGGGCGACACCAGTTGGTGGCAGGCAGCAGATATAGGTGTATCGGTGAATTTATTTCCTTCATTCGACTAGTCCTCTAATGTTCCGTCTATTTATATACCTTGCGAGGGGTCATGTAAAGTAGGTAAGGTACATTGGTGCCAATTCTCGTGCTCAAGGTGAGCCTCTTCTTAATTTCTTCACTTCGGAGTTAGGGGTTGTTGAGGTTTGATCTGTTTGCCTACTCGAATAGTGGGCAAATCCAGAGTAATTGGTTGGTGGGTTGGGTTGGGTTGTTACCTAGGTACCTAGGTAGGTAGGTTATATATAAACTCCGCGCTATGCAGCTCCCTTGTGGACCCAATCTCAAAAAAATCAAATTGACTTTGGCAAGAGTCCTCTGTGTTGTATGATTTCTACATCATTCATCCAGAGCCCCCTCGTGAATGCCATCAGCTTAAGCACCAGCGACCTTGAAGGTCTGCTCGAGAGGGAGGTGGTCCTTGGGGCCAGCCTCGCCGGCACGGCCGCCGAAGACGAGCTGGGCCGTGAGCTGCCAGTTGGCGGGGACATTCCACTCGGCGGCGACGCGCTCGTCGATGAGGGGGTTGTAGTGCTGGAGGTTGGCGCCGAGGCCCTCGGCCTCGAGGGTGGTCCAGGTGGCGAACTGCAGCATGGCGGTGCTGTGCTCGGCCCAGGTGGGGAAGCGGTCCTTGTAGAGGGCGAACTTCTCCTGCATGCCGCTGACGACGGTGGTGTCGATGAAGAAGAGCACGGTGCCGGCGCCGGCCTTGAAGCCCGCGTTGCGCGCGGCCGTGGCGTCCCAGCTGTCGGCGGGCACCAGCGGCTTCAGGACCTCCGAGGTGATGTCCCACAGCTTGTCGTGCTCGGCGCCATAGAGCACCAGCACGCGGTTCGACTGCGAGTTGAAGGACGACGGGATGTGGATCAGGTTGTCCTGCACGATGGACGTGATCTTGTCCTTAGCTACGGGCAGCTCCTTGTTGAGCTGGTAGAAGGACCGGCGGGCCTTGAAGGCCTCGATAAGCGCGGTGGAGTTGGCAGCCATGGTGGTTGGGGTCGTAGAGAAAGGCCTAGTGGCAGTAGGGGCGCAGGTCTTGACAAGATTAGAAGTGGAAGAGAAGAGTGGGCGAGCTGCTCGACAAGTCGAAGAAGAGGCGGCGGCGGCAGTATAAAGTCGTGAGGCGGAGAGGAGGGTCGATGTCAAGGTCTGAGGACGCATGGTGACGGTGGGCTCTTATATATATTTATATATATTTATATATGCGTACCTATTGTGTGGTAGTCTAGGTGGACACGACGACTTACTTAGTACACACAGACTTACACACCTTGCACTTACTCACACTATCGCTCGCACGTACTTGTAGACAAGGCTCGACAAGGTCTTTCAGTAGTCTAGACGCCAGATGGGACACACTACCTTCCACGATGGGGACGAATGCGCGACGAAAGCTAGGGCGGGCCTGTACTTAGTAAACGCGAGACGCATGTGGGTGAGGGGTTTATGGGGAGCTGGGTCGGTGCTGGGTCGGTGCTGGGTGCCTCTCTGGGTTCGACTTGTTCTGTAAGGACTTATTAATGCAGCCTGAATACGATAGACACCAAATGACACTATCAATCTATCAGATGATGCCAGTGGCAGTACCAACGGTCGCCGCGCGGGCGAATGCTAGATCCAGGTACAGTTGCAGGTTGGCTGGTGGGTAGTAAAAGTGGGATGGCCCCGGTGGATACCATTCCGAGTGACCGCCAGATCGGCGTTGACGATACTTAAGTATCTATGTACTAAGTATGTACACTAGTACCTTACTGTACGTGGCTCCTATATCTAGGCAAGTGCGAGGTAGACGGCCCTAGTGTGTACAGGCAAGTATCACAGCATCTGACTTGTACTACCTACTTCCTAAGACGCCTCTGGGAAATACGTAGGTAGGTTCCTAGTATAGCATATAGGTAGACGTCGACTTCCCTCCGTCTTACAGGTGGTATCACACAAAATAATTCATTAAACTATAATTTGGAATATTTGGAATTAAGATCACACTGCAGTGCAAAACCTGCCTGCCCAACGGTAGATGCTCAGCTACATACTATGTAGTGTCTAAGCGAAGATAGCCGGTGTAAATGGAGGGCAATGCATCCAAAAGGTCAGAAAATCCTCCGACTCGTCGGCGGGGCGGCTATAACCAACGTCCGACTAGGTAGATACAGTAGGGTAGGTATCGTGCTCGGCCATCAATGCTCGGCTATAAACTTACTCGAAAACCGCGCGCTAAAAGGGTCTGATCCGATAACTATACTGCACCTAGGCTAGTGTAGAAGAAGTACCTAGTGCTCCATTCAAAATCGGGCACCTTTTCTGTTGCTTAACAATCACACCTCGACGCTATGATAATCACGATGTTTTGTGACATGTGGAGCTTCCTACCGAAGAAAAGGAGGGAAAAAAAAAGAAACAAAAAGGTCATGAAAAGTAGCCCACGTACTCCGTATACTCGTACGCTGTTAGGTGTTAGACTAATTGTTAAGCGGGGCTTCTCTGCTTACACAATCCTAGGTAATCAAGATCACATTCCGATACGGTTCATATTAATTCCGAATCTTGATTCATACTCGGCAAAGGCGGAATTAGAATGATTCAGGTGGGAAGAAGTTTGTGTAGATGATAGTAAGGACATGTCTCATGCCCTATCCTATTCCTCCTGCTACTATTATTGAATTCGTTCACTTTAAGGTATCTCCCGGCACTTGGTTTGTCTCCCGGCTGTTTTGTGATCTTGGCTGTTTCTTCGCACTTTTTGTTTTCGGAGCGAGGGGCAACCTGACCCCGCCTCGCCGTCTTTCTTCCTATACAAAAAAAGATGCCATGGAGGGGCAATGCCCCTCCATGGAATTCCGAAACCCCACGAAATGAGACGTAGTATACTTGGTGCAGGTTAAAACCCTCTAAGTGCTTCTGTCCGTACCTATCACGGCTTGATTCCCCCCTCCCAAACCCGCTGTCAGTCTCTCTTCACCTTGAGCCGAGAAGAACGGCCACAGCCAATCAGCAACGTTGACAGACGCCACATTATTAAACTTCCGGAATAGGCAATTCTTCCTATCTAGGGTTCCCCGGGAATTCCAGACGAGAGCTGGACGTCATACTCTTAGAGCCTCAATCTTCCCCTTTCAGGATTTGGCGTTGTAGAAAAATTAAACGACCACATGCGCTTGCGGTTAATTAATATATTTTCTTCAACCCCATGGTTATCAATGCCTCGAATGGTACTACAGACAAGAATTGTGGTGTTGTGAGAGTTTTCTATTTGTTGCTCAATAGATGCCGAGCTCTTAGCTAAGAATGACGAATATAGCTCACATGAGCAGATTATTTGGTCAAAATCCAACTTAGAAGCATATAGTAACGGACTTAATATTCAGCTATAACGCAAATAATAAGTAACGCTATGATTGTCGTGATACCTAATGATTATCCGCACTCTATATCTACATCAAAGCCTCGAAGTAACGCGCACCGGCGACCTCAGATAGGTAGGTCTTTTCCCCCGGCTCGCGCGGTATTTTGAATTCTAGTTTTCCCTTTGTGGACCCCCCTTTTGTAGTCTCATAGCGCATGAAATAAGAGAAAATAGTAAACCCGGTGCCCTGAAATTGACCCCCAGAGTTTACGACTATGCAGGGTATTTAGAAGCCAAAGTATACCAAATGAGAATTACCACGTCTCAGCAATGTATTGGCCGCCTTCCTTCTTTAGTGCCCAGAACTTCTTCGCTTCGTCGTGCTCCAGGTTACCCTTAGCCATAGCAACCTTGATGAGTGCCTCTTCAACACCTTCACCCATACCCTTACTGCTTCCACACACAAAGACACGTCCGTCGACAGAATTGATAATGTACCAAACCAGATCCGCCTGGTTTACTACCTCTTCTTGAACATAGCGCCCCTCGCCGCGTTGGCTCTGAATGACACGCTTAACCTCGTCTTCGTGAACGCCCCACTCGCCGCTATACAACTCGTCGACAAGCGAGTCGCGGATGCCTTGCAGAACCCACACCTTATTGGCGCAGTTGGCGTTTTTAAGACGTCTTTGAACAAAGCCCCGGAACGGCGCGATACCCACCCCAGCTCCAATCAGAAGCATCGGTCCGTCTGTAACGAACTGTTTTGCTAGAGGGTTGGCCATTAAACCTTTGAACATGGGAATGTAGAGTTGGGGGGACTTGTCGCCACCAGCTCGCAAATCCGTGAATTTAAGAGCTTGGCGCTGGAAGAAACCCGAGCCGACACCAGTGCGGTTCCCACCACGCCAGTCAGCCGTCTCATGAACGGTGACGGCTATCTCAATGATGCGATGCTGCTTGCCGTCTCGGATCTCGTAGGACTCATGTGGGTCGTTGGAAAGGGAGTAGAATCTTGGCATCAAAGGTTGTAAAACTGTTAAGAGAACATCCATGGGAGGCTTAGCCGAAGGAAATGCGCTAAGAATCTGGGAAATGGAGATATGAGGTCCAGTGCGGAAATCACAAAATACGCCTTGGCCTTCTCCGGAACAAAGGAACATGAGAATCTTCTTCTCGTTAGGATCACTACAGTGCTCAGCCAGTACACGTAACAGGGGCTTCGTCGGGGGATATGATTGAAGGTCGGAGCACCAGGTAAGTATGTCCCGGCGCGTTGTCACAAGCTCTCTTGCTTTCTCATCGCCCCAAACAGTTGGCCATCGGCCCTTTGTAGTCCGCAACAAGACCGGCTTATCACGAAGGAAGCGAGGAACCAGCAATAAGTCAAGTACATCTTCGACAACAGAGGTATCATTGGGCGCAGAAACACCGATAGCACCACCAACCTTGAATTCTAGATTGTCCTCATCGGGATAATCAGTAATATCAAGATCGAAATGGAATGTTCTCTTCTGAGCACCGGGCCGGGTCAACTCCCTTGTATTGTGAATCTTGGCGGGATAGACATGGTAAGGGGGGTGTGGCTGGACAAAAGATGGAGGCTGTATCGAGGTGTCAAGATCCTCAAGCTCTAGGTTCTTGAGGCATTGTGCTAATAGCTTGGGGCTCCGGGTTTCGCCGTTGGTGTCATTTCCGAGCGAAATGGCAGAGTCCGTGGGCGAGGCTGTCTGGGACCGGCGCCGAGGCTGCTTTTCTAAGAATATAAATTGTTCAGGCAGCTCGGTGACGCCTGTTAAAACTGTAGGAATCTCCTTGATTCTTAATCCCAAGGAGCGAAAGGCATCATTGTCCGGAAGGGGGACTTGTTCATATTCAATGCCCTGCTTCTTCTTCTGAAAGTTCATGCAACAGCCAGCTCCGCAACATCTGCTGATAAGTTGTTGAGTGGATTCACCAGTGATCCTCTGTATGTCGGTAGCACTCTGGGCTATTAACCGGGTGGATGCGCGCCGTTGGCGTGGAGGCTCTGGGATTCGTAGGTCGTCCTGATCGTCGGAGTCTTCCGAGTACGTGAGAGAGGGGGCGATTGAGGGCAGACCCGGGTCTTCGGGAATGCTCTGAGCCGCCGAGGCAGTCAATATTTGGTCGGCTGCTGCAGCCATTGCGACTCCGACGGATGGGAATTGCCTTGTCCGGTCCCGTACTTACGGTCCCTTGCAGCGACGAGGGACAGAGAGACGTATTATGATTTTCTGAAATATCCACAGGTCGACTTGGCCGCAGTGAGGAACGAGAGAGAATGTAGAGAACTGACACTGTGTCACAATGTCGTCGCGGCCGTAATCATGCCGTAAATTGGTTGATTGGTGCTTTCAGTATGGGCTGGGTATAATGCGTGTCCTGTGCCCTAAGAAAGGATAATTTGTCTTGCTAAAAAAAAATAAAAAAAGGTAGCTCGGTATTGAGTTGAGTTGAGCTGGTTGGATGCGCTTGTCAACTCGTTCGGCGTACCATGCAGACAATTACCCGAAACGTCATACACTAAGGTATGTTCAAATAAATGTAGTGGGGAGGAAAGCCTGGTAATAAGCTAGCACGCCAACAAGTAGTGTTCACAAGCAAAATTGATCGGGCCAAGCTGACAAAAGTCTGAATGAAGGTCTCTGTGCAGCTTGGAGGTGTTCTAGTAGATGGTTGGTAATGCGAAAATGGGTTGGGGAGGTCCGGGGGCGATTGTCATTAATAAGGCAAACATGCCTAGGCTAGATCATTGACCGGCTCTCCAGTACCAGACCGTTGTCGGTTATGGATGATGGCAAGTTTTTGGTTATAAACCCCTATCAGATGTGGCTTGCAGGGGGCACAAGTGGGGAGCATCTGATAACTTTGTACCTAGGTAGCCCGCCATCCTGCGAGCAGTTACATCAGTGATTACGATATCACTGTACAGCACACTGTAGCAGGCTAAAAAGGCATCCTTTTGTACTCCGGCCTTCCCCGGTCTTCGTGTGACTCTAGATTAAAAAATTTGACAGGAGTGCATACCTACTCCGATCGAGACAAGCACATCACATCTACTACGTAGTGCATGTCGATCTGGTACTGCCGCCTACTTAGCAAGGTACAAGGAAAGCAGAGAGACTTTGTAATAGCATTACATCAAGGCAGACTGTGTTAGTATTACAGTATATTCCGCCCCAACCGACAAAATGATTGTAATACTAACTGAGTATACTAAATAGTATACAGCTCAAGGCTGCTGCTTACTTATAATTATATCCCTACCAAGTAGTAATGTCAGCTTATTCGTATCATTACAGACAATACCAACCAATCGCTAACAACCAAGTAATTTTTTTCTTTGCTGAATGACATGCCATTCTGTCACCCCATCACCTGAACTGTCTGTCAATTTTTTCTGTGGGTTATCGCGCCATCCTGGTTGCTCGATTGGTTGATTCTCCCCCGTCACAAACCCGACATCATGGAATAGGTATCCTCCTAAACGCTGGGGTACAGAGAGCGTGGATCACGATGAATTTCTCCGTCCCGGATCCGAGGAAATGCAACCTCACTAGTAATGTTTCTAGCCAGGGTACAGCTCTTGTACCTGCAGACAACTATCTCAGTATGATGATCCCGCTCCTCTTATACAAACGAGGTTAGTGTAGCACGAGGGAGAAGGCTTCATTTCCCGAAAATATGGGCGGGTAGTGCTCTCCTGTAAGACTTATAAGACTACTGTTGTCTGATATACCTAGCACCATGACAGGAGAACGAACTGCCACGCTTTGGTGAGACTGTTGTACTGAGCACACGCCCGAGACACGTGGACGATGTCTGTACCCACGGTGCCTCTTCAGCTGACCGCTTTCCTCCTCGTTTGTGTTCATCAAACCGGATAGATACTGTAGGAGCCGGAGAACAAGCTAGCAGCGGTGCACTTAAGGTGATACTCGGCTACAACTCCTCGCTTTGACATGCTCTTTATAATATCAAACATATGCTATTGGCAGCTGCGGCGGATAGCAATTCAAAACCAAGTTATTGTTGCTTGGCTGGTGTTGTATCTCTCCAAGTCAGCCCAAAGGCTAGGGAGATACCCAATCATACCCATTGATAACTAGTCCCGTGCGTTATTGTACAACCGTGCTTACTTACAATGTGTAATCTAATCAATCAATCAATCAATCTCGATCAGTCGACCAGGGTTTTTATCAATCTCATCTCAGCTCCGAGACCGGCTATCAAATTGTGGATCTCTTTTTTTCCCGAAATAGCCAAGCCCAATAGATAGTCGGGAGCATTTGGTCCCATTTGAGCAGGGGTCCGATCTGATAAGGGACTGTGTAATAATGTACCTATGTATAATGCCCAACCTGTATTGAATTTTCAAATACCAATTGAGCAATACTTGCGGAGCCTCGTTTGATGCTGTCGACACCGTCTTTTGAGTCTTTTCTTTTCGTTGGGAATTATTTGCTCAATACACTAATACAATCAGAACATTGGACGCGCCACTTTCCATCCAATTTACCATAGCCCCTGAACAGAACATCGATATTACTCGGCAAATCCTAGAGCCGCTCACGCCATGTCGAATGACCTGAGGTCGTTATTCACATTCTGAGCATACACCGCCATATACTGCTCACAATTTTTTCCAAATTTTTCGTTGCGTGGTCACATTACCATTGAAACCTCTCAATCCATCAATAGTTTACAGTTGTACACAGTATGGCCAAATGTACTCGGTAATTGCCCTGGCCGACCCAGGTCAACGGCTCGTCGCCAGACTACTAAGTAAATCCCCAAATGATGATGACGCTGTCAATAAACTTGCTACAATGGTCACTATTCCTCTTTTCGTATTCGGAAGGATGTTGAGATCTGTCCTCTTCAGAGCCAGCTGGCTCCCTGATTTTTGCGGCATCCTCATTTTAACTCGACGCGCGGCACCAACAGGGTTCTATCATATTTAATCCTTCCCTGGATACCGAGTAAACCATTGAGCTGCATCATAAGGGCCAAGCAATATCTGCCAGGTGGATTTGAATGTTTTATCTAACTCGACGGTCCGACGTGTTTTGGTCACAATTTCAGATCTTGAAGCCTCAGAAAATAGGCGTAATCTAATTACTAACATGATCACAGCCCAGTAAGTTCATTGCAACGTCAACTCACGCTACATTCGTTTTAAATATAATAAGAACCTTGGTTTCTTTAGGTCTCCTTGGCTTCATGAGTATTATCGGCGACCCGGTCGAATGCAGACATTCAGTGAATCAGGCAAACGCTCACGGCGCGATCTGTGATGTCGCTAACAACTTTGTTTTCCGGATTACCAAAGCCCAAACAATCATGTCTTTGGTGTTCTCTTTTCTGATCACTTTCTCCCTTCGCCTTATTCATTTTGATATATCACATTACGGATTGATTATATGAGAATGACTGTATCGAAGATTGAAGTAGCAATCGTAGGTGGTGGTATCGCTGGGCTGGCTCTAGCAGCCAGCTTAACGAAGAAACCACGCCTCAATGTGCACGTATATGAAGCTGTGGCTCAATACTCAGATGTTGGGGCTGGTTTAGCTCTTTATCTAAACGCTATCAAAGCCATGGCTCTTCTGGGACCCGAAGTGAAACAAGCTTACTTTGACAAAGCCTTGACTATGGGTGAGGAGGATAAAGAGATGGTGACCGAAGTCATTTTAGCTCAAGGCCAACATGCCGGCCAATTAGTTGCTGAGCTGGGTAGAGCGAAGGGGAGAAAGACCGTGAGTCGCGCCGATCTCCTTGACGGATTCCAGGCCCTCATCCCGTCCAAACACATCAGCTTTGGGAAAAGGCTAGTCGCCATTACAGAGCAGCCGGCATCAGAAGAACCAAAAATCCAACTCACTTTTGAAGACGGCACGTCTGCATTAGTCGACTGCCTCCTCAGTGCGGATGGCATTCATAGCATCACAAGGGCCTACTTACTAGGGCCGGAGAATCCAGCCACTGCTCCTAAAAACCACGATGGCTGGCAGATCTACAGAACGATGGTGTCCGCAGAGGAGGCGAGAAAGCGGATTAACCCCAAATGGACGACATCCGTGCCTATCCTGCTTGGACCAAAGGGTCACATCAATTGCATACCGCTGAACAAGAACACGCGCCTCAGCGCCGGCGTAGCCGTTCGCGGGGCCAAATTCACACCGAGCGGCCACGCCCCACCCCTAGATCCCGCGCTGTACGCAGACTACAGCGAGGAAGCACAGCAGATCGTGCGCATGGTCGCGAGGGACACGAGTGCGTCCTGGACCGCAGCAGACCACGATCACGCGCCCTTCTACGCGCGCAACGCCGTGGCCATGTTCGGCGACGCGGCCCACGCCTCGCTGCCCTTCGCCGGAAACGGCGCCGCGCAGGCGCTGGAGGACGCGGCGGTCCTCAACTGCCTCTTCGACAGCGTGCAGACGCCGCGCGAGATCGCCCCTGCGCTGCAGGCGTTCTGCAGGGTGCGGCGGCCGCGGAGCCAGGCCGTCGTGGACTTGGCGCGGAAGTTCGGGCGCGTGTACGCCTTCGCTGAGGACGGCATGCACGAGGATCCGGCGAGGATGAAGGCCTTCTTCGCGCAGATGGCGGCCTTCACCAATGGCTTCGACGTCGAGGGGCAGAACGACGAGGCATTGAGGTTGTTTCGTCAGCTGCTGTTGCTGGGAGAAGCGTGACGATGTGAATGACGATGATGATGATGCTCGATTGTGGAGTCCCCCGGCATTGTCAAACTGATATTGATTTGGCTTTGCTTCGTGCTGGCTAGGTTAGGTGGTCGTGCAAGTCTGTCAACATCTATCTATATCCCACCCACTCCTAAAAAGGATGGAGGTAAACAGAGATGCTGTGCGCGTACATACCTACACCTATATGCGACGTGGAGTAATTCGAAGGACGTCGGAAGTTGTACCGGCTCCACCAATTAGAATATTCTTTCTGTTCGGGCGAAGTTACATCTTCATGCATTAATTCACTGACGAGGCAGGTCGCCATCTTTTTCTTCTTTTGCTTTGTCGGCTTCCCTGCCGTTACGTGTCCTCTGTCCCGTCCGATCTGAATTGAATGTGAGGCTCCGATCTCCAATGGTTACCATGATTTGCGCGCAGCTCAAACCGAAAGGAGTTGTCGATCATGCTTGTTTGAGCCGGGGCGGGTAAAGGACTTAGACGGAGGTGAGACGCTGCCAAGAAGTAGGCGTCAAGAGATCTCGGATGTACATAATCGAGAATTAACAAATCAATTGAATAGGTATTGAATTTACACTTGGCACAACCCAAAAAAATTGAGGATTTTCTTAATTCTTTCTACGTGTATAGCTGTCGTTAATGAATTGTTTTGTTTCATTTTCTATGTTGGTGTAATATCAACATCCTACTTGTCTCGCTGCGCCAGATCGCCAAGATTGCCGACAATGATAAAATAGGAGGCGACCAGGGATCGCATACTACATACAACGTTCCTCGTCACTCTCGGGGCTGGCAACTCCCGAACTGTTTGGTCGGATGTTTTGGTCCCACGTTTCAGCCAGCCTCTCCCGACAGTCGTCGGAAAGCCACCCGCATTCTTGGCGGGGAAGTAGACAGACGGACTACTGTAGCAGTATAGATCGAATTCGCCTTGCGACCTTGCGAGACACAGACCCTTTTTTTTTTTTTTTTTTTTTTTGTTCTCTTCTCTTAATCCTAATTCTGCGCGTGACATGAGGAGTCAAATGTCAAACAATCACTCTTCCGGGCCTGTTTAGGACCGGCCGTCCAGCTGAGCAGCCAACCGGCAGGCCAGCTCGCCTAGCTGTACCGCTTCGCGCCTCGTTTCTCATACGAAAATCAGGATCTTCGATTCACCATGGGGGAGTTCATTTTTAGTAGAGCGGCTCCCCATCCCGTAATTTGAATGCACTAATCTTCTTTCTTGTTTCTCTCTTCTACCTTCTACTTATGCGTACTCACCCTGTGCCACCCCTGGTCCTGTGTTCTCTAATTCATCACTCCTATTCGTGCTCGTGTCGGTGGGCACTTATACACTACCTGGGTAGTCGGCGATAATGTGGTCTTGAAGTTGCTGGTTTAACCTTCCTCACCCATTTCTCTACGGCGTCTCATGCAGTCGCATAACGTCGAGCTCACATCTAAATAATAATTCAATTCGGATGCTACGACTATCAGGACGCAGCGTGGCCCTTATTGTGGTGCTATACTCGACAGGCAATTGGTGGTTACATCCCGATCATCACCGCTTTCATACTTGAGCGCCAAAACACTCTGGTTCACCCCTCTCAATGATATCGTCAAGGAATATCCTTCCGAAGATACTTGCAACGTAGTGTTACTACGTTTTTACTCCCTAATCTAACCACAATTACGATATGGACGCCTTACAGGCTCAGAACCTCAGCCTCACCACAGCGACGAATGACATATCGCACCAAATCTCAACGAATGGCCGCTTCATTTACTATGCCGCTATCACCGCCATAGCCCTCTGTGTGTGGCTTTTTGGCTCACCAAAACGGGAAGCTCACGTCTCAGCACCATTTTATGGCGTATCAAGGATAAAATGGATGTTCAGTGCCGACTCTTTAATCAAAGACAGCTACGGCAAGGTCAGTGTTTTTTATAGCAAGATGCATGGAGAGAATTGTTAACGGGTGCTACAAAGTTTCGAGATAGCGTATATCAAATAAGATCCACTGAAGGTGTACGGACTATAATACCTCCAACACTCGTCAGTGAACTGAAAGGGTTGCCGGAGGATACCCTCAGCGCCAAGACAGCAGTTAGCGAGGTAAATTGAGACGACGATAGTAGATTCTACCTCCGGGAGCTTCAGCTGATGTTTTTGAGCAGGCCATGTTGAGCGAATACACACATTTATCTGCAGATGGTCACTCGGAAATCCTCACGTTTCTCTTGAAAACCAAAGCGACACATAACCTGCAGAGAATAGTCTCGACGCTCAAGGAGGAATTCCAATATATTTTAAAGACGGAATTCCCTGCCTGCGAAGGTAGAGTTTGAGGTCAAGATCGATCTGCGGCGTGATTGCTAACGCATCTAGACTGGACACCATTCAGAATACAGCCGTTCATGGTACGAGCAGTGTCGCGGTTGAGCGGGCGAGCCTTCGTGGGGTCTTCATTGAGCCGGTCAGAGGAATGGATGGGTGTTAGCGTGAACTTCGCCATCACAGCGTTCATCGCGGTGACCAAGTTACAATTCTTCCCTCCATGGATGCGACCATTCGCGCAATATTTCGTTTCGGAGCTCAAGACAATCCGGACGGACCTGGCCAAAGCGCAGGCTATGTTGGAACCCTTAATAGAAGAACGGCTGGGTTATGCGGATGCATCGAGCTCCGAGAAACCCGATGACTTTATCCAATGGTTTTCGGACGCCCTGCCAGATGAAGAGAAACGGAATTATTTCATACAAGCGAAGATGCAACTCTTGCTTAGCGCATCTTCGATACACACAACGAGCAACCTCACCACCGATTGCATATATGATCTCGCCGTGCATCAGGAAATGCAGGATATTCTGCGAGAGGAAGTCATGGAGGTGTTTACAGGAGAAGAGGCTTGGGAGCGGAGAGACAGCATAGCGAAATTGAAGAAGATGGATAGCTTCATCAAGGAATCGCAACGGCTATCCAGCAATATTAGTAAGTAAATTCTCTATACATTCTCTGTCTCTTTTCTTTTCTCTTGTTTGCCAAATCGATAGGAGAAAGGCTCTAGATCGAAAGCTAACTAGGGATGACCATAGCCTCCTTTATTCGCAAAGTCATGAAACCAATCGACTTATCAGACGGCACACATCTCCCACCAGGGACCAGTATCCTAACACCGTTAGCAGGAATGTCGTTCGACGAGCGGTATTTCCCTGATCCCGAAGTCTTCGACGGCTTGCGGTTCTGGAAGCTACGGCAGCAACAGCAGCAGCATTCCCCGCCCCCAACAAGATCTTCATCTCCCTCTCCGCGTACACCGTCTCCCTCATCTGTCCCTTGCAGGCCAACAACTCCTCCCCTGTCTAAACCCGCCACCACAACCAACTCTCCCTCTATCTCTCCTCCCGCTTCACCTCCATCAGCCCTCAACTCAAGCAAATATCACTTCACCAGCATCGGAGACACGAACCAGAACTTCGGACTAGGCAAGCACGCCTGTCCAGGGCGCTTCTTCGCGGCGCAAGAGATCAAGCTAATCCTATCCTATCTCCTCCTCAACTACGACATCAAACTCCGGGACGGCGAGTCCCGTCCCAAGCCCGTCGTCTTCATGATGACGAAGAGTCCAAGACAGACGGCCGAGGTACTATTCAGACGACGGAAGGTGGCATGAATGATAATTATACCCCCCCAAATATGTATACAGATATCTATAGATACCAGACCAGAAGGGATAAATAGGCATGAAGAGGGAAACACAAGGGAATGCCGCGTGTTTGGAATGCCGCCACGTAAACTCAGGGGCCCGGAGCCTCCCGGGTCGAGTAGCTCCCATAATACAATGCTACTCAACAGACGCCAAACTAATTTGTGACAGAGTAGTGCCATGGAATTTGGGGGTCGTTAGATAGAGGGTGAATATGCACATATACCAACCATTATATATACATTGCGATGAAAATCCGATACATATCATTCGTCGGTTCACGTAAGGACGTCGCCCTATCTATCGGGGAGAGTGAAAGTGACCTAACTTAGTGTACTGCCAACTATTCTCTAACGTTAAGACATCGTCACGAATGTAGGGACCGCGTATCACAAGCATGAAACAAAAGCGAAGGTAATTAAATGAGCCCGTTGCTTGAGATACAAACGGATCCAGGGTATCTCTTCACAAACTGCGACTATCAATCGTAGCAAACTTCACGAATCCAGGACTCCAATGCTTGCTCGCTTTCCCCCTTATAATAGTAACTTCTACATAGTCATCATCGTCGTCGTCATCATCATCAATCGATGATTGTCATGTCGTGTCATCGTAACAAACAATAGATGCCTCTTCCACCTCCCAACACGCCACTTTCCCAAGGCATTCCTGGTCTTCTCTGAATCATACTTCTACCCAAAATGTTCCGCTACCAGAGCCCCCCATATTTCCCTAAGAATTAAGTCCATCGTCCATGTGCGAGTGAAGTGAAAGCATAATAGTCTGATGAAATCTGGACAGCTGCCGCGTCGTCAACGTGAAGAGAACCCAGATAAAAGAGTTATGAAGGCCTCTAAATTTAAGAGTCTCTGATTATCTGCCCTGCACAGCGTAGCCAGGGTGGTTATATATTTCCAATCCCCACCCCTTGGGTCACTCACAAAAGCTCCATCCGGGGAAGATGTGAGTGAAATAAATTAATGTATGATCGTGATTGTTGAGTAATGTGTCCAAAGAATGAATGAAATTGTCGCGCAGTGAAAAGCCAAGACAGCAAATCAGTATGCTTGGCTATTACCCGCTGATAAGAGGGCTTTAGATCCGTTGGTTCCTGCCTTTGATCTATGCACGTGGATAGTATGTTGAGCTTGCACTCTTGGAAATCTTTATGAGAATTTTTGAAAAGCCGTCTTATGCCGGGACTTGGTCGCCGTTCCAAAATGGAGATGCATTGTATATGCAAAGATGGAAATATGATACGTCCAGATCCAATGAAATGACTTGGAATCGTTGGTGAAAATACTCTGACCGCTTCCAAGGAGGTTCAAACGCTTGCATTTCGCCCTCTAGCTTCAGGCACTCTTGCGTGGCAAACCATCAGCTTTAAGCTAGTGCCCCATTCTTCACACTCGGCAAGTAAAGCTTTATCATGCCAGATACTGCCCCCCATCCCTGTAGGAATCTCGTAGCATCGATTATACCACCAGCGACCGACCTTGGAGACCATTTTCGTTATATTTTTGTCGCCTATTTCAGTGTTGTCGTTCATCATTTCTGCCAGACTGCGCTCGTCTTTCTTCCCATCTTTCTTCGATGTAGTCGTAATTGAGCTGGCAACCGGTACACCCAAACGGCACGTCTTAATGTCAACAAACCCCTTCTTTCCTAGTAAACGCAAGATAAGATCTGCGGTACTGCTAAGATAAAAATCGCAATTCTGAGCGCTGACTTGTTCTTTCAAATGCCGGACAGCACGTCGAGTCCGGTTGCCGACGTTGTTGAGGTCCACATCGAGAACGGCAAATTCAATGAATCCACCAGGCTTCAGAACCCTTTGAGCTTCTGAGAGGATATTACGATAGTGTGACTCGGGCGCGACTGCGGGAAAACGGAAGATTAGAGCAGTAAAACTGTCCGGACCAAAGGGGAATTTGTCTGCATGAGATTTGAACTGAATTTGATGGTGATTTGGTGGCGAAAGGGGGAAAGACGACATGGTCTGATGCTCACGTGGGAGTGGTGCACGAGGAGAAAGGTTGTAAAAGTTCGCCACAGGGTATGTTTCTGCAGCATAAAAGGACCAATCGTCGTTCCCCAACCCATCAATAACCAATATCGATTGGCGCTTGAGAGAACTATCAGTGTCGATGAGATCATCTCTAACGGGGCTGAACAAAACGTGACCGAATGTGAGCCATTTACTAACTGTCATCGAACCCACACGAAGGTTAACTTGCGACAGTGGCGTCTCTTCGCTGAGTCCACTGCTTGTTGAAATCCTCTCGCTAGCTCGTGAGCCCTTCTCGCTATCCACTTTGGTCTCCTCATCACCATTGGAGGGTGAACTGGCTCGAGGAGGTGAGTTTGATTCTTGATCCAAGTCTACCTTACTGTTATTGTGGTCGCCATAGCCGGACACGAACTCGGAAACAGACAATGGTGTCACTGGTGGCTCAGAATCAAATCCAAAAGCGGCATTGATCCTTGAAGTCATGTCAGCGCTATGATGACTGGACTCGGTAGCAGCTTTGATTGTTTCAATGGAGATCCGAACATCTTTGGCTGGCTCTGTCACAAAGGTCGGTGACTCAAGGGGTTCTGCTGGCTTCGTGACTGGACTAGGACGATAAATCTCGAGTGTAAATGGATCCCCGCAAGATGATGTCGGAGATGGGGGTGAACCCTCAAGTAGATCATTGAATTCGTCCCAAATATCATCTTCTCCAAGGGGTGCCGAGGAATTCGGTACTTGTGCCGTGGGAATGACATGTTTGGGTGTATCAGAGCAGCTTGAGTCGGATTCTCCTGCTTGGCCTGCGCTCTCGTAGGGTGGAAATACAAGGAATTCTTGGCCGTGCTGCTCAAGGCTAGGTGAGTCGTCATAGCGAATCTGGTCTTTTTTTAACTCTGTTTGTGTTGATATCTCTCCCGGCGACTCGGCGTGTGTCGTCCCTGATGCTACTGAATCAGGAGGACTAGGGCCCTTCGCTATGGAGTCCTGATCTAGTTGGGTTAATTGGACCGGCAGAAGTTGAACACTGACTCGATTGAATGGACGAGAGAAGCTTTTCGGGGAAGTCTGTTCAGGACGACTAGCCACAACTTTTGGAATTCTGCCGACTTGGGGAAGCCTGCTAGGGCGACTAGGGGATGTGTCGACAGTTTTTCTCCCAGCTTGCCGGTATTCTTGTCTCGTATCAAGCTGCCAAATCTGAGGTACCGTGACAGTTAGTTTAGAACTGATATCACTACTGTCTTTTCCGGGACGTGTGTGGATCATTTGGCTAGCAGCAGTGCTAGTAGATGGTCTTCGGTCGTAGTTCAATTGCGCGTCTGCTATAGGAAGAACTTTTACTTCGCCCGATATGGTACTAATATCTTGTCTGTCGTCAATGACCTCCTGACTAGGAGAGTCTAGTGTTGCTTGAAGAACGGGTGGTTGACCCTGAAAAGGCTTGACCATGACAGGCTTGCTCTCCGCTTGTTTTCTTGGGGACGAGCTGGCCTGGCCCCTAGCGAATAGGTTCCATTTGTGAGGTGATTTAGCTCTCTTCGTTAATTTCTTGGAGGGTGAATTGGCCTGGGGAATTGTGCAACTCTGCACTGGTTGTATGTCCGGAAGTGAGTCGTCAGTATAAATAGTCGTAGCCATGCTTACTATCGATGGAGCTCGAGTGTTGGTGGCCTTAGGGGTGTTGATTTGTGCATTATGTTGTGACTGAAGCTCACGGGTTGACATTCCATGTGCCAGTGTGGATTTCATCGTAACCTCCTCCAAGTCTGTACTATCTGATGGACGGCGTGACTGAGTCGCCTCTGAAATAGAGGGAGACGGCCAGAGGGTCTGACGATTACCTTCCCGGTTAATAGAAGATGCCGCTGAAAAGTTTCGCGGGCCGAGGCTTGGCCGGCGCAAAGATGTGCTCTGATTACTTTCCGTGCGAATCAAATCAGAGCTGGTATTCCGGTTTTCAACTACCTCACCACCAGCGATGATGACAGGACTCATACGTTCCAGCAGGAACGGGTCTGTCGATAGAGTACTTGCAAGGCTCTCAGACGACGAAACAAGACCTGGAGCCCTGCCCTGCAAAGTTGAGACTATACTATTTCGTCTCCTAACTGCGCCAACCCTGCCGTAACCTTCGTGGCCTGTCCCGGCCGCTGGTCCCTTTCGAGAGACCTTGGCTCTCTTCTTTTCGGGTTGAGTTACTTCGGGATTCGTCTTCGTTCGTCGCCCAAAAAGTGGAAATCTAGATTTAAACATTGAAACGCCGGGGCTTGGGGTTCTGTTAGTCTTTCCCGGATCATTCTTGCTGTCCTGCGAAGCCCGTGGAATATCTACCCGCGGAACCGGACGCTCCTGACTGAATGAAGGCCGCGCGGAGCCAGGGCGGTCCAGACTTGGTCTCTGGGTCGTTGCCCTGGAAAGCGAGATTGGTTGTAATTGTCCGCTTTGGTGTCGCTCAGTGAGACTTGTAGAAGATAAGTTACTATGTACAATTGGGACTGGGCCACCGAACTGAGAGTAAAGATCTGGCGTTCCATCTCTGCTAGGACGAGATGGTGGTGTTGGCCTGCGCTGATGCGACGACGCGACACTAGAAGCTCTGTTATGAGCAGTTTCAGTGGGTTTGACAGGGGAAGAAGGCCGCGTTCCTTGGTGAGATGAAACCCGAGATTGAAATGATGATTGTGAATCACCCGCGCTTGGCTCCTTCTTAAACCTCTGTGATGATTTTCTGGGGGGTGGACTTGGTGGTGCTGGCGGATGCCCTCGGCGGACCTTATTAATGTTTTTCTCTTCTGTCCGTACCGTCGAACTCGACGATGATGAGGTTAAAGCTTCCCTCACTGCAGCAAGGCCCTGGGGATCAGCACTGAAAGATCCACTTTCATTCGACGCACTACCGGCCCTTCGCCGCGTTATAGGAGGCCTCGTCTCAGCTGGGCTTGCTTGTCTTGCTCTGGAAGCAGGTACACGAATCGGGGCAACAAGACCAGGTGATTGCGAGCATATAGATGTCGGTGTCGTGTCTCGGCTATATGGACAGGAACCGGGTGACCCTGAAAATCTCGTAGAAGGGCTGGCGCTAAGATTACTTAATTGGCTATGGCTACTGCCTCCTGAGAAGAGAGGCGTTGGAGGTGGTAGGTCTTCCGTTGCGAGTCTGTAAAGAGCATCCCTTCCGAGCGGATCCCTAGAAGAGTGCGTTGGGATATTCCGGTAGCGATCCAATTCTGGATATATTCGAGCGGGCTGCGCCATCGGTCGATGAGCCTCAACTTGTGTTGCACCACGAGATTCTCTTGAAACCTGCGTTATTCTCTGGTCTGAGAGAGGGCTGATTGGGCTGCGTGTGGCTTGGGAGTTCTTTAGCGGAGACAAGCTGGTCCTCCCAGAATCTAAAGGAGATTGATTCTGTGCAAAGGATTTCGAAGGCTCTTTCAATATTGTTGACTGTTTTCGCCGTAATACCCTTCTTGGTTGTTCAAGTGGCTTAGTGTGACCCCCAACCGTCGTTATCGACTTCATCATGGGGATTCCAGAGCGTAACCCCTCCGAAGAGAATTGTGTCTCATGGGTAAGAGGGGGGCGGGAAGTCCGAGCCTCAGCCTGTATACTATGCTTGTTGGTAGATGGGCTCTGAGGTAGCCGGCTCATTTGTACGCGGGGCTGAGAGCTCACTTGAGCTGGAGGCATGTTTCTTTGAGACTCTTTCTGTGGATTTCGTCTTACTGCAGTTAGGGGAGGCTCGCCACGAGAAAGGTCTAGCAGTGCTCCTATCCGCCTACTCTTAGACTTCTCACCGGCAATGTGAACATTAGCAACTGGGATAGAAGAAGCCATGTTGCTTTTTCCTTTTCTCAGTTGTGCAAATTTCTAACTATGTTATATATAGAATAACATTTTTACGATAATTTAACGACTTGCTACACTGATTATCAGCGATATTCACTAAGTAGTCTTTATATCTCAATAAGAAAGACTTACCGTTATTATTGTATTTTTATCTAGACAAGTAGTCTTAGTCGATTAGGCCGATGAACCTTTGCCACTATTTGAGTAATGGTAATATTTAGGTTCAACGGTGACTCCCATTCAAAAGAATAAACGGCGATTATTTTAACAGGATAAATCCGCGAAGGTATACTGAAAAGAGCGCATGGATAGGGGTTTGGTCACAAATAAGTGAGATTTGAGGATATTTGAGACGAACAGCAACAACAGGGAATACCGTTGAAAAATATCTGGCTCAGTGCAGGCTATTCAGCACTTAGTTTATGGATGGGAGGGACCGAGGGACCGTTCCGTGCGGACGTTAGGTAATCGAAGATCTTGGTGTGTGAGTCCGGCGTGTGGTGGTGGGGTGTAGGGTGTCTTAAAAGTGCTGGCACAGCCTTTGCAGATATCACACTTGAAAAGGCCTACCTAGCTCGCCTAGTACACCAGCGTTGAAAACGTGGAAACGTGGAAACGCTGAGACAGAGTAGACGATTCCAAGCCCCCGATGCTCTCTCGTCAACAAGCCTAGAAATTGACAGAAGTAGTAGCAAAGAAAAAGCAAAAAAATGGACAGAACAAGGAGCGATAAAGACAGGGCTAAACACCGGTATAGGAGTCAGAACCAAGAGGAAATGGAAAGGTAGCATCGGGAGAGGGTCGGAGGATCCAGGAGAGCGAGATGGCCATGGGTATATAAGATACTTGACCGAGTTACATGGATTCATTGCATCGCTTTCCAGTTAACCAGTAACGCTGATTTACGCAAAGGAATATGGTGAGTAAAGACGATACTGGCTTGTTGGTTGGTATGCTTGAGAATTCGCGTGGGTCGTCGTGGCGTAGATACCCCTGTCGGCGGCCAAGAGGTGGCCATCGTGCGTCGCTCAGGAATCGCCGAACAATGTCCCTAATCTTTAGTCCTCACTAGTTGGCAGCAGTCACAGCGGGTTCTGCGGAGTAGCACGGGGGCGATCAGCAAGCTAGGGACCAGTTCGGCGCATGCAACCAAAGATACCTAGGTAGGTACAAGGAAACCTAAGGGTGTCTCCAAGGAGCCAGTGAGTATCTACTGCACTGGTCACACAAGGCGAGGCGTACCTAGACCGGAGTCGCGGGCAACGCCTTCTCACGCGACTACTGCAGGTGGCCGGCGCAGCCCTTTTTGAGTTTTTTTTTCTTTGTTTGTCCTCTCTTCTTCTCTCTATCACCTTAGAGGTATACGAAATCCCTATCAACTGGACAACAACAACAACAACAACAACAACAAACAGCAGCAGAGTCTAAGGCTGACACACTGAAGTCGAAGCCGAAGCTCAACGAAGCCCGGAGCGATGGACACTCCGTGTGTCTGTCGGAGCGAGTATTCAAACGTTGCCCCGAGATGGTCTCACGCATGGCCAGTACAGTAGTGCAGTAGTGTATACTACCTTCGCTAGAAAGGCTGGTAGACAGTTTGCGAGGGTTGCTGATCAGGATGATATGCGTAGCCGCTGCACTGGGCCAATCTGTTGGTACTATGTAGGGCGGAGGCGGGTGCTGCATATGCTGATATCCTATTAGAAGGTTAAAAGAGTGCTGGAGGATGCGATTCGTCGGCGTGTACCCTGTATCCCTCGCCCGAGGACTAATGGAATCCTCCCTGGTTGGATGGTCGCAACGCAGCCAAGGGTCATTTGGGGGGTCATTTGGAACATTTGGAACTGGACAACATGTGGGTAACCCTACCCTGTCGCGGTTTGGCACCCCAGAATCCGTATACACTACTACACTGGGGGACGCTAGCGTGTAGACGAACGATTGTTGATTAAATGTTTTGTCAATATTTAGTGTAGTGTCTATGAGGCGCGAAGTTGGCTATCGTGAGATGAAACCGCAATAATTTTGCAAAAACTCAAAAACATTGTAGTAACCTAGGTAGATTGGCGGAATGGACATGTCAAAATTGGGCTGTGGCTGATACCTGTGAGGACGGCTATTTGCGGGCCCTGGAGGAGGCAGGAGGCAGCCAAGTGGAGAGTTGCCGGTAAAGCTACAGTGGCCTGTACACTGACCTACAGTTCAAGTGCGTTGGAGTTGAGGCCTTTCGGATCTCTCGTCTGGAGCTTCCGTCAGTGGCATCCATAGAGCTGCAGGTGCCTATCGGTATGTTCCAGTGCAATCATTTACACTACCTACCTCCTAAGGTACGTAACCTGCATAAGTACTTACTGCGTACTTAGCAGCTTAGATACCTAATTGGGAGACAACGCATGCTGTGGCAGTGACCAAGTGCCCTGTCTTAAGGCGCCCTCTTAAGTATAGACCGCCTATTATCCTTATATACATCTCGAAAAATTAGTGGTGAGAATGCGCCCGTGCAACTGACCTTGTTCTCACTGACGTCGATGAATATGCGATGCATAATCGTATAGGTAAAAGTGAGTAGGGATAACTCAAGTCTGCCTTGCCTCCTCTTCCGCCAACAATCATCATTAGTCCCCTGTCTACCTACTGTGTATGTAATTAACGTCTTCCTCTAGCCCAGATATCCGTCCTTTGACCGCCACTCAGAAAACCACCAAGCATATTTTATTTGTTTGCCTTTATTAAGAGGATGAAATGCTATATCATATCACATGTGGTGGTATACTCAGTAAATATCCCGCGTTCGCCTATCTCGCTTTTGTGACACTAGAGGGGATCCACTTACATCGTGGTGGCGTTATGTATGTCTCACTCTGTTAGCACCCGTTCTGCACCCAGTACCAGTAGTGATGCAACCAAAGTCCACACATCCATGGTTCTTGGTTCACGGCCGAATAAGCTAACAAAGTTCCAAATCTAGAATTGTACAGAATGATTAGGTCATCACTCCAATTGTACGCATACAGATGCTGCTACTCTTGGCTGCCTGCTTGAGGGTTAAATACCTTCTACAACACGTAATTACTGAGTCCTATTAACATCTATATACCTTGGTAGGCAAGGTAGTACGGTACAAGGTGTTACGGATATGTCCTACAACCTACATATAACATTGGAACATTCACAAAGCCAAGCTCCATCATTTTGATAAACCTATGAGTAGCGATAATATTTAGACATCAAGCATATTGTAGGATACGAACCTGTGAGACACGGCTCGTTGAGTAACGTTAGACAACTCCCACGCTACACTACTATACGTCCTACTCAGTACACTACATCAGGTTTGCCGAATACTACCTCCCTATGCAGGAGGAGACAGTTTGAGTAGGTAGTTAAACTGTAACATTCGCACCAAATACAGAAAGTAGTAACCAAAGCCAAATTTCTAGAAGCTTTCCCTGCAAGCGGCCTTTATCGTGCCTCTATTACCTACGTGCTGTACGGATAGGTAGTGGGATAGGTAGATGACAAGGTAGAGAGATAGGGGCGCCTATGTAGGCTAAATTTTAGATTTTTTAATTGGCTGCAGCTCTTAGAATTTAACCCAATAGAAATTCACCCGGAGGCTGGCTATCTACACTACAAAAACGCCGCCTAGTGAGGGGTGCTGAGAATCCTCCTCGCGTCTCGGCTTACAGGTATCATTTACTACATACTAAGTAGTATTTGTTGTATACTCGTTGACTCCAGAGATCATCCAGAGTTAATGAATCATTACCTATCCTACGGTAGTAATTCAGCTTGCGACATCAGCAATACCGCCCCAACATTCATCGTATATTTGAGGCATAGGTATTGATTGCATAGCGTTATATGCATAGCACTTTTAGTAGACCAGGGATTTGTAATCTGTATTGCGTAAAGACCTACCAGACCTATGTATCAATTATCTACACTATAACCCGCTTCTTGATTCCTACAGGTAGCGATGGAGAAAGCATCAATCTACGAGAAGCGTTGATGAGCTGAAAGTTGCGTGATCCAAGGCAAAACTAATGCGTTAAAAGCCGATTTGCCGCCTAAAAAGACGCTTGTCTCAGATTATCCACGCGAGGTTCCCAGACAGCTGGGTATTGCTTAGTTAATGCCAGTTGTTATGCGGTCGCCTACACCGTTGTACATACCTGGGTACGATGCACCTCGCCACCGTCGTAGATAGTGTACTTCGTATACTCGTAGGCGGGATCCGCGGTGGCTATGTTCATGTGGCTAGTGACGTGGCATTCTGACCGCCACAAGTTGGGGAATGGTATGACGAACAGAGATGTGGGATATCCGCTGAAATCAGGATCCTTCGTGCTAAACTTTCATGCTCCCCAAATCAAGAGTGGCAATTCCCAGTTTGCTCCCGTCACGACTCGCACTCGCAGAATAGGAAATCAGGCTTTACCCAGAATGATCCTCTCGTGTATACTACTAAGTAAGTATGGTAGAAAAAAAGCTAAGCAGGGATAGGGATCCAAACCCAATCGTAGCCGCCCGCCTTAGTGACATGCAAGGATCTATTCAGGTGAGCAGGGGTCTTTCTATTGTCATTGGACAGTAATGCGAGAAAGGTTGAAACAAAGCCTCTACTAGTAGAAATACATGGGTATATGGCATACTAGTGTAGAGCCGTCGAGTAACTTGACAGGACCTTGACAGGACCTTGACTAGGATATAGTATCATTGAAGACTCATGCCCATGTTGGTGATTGCTTACGATTGTAGTACAGATGTGTGCTAATAAACCCAACGGGTTCAGTTTTAGCTAGCTAGCCGATCTCTCTCTCTTCTCGGGAACCAACAAAATTAGAATATTACCCCATCAAAGTTGTACACTTACCTGTACAGCAATCTAGCATATCAGATCTCTTTTGAGGTTTATATGCTTCTTACGACCACATGTGCAAATTTCGGCGACCTCCTACTTACTACCGAGAGCCTCGGCATTATGCAGTGTAACATGTCTCAAGCCACGTAGTTAACCTGTGCAAAAACTTCCACTCTGGCCTTGGAACCGACAAGCGGGAAGCACGTATGTCTCAGACATGCCACATCGACCGTGAGCATCCGGCCCTCGGATCCGGCTTTTTTAGATTCCTACGCTGATGCCCGGGTCTTCATGCAAGTTCTCTCCGATTGCCGAGCTTATCGTGGAAGTCGTCTTGCCTAAAGAGTACAAATTGTCCGTGGTCATCGTGGGCCTGCTGACTCAATATGACCGCCATCGTTACTCATTATCCTCCAATAAGCGCGTGTATCTCGACAATGGCGCTTGGTACAGGCGCCTCGGTGAGGATCCAGCCACTAGCAACCAACAGTATATAAAACAGGTACAATTATCTAGACTAGCTATATGTATGTAGTTACTTCGCCCTACCAACGTAAGAAAACCCATCAAGTGGAGTGCATCACACAAAGTAAGCGCCTCCCCTAGACCCCTAACTCCTAACTACATCAAGGGACTTCCTACGGTGACTGTTTTAGGACAGTCCATTTCAACCAGTGTTATTCCTTGCACGTATCTATTGGCAGAGAGTGTGTAAGACTGTCAGCTAACAGCCCTTAGCACCCGACCATTTGACGATCCTAGCTACCTATTAGGGTATCATTGCGGCTGTACAGCTGGCCAATATCTTGGTGTTTGTTCATTTCCGAATGCCATCAAACCTTGACCCGAGGGCTCATCTGACCAGGTCAGGGCCATATGACTTGCAATTTAGTCGTCCATCTCTATGACGATGAGAAATCCTCCCGAATAGCATCAAACATAAAGAAGCGTGCCGTAAGCCAACGGCATATCTCATGTTGACCAGTGATCGGACTGGTATCTGGATGTAGCATTTGAAATTGCACATTCGAATCCAACTACTCGCTCATGATCCTTGAATCGAAAATCGCCTCATGAAGCATAAGCATGTAGTATGTCTCCGTCCAATGGGGTGACGTTCATCCCTATACAACGCGCCCATCGGCGACCGTCATCCTAAGGGAGATGTAAACAAAACAACAGACGCGTTTGTGATATTGATAGTCTGATTTTCGGGTATAATTTATGAACCCCTTTTTGGGTTGGGTCTGCAAACCGCACACGTCCGATCTGACTCGATCTTAGATACGCAGTGAATAACCCTCGCGAATCAGCACCAACTTGCGGAGTGGAATCTATCGAGATATTTGTCTTTCACATGACTTCTTCCCTTAGCCGCTACGTGGGCTTGTCACTCATGGAGGTATACCTTGGTCTTGCCCGAGACGATCACAACTTCAATACTCGCCCTGACTTAAATTTCTCTCATTGGAGTCAGCGGCAAGGGGTCACGAATTTTAAATCTAGGGGTAACTATCGCTCAGGGTAAAGTGAGGCTGAAAATACTATTATCATGCCCGATGACTTTTCTCTTGTTCACCGAACTCCATGATTTAGCTCTCAGCCGCCGACAGTTGATCATTATGTCATACATCGAATATAGTTAGGTGTTTCAGTAGACGGAGCATCGACATAGTACTATAGAGAGAAAACCTTGAACTCATCGCCCAGCACGTATCAAGGTTTGGCGATGTCGTCTTCGGTCTCGGGGCACCCATTGATGCCGATCGCGAGTCGGAGCCGTCTGGCGTTTGCCTCGCCTCCCTTACGCAATCTCTCCCTCACTCGGCGCTCATAGGGAGGGAGGGTCTTGAAGTACGCTCCCTTCACTCTACTATTTTCTTACTTGCAAACATCATCTGGCGTCGTGGACGCTCGACTAACATCTGACCACCTATCAGAGGAACGTAGCTTCTACGTATAAACATACAAGTTAGCTTGTACTCCTGCAGTTTCCCGCGTATAATGCGCAGGTATCATCCATACTGAGCCACCGCAGGTCAAGGTGTCTCCTATGGAATCAAGGCTGTTTGGGACCGACCACTATACGGATTCTTATCGGCTGCCATGCTACTTGACTTGTAACTCCCTACAAGACTCTCGATAGGTAATTAATACAGACAGAAGCCATGCATAATGCTGAGCTTTCAATAGTTATAGCAGGTATCCTTGGGTAAGGGTCGTATATGTGCGTAGCTTGTGCGTCACTGTCTTCCACCAACAGAAAGTTTTTGACTGTTCGGCGAACAAGAGATACTTTTGACTCAGAAACTCTTACCAGTGGTCCCAACACACCTATAAGGGTATTATGGATTGCGAACTGGCGGTCTCGGAGAACGTCCCCCAAGGAGCAATAGGAGGGTTTAATAGTGAAGGCGACGTTGACTTCGTCCAGAAGGAGAGGTCTTGAACTCGCAAATAGTAGCTTCAGCAGCTGCCGTGCCAAGTCTTGGTGATCAGAAGGTATAGCGGACAGGAAGTAAGAACATTGCTTCGAGACTAGGAGGTAGCTTGGCGATGATATCCCGAAAATCGTTCATCGATGGGAGAAAGCTTCATTCCAAAGATGCAAGGATCAGGTGAATCCACAAAAACGTCCGGTCAGCTCTAGACAACAAAGCACGACAAGAACCCGCGCACATCTATAACAATTACCAGGCGGCAAACTATTAGGGGAATAGAACATCATAGTATAGCATGTTATAAATAGAATCAATAGGGAGCAACTGTCGACTTGAGGGAGATATGAAGCAAATAAGCATTTATTTGACTGGTATACACAGTATATGTCTCAGAGCCACCTCATACTTTACACATTTTGTTGCAATGATTGGATTTTAGGCCGTCGATGAATATAACACTAGTAGTTCTAGGACAACACAATTCCGCAATGAATGCAAGGCAAACTCATAATAAATATAAGAATCTCACAATAAATATAAGGCAAACTTGCAACGAACATAGGGCAAGTTCACCTCTATGGGCATATGAAGACAATGCTAAATTTGCATGCTAGCGCGCATATGATCATTAAAAGACTTTTCAGAGGATCTCTACCCTATGGAACATTCACCGGTCGAATGCAGCTCGTGTTCTTTTGGATTATACCCTGAAACACCAAGTATCGTATTTCCTAGGAATATCTAGGGCGACGATACGGTATATTTTAATGTGGATCGGTTGTATAGTCCGATTTGCGTCCTAATCATCGGCTTTTTTTGCCCACACTACAGGATTTCAACAATACTAATAAGTCGACATTTTCTACCCCCGGGATCATACACTAGAAGAGCAAACGAACCAAAGAGCTCCTTAAAGTTGTTGAGCCCGTATGTACTAGGGTAGGCTCGAAATAGGTAGGAGCGTATAGAGAGGCGAGTAGAGTTTTTCCCTATTGTGACGAAATACCAAATTAGCCCATGTCTTCACCAGTCAAGGGTAAAGTACACCTAGTGCTCATCGAAGCACTCTTTTGATACACACCGAATATCACAATATGGAAGAGAGGAATTAAATCTATGGTTGGGCATAGGTATGATACATAAATCGTTTAACCATCAGAGTTTAAAGATGTGACAAGAGGTGATATCTAGACGAGACCCCGCTATAAACAATGTACTGGAATTATCACCTGGAACGCCTGCTCCTATCGTAAAATATTCGTCAATGGATAGTAAAACCATAAGAGCTCAGATCAAAATATCCCCCATCGTCCCCGTTCTTTCTCCTTATTTTGTTTTGAGCCTCTCTTCCCTCTCTCGCGCTCTCGTCCCTCGAGCTGCCTGAGACTATCCATTTTCTCGAGAACAAGTTCAAGAAGTTCCTTCCGCTTGATAACTTCCAAATGCTTTTTGATTTTTGGGTCTTCTTTGGCGAATCTCTCAACTTGATCGTCAGACAGGTGGCGGCCGAGTCGTATATCTAGCTCTCGGGGGAAGTTGTAGTAGAACTCGGAAAGCAGTTCTACATTTAGAAATAGTACGGCTGTTGATGCTAACTTCGTAGCCACCGCATCAAGGAAAACTTCGGGGCAATGGTACTTGTTTTTCATGTTGGCGCACTGTTTGGACTTAACAGCAAGTAGACGCATTTTCAGTATGTCAGCGCGATCACGCAGGAACACAGCTTCACGACCTGCAGCATGTTAGTGAGATCCGGTAATACGGCAGCCTGTGGAAGGGCACGCACCTTTCGAGAGTAGGGAAGCACTAAACCCTCCAGCACCGGTTTGGCTTTCCCCTTCGACGATGACATCACCTTTTCGAGCCTTGTCGATGAAGTTAACAACTTCTCTGAGCTTTCGCCTCCCCCCTACGGCCGTCTCGAGGTCTTTGAACGCGCCTTCGCAAGCATGTAACTCCTTCTTCAGGACTTCTTGGGCATGGTCTCTCCCGGCCGTCCATTCACGCTCTTCCATATCGATATCAAATTTAAATGGCTTAATACAGTTCTCTACTTGATCACTAGTGCTGTAGAACCTGTCGTTTAAAATAGTCGATGCCGCTTCGGTAATAGCTTGACGAGCAAATGGATGATTGACGAAGGTCGACTGACCGATGAGACTGTCTACATGAGACTGGATCGAGTTTGCTACTACATTTGTCGCCAATCTGCCTACACCAAGTTTTGTAAGTGCGGAGGTAGATGCGTCAAGTCGCCGGCGCCAGTAGAGAGAATCTGGGTCAGCCTTGGGAAGGTCTACCAAGCTGTCGGGTTCCGGAGGGGGGACACTAAGGTCATAAATAGGCTTATTCCAGTATTTCGCGGCCAGTAGATCCAGTACCCGCTGATCAAGTTCGTTCTTCAGCAGCTCAAGCATTTGAGGTCGGCCAAATTCTTCGGCAAACTGTTTGAATGAATGCTTGAAAGCATCCAAACTCTCAGCAAGATATGATTCGGCAGATAAGGGTCGATCGTTGTATTGGACCTTGAACTCGTAAGTAGCCTCTTCCAGCTCTTGGCGGATCGCATCACTTGTGCTTTGCAAGCTGGCTGACATGGTTTGCTCGAGAACGTGCATCAACTTCTTCCGCAATGTTGAAGTTCCCACGGCAACGTCGGCTCCAGGCCCAAACTCCAAGGGGTGGGATGAGAAGTAGGCGTTTTCATTTTTAGTGATTGCTGATGTCAAGTTACTGTCTCCCTTCTTGAAGAGTGCAGTGGTCATTGGCGCTCGGGAGACCACGCCGACGTATCCCAACCGGAGTGGATATTGCTTGTCAGTTAGAATTGCCGCACCTCTTGTTGGGTCGACAAGGTCCATCTTTGTCACGACTCCAATCGTCCGCTCACCCCTAGGGTCGACCCTTCGGCTTGCTCGTAAAGCAGTGGAATTTGCTAAATCAACATCCGCGGCGGAAATTGCTAAGATCACATTGGGCGCCTGGATATACTTGTCACAGAGCTCCGAAATCTTTTGTTTAAGCTCGAGGGGTTGGTTTTGCCCCACAACCTGAATATAGCCGGGTAGGTCGATAAGAGAGAGGTCGGGGACATTTGGCGAAGAGATGGTAAGACGAATGGGATCATCTGAGACACACTGCGCCTCGGAGACGGCTAGGTTCAATTCTGTTAGGGTTCGTTGAATGGAAGAGAAGTCGGTGATCTTGCCCAGACCGAGATCAGGAAATTCGCCATATTCAGCGCGGGAGCCGGGGGTGTTCACGAGAGTGAGTTCGATTGGTCTACGTGTGACCATGTTGGAACCCTTTGGTAGGAACTCGTGTCCAACTATCGCCTCCAAAACAGAACTTTTCCCAGAAGACTGAGATCCAATGACGACGATGGATGGCAGAGTTAAGGTACTCGACTGTCCAATCCGTGCTAGGATATTCCGAATCTCGATCATTTTTTTTGTGAGCACCATCATCTGGTCATCTTTAGCCGTCTCATCGGCATTTGGAGAGTCGTCTTCGGACTGGTCGTAGCCGTATGCAAGAGCAGCAGCACCTGCAGCCGCACCAGTCCCCGTTCTGCTTTGCTTCGGTGGCTCCTCACCGCCTGGGCCACCATCTCCCTTGCCAGTGCCGATCTCCTCTTGGATCCTCAGTAACTTCTGCATCCATTCTGGTAGTTCGACTTGATCCTTGGTGTTTTGCCATCCACGCATCGTCTGGTCGGCGACACCCTTCGCGCTATCGAAAAGACTTGTTGCTGTGCTCGACACCGTGTCCTTGGTGGTGTTGATGATATCCCAGGCATAGTTCCCAGCCTCTGAATGGCAGTGACATTAGCATTCTAGTACTAATAATGTAGATATGAGCGAGAGAGGACGAGAGACATACGAGTAGCTTGGTATTGTATCCAGGCCAGCGCGCCTACCATGAACCCGCCGGCCAGCGCAGGGATCCTAATAAACTTGACGACGAGTCTCGGCAAGAAGCGAGCAAAGGAGGCATTGCGCACAGCGACGGCGTTGTGGAAGGAGTTGACGGGGAACCACATGCGTCGTCTTGTGGCCCGGATGTTGGCGTCGGCTCGAAGCAGACCGCCAGAAGGCAGCTGGTGGTATTGCCGCACGGCGCGGGCCGTGGCCGAACGCATTCCTGGGAGGCGCCCGGCCGTTGCGATAAGCCGCCCGCTCATGCCGATAGTGCGAGTCGGAGGCGCTCGAATGAACTGCGGGTGGTGACCATCAACGGGGTTTTTTTGCGGTTGTGGTCTCGTCGAAATTATCGCGACCTGCACATGCAAAGAGCTGGGAGCAAGTGGCGGGAACCCGTCAAAAGCTGTCAGGGAGATGCATTGAGATTTGTCGTTTATGCAATGACCCCACTAGAACAATTATCTATGTGGCTGTGCTTTATAATTAATCGCTTACCTAATTGAAATGCATTTGTGGCTTGAGAAGCTGACTCGGAGCCATACTACGTTGGCCGAGCCCTCTCACTACATTGGCCTGAAACCTACTCAGCTGCATGTTAGTGCAGCCACCACCCAAGAACGTTTTTATCCTTTGTAGCACCCTTAATTAGTACCTATGTTTATTGAAGCATTTTTTTATTTTATTATCTTAAAGGTTTTAACGAATTAGCTATAAACAGAAATCTAGGTCAGAAAGAGAAACATTTGCGAGTTAGCTCCCCGGATTATAGAGGCTGTGCAAAGCGTGCGGGTAGACGCAGCTGCGTACGCCTTTTAAAATAGTTTATACAACAGGCATTCTAGCTGTCAAACACCTGGTTACCTCTGGGCTTGTCGTACAACACTAAAAAAATCGCAAAAATTAAGAGTTAGTCAATTCAAACAGCTTTAATACGTATATCTAGTATATAGTTGAGATGTACGCATATCTACACAGGGTGATATAGGACCTTGTCGGGTGGCTGCACTAACATGCACCTAAGTAGGTTTCAGGCTAATGTAAGTAAGAGGGCTCGGCCAACGTAGTATAGCTCCTAACTCGGAGCCGGTATGGAAAACACAAGCCTGCAGCATATCACCAGCCAGACTTGATAATAAGCATACCTAGTATATGTTCCCCAGTGTAGAGCAGGTACAGGGGACAGTATATATTACTACCCCTCACAGTGACTGCTAGTCAACCATCTCCATTACTTCTACAACATCAATACCACTTTTGGAGCCAACACCAGGTGAAAAAAATAAAAAATAAAAATAAAATCTAATTCAAGCCGCTTGATTTAAATTTAGACATGTGACTAGAGAATCGACACAAAACCCCTATCTATGATGCATACATAATCTTTGCTATTTGCAATGCACAATTTGTCGTAGCCCAGAACGCCACGCTGGTTTAAATCACGTCTTTATCTGCTTGGTCTTTGTTCAACTCCGAAATTCAGGCTTTCGAAAAGCCTACCCTCTCAACGCCGTCAATAGTGCGCCACTGGGATCATCTTCTCGATTCCTGTTAATATCATAGGGCCATGCCCAGCACCCGGGCCGCTTTCTCGGCCGTCACATAATCGCCGCCCCTCGATGTACTTTGCACCGGGCTAGGCGGTGTTTCTACCTCTTGCTCTGTAAATTCGGCAGGATGTGGATACTCCCCGATGTTGAGTGACCGACGCTTTTTCTTGATGTTGCCTTGCGATGGAAGTTTTGACGCTAGTTCGGGGCGGTTTGCAGGGGGGTCAACGACGGCGCGAACGTCAGACGGCGTGGGGGGATCTGGCGTTCTGCTGCGTCCGAGGCTGGGGGGAATCATAGGCGACAGAACGCGTCTATGAATTTCGAGACCAGGACCCGGTGTAGAGACGGGACTATTTACCTGTGGTGTAGCTTTCTCGTTGGTTGTCAAGCCCTTCGTCTGTGCAAAAGCTGAGGAGCGCTTGTGGCATGGATCCCGGTCCGAAAAAGCGTCAATAATGGGATTAACCATAACAGTTTGGCCATGGATAGTGAGCATGGAGTTTGTGGGGACGTTTACCCAGTTCTCTGTGCCGTCCATTAGCACCAGATGAATATACATCTATATTGTGCACTTACCTCGCTCAAAAGTAAGAGGCTCGCTCGCGACTAGAACTATGTCCGCTCCCTTATCGCGGCGTTGCATCTGATAGTCGCGGTCCTCGCCAGCGAGCTTAGCCTCCCACTGAGTTCCAGAAGAAAAGTATAGACTAGCTGCTTCGTCTGTCTTACTGCTTACATATCTGGTGCAGATGATGGAGTGGCCATCCGTGACAGCGAAGTTGAGGAGACTCCGAGTATCAACATCTTCACTTTGGACTGTGCTCTCGGGTATACCCATAGTCAGCTCGTTGATAATCTCGATTGTTTGCAGCATGGCGCGCCGCAATACAGCAGGGCCAAACCCCTTCTTAGGCTGCGAGCTCGGGTCCACGCCTAATCGTTCGAGGCGATCAAGGAATAGGGCAAACGCCCACTCGCTATCGGTACCGCCTTGGACATTCAAGTACCACTTGTCATGCAAACGCTCGCCGAGCTTGCGTTTGATGTACTTCCACCCTCCCAGCCCACCATTGTGCATCCACATCAAGCTGTTGTGATAGAATGGGTGGCAGTTGTCTTCGGTCAGGGACCCCTCAGTAGTAGCTCTGACATGAGCAAACACAAGGCGCGAAGCCGTCTTAGAGGCGATACGATGAAGGTTGGTGCAGTTCCATGCGGGGATTGTGGATGTGAACAGACAAGGGGCAGCACCGAGTTTTGGATCGGTATAGAACCCAATACCAAAACCGTCAGCATTATTCTGGCCTCGTCTCGTATCCTACCGTAGAGGCGAATCTGTTAGCCATGGAGATCCTTTACGTGGGAACCTTGGGGAGGGAGGGGAACTAACAAGTCGTAGTCGCGAGTCGAATGACTGCTTGAGGATGGAATGAGTTGGGTCGAGAATTAGCTTGGACAGTAGGATCTCATCGCTGCCCTGGTATACCTGTGAATATATTTAGTAAGGATACCATTCTCATTCGAGCCGCCGATGATCGGAGTCGACGTACGAGAAACCGACACATGATGATGATACCTGTTCCAACGCCAGGATGAAGCTAAATAAACAGGCAGAAGGCGGATGCGGGGCTCTGATCATAAAGATCTGAAGAGAGATGTCTGAATTTTTGTATGAGTTTTTCGTGTCGCTCGAGCGGCGTTACAGTCATCGGTCAATTAGGTAATGCAAGTGCTGATGCAAGACACGACGGATTTGGTGTGCAATGACTGATTGATGTTGTGTTGCGTGCGGCTAGGGCGGAATTGCGACTGCGTTAAGGCTTAATGAGTTTTCTACGTTAATGCAGCTAAACCCGGCCGCTTTCCCCTAACCATGTCTTAATTGGGCTGATCGGCGGAAGGGTCTAGGCCTTGGCAGTTAGCCCACATATTCAGCTCTGACGTCGGCACTTCCGATGTGGTTGGTTACTACAAGGTAAGTACCAACGTACTCGGTACGTGCCTTTGTTTGAACAACGCTTACATACCTATCTAGGCGAAGAAGTCATCTGCCGTATATGCTACTAGAATCTGATCTGATTTGATCTAGGAACGTCAATATCTATCTATATCTATAATGCCAAAAGCAACCAACAACAAAGCGATAATCCCTAGTGCCAAGTAGCACTTTTGGACTATTGATATAGTTATTACATACTTACGTAGTAGTACTACCTAGGCAATAGACTTACGCTAGACAAGATATAGTCCTAACGAGGGCTGAGCGTTAGATCTTATATCCCGTCCACCAGAAATACTAAGTATGACGGTTTCCAGCCCCCCGCTAAATGGGTTGTCACATTCAGGTCAGAGGGCGTCCCCTGCTGGCTGACCCATTGCTTGGGTTGAAAGGCTGGTAACTGGTAATTGGTAACCGTATAAATACGTATAAATACATATAAACCAATAGAGATACATGGGTTCAAAATCAATCCAGTCTCCGATCACTTTCGCCCCTTTCTAAAAGTGCCTCTCTTTCTCTATCCCTATTCGAGCTATCATCTCTGTATAGACAGTAGTGCTGTCCCATGAACATTAAATCGTAGATCATGCTCACATTACCGAGGAAGAACTTCACAGGGTTACCTGTGACACCAGACCAATCATGTTGTAGATACGAGTCGATGCCCAACTGCGCGATACTCAACACGCCTCCCGCAAAGTCTAGTAAGATCTGTGAGATATCCCAACCCTTGGTGCTGCGGTTGTGCATATTATACATTAGCTGCGGTGCATATTTAACGATAGTCACGAGAAGCTTGACGTAGGATATGATATAAATCACGTCTAACCAAGCCCATGATGTCTTGGGATTCGTGCTTGGCGGTTGCGACGCCACAACGAATATAATCAGGAGAACGCCAGTGATACAGCCTGCAAAGACTCCCGTAATGAAGCGCGAGGGACGCCGAACCGCCGAACGTTCAAAGCCCCATATTGATGGCAGAAAGTATTGTGTGTTCAGGATCGCAGTGAGAACAAAGGCATGGAAAGCGAATGCGACATCGTTGAAGGCTACGGTTGGTGTATGATTATCGTGACGCAGGGCATACTGGTGACGAATGTTCGGCGACCAGTAGAACGCGCTGGTATATATCCAGTAGCATGCGAAACCTATCGCATTCTGAGTCAGTGTTCATGTCGTAAAACCAAGGAATTCAGCGGGTGCTCGGGTACGAACCGAGAACATTAAGAAAGGGAAAGTCTACGGTCGTTCCACCAGTAGATTTCTTCCTAAAGTTCAGAATGGCTTGTGGGTAGAAGGACAGCGACCAGCAGATTGTGTAAACCCAGCCGAATAGAGCAGATAGAAACTCGAGGAAGTTCATGATGACGGTAATGTCCTCTCGAGCGAATTGCTTGCTTTAGTGCGGGTGGTCCCTAACTAGACGTTTGTTGATACTGCGCTCTCTATCCTCGAGGAATGAGTTGGCGGGTGCCATCGCCTTGTTTTGGATAGGTAAGCTAGGTAGGTATGCGATAGGAATAAATGACCCTAAATCCAACGGCGCACGAGATCACCTCGTTGGGGACCTCAGCAAAGACCTGGGTTCAGTACAACCAATAGCCCTGCTTCCCCGCTAGGAGGTTACCTGGTAAGTACATAGTACTCGAGTTACCATCTGATGTGTCCCAGGCACAACGCTATTTTCTGCTGTGGCACAGTCGCTTCTGCGTGGCGTTAGCTCACTGATACCTGTGTGGGGTACTGTAGGGGGGGTGGAAAGTGGAACCTAGAGAACCCATAGACCCCTAAATAAGGTACTCTTAACGATACCTTAGGTATTTATACCCGAGGCGCTTCTTACGCAAAATACAACTAATGCGCCCTTTGTATATCTTCAGCAGCGCTCACACACAATATGAGTACTAGGAGCCTCCCGGTAGGAGGTAGGTTGTTATCGTGAGAACTGCACCTAAAGCCGTAATGCCCAGGATTAAGGGCTTCTTCCTTGATTTACCTACCCACCGGAGGGGGGACCTCGGCTGGATGTGCGTGGCAGTCTAATGCAGAGAGCTCGATGATATGCATAGAGAAAACACGTGTTAGCAGTGGTCGCTTTTGCTCGAGCTTACCTGGAACTACCTTAGGTATACTGGAGAAAGATACCTAGATATTCCTCTATCCTTGATAAGGCATGCTTAAGGGGACGGTCCTCGAAATAGTAGTTTGATCTGTATAGGAGGCTTAGACAGTTGATTGACATGGGGGTTCTATCGCTCACAACCAAGTCCAAATAAATATATAAGGACATGAGCAGCACAGTTGCTTTATAACTTATTACATAACTTTTCAATCAGTAGCCTTAACCTTCATCTCTCACCACTCGTGCGCTAGTACCTCCTCGACGCTTAAGCGCTTTGTCAGGTTCATAGCGGAACAGCTTGTATAGAAGATCCGCCATTAAACCTTGCTTTGCCTTAGACGTAATCAACACAGTAGTTCGTTTTTATCAAAATCATGTAGAAGAGTGGAATTTGTTCCGGAACTCGAATAGTGTGTACACGAGTGTACATAGGTCGTTCTGGTCTCCTAGCAAGAACTCAGGGGCTAAGTAGTTTTCAAGAATGCCCAGGTCTACCAGAGGCGACGAGATTGAAAAAGATTCAACAAAGTCGATAGCGCAGATTTGGTCAGTTAAATATTCGTCCTCCAGACCAGAAGTGCCAGCATGGATTGTCAGGTATCGTGGTAAAAATGCTGGAAGGTCCTCGGCAGACTGGCCCAAGAGGGAAATCAGATTGTCCTGGGGCAGTTGATTAGAGTTTGATTATTTGGATCAGGGTATTAGAAGGGTGGAAGTCTGGGATATATTAGTTCTTAAAAAGGCTATAAATAAATCAGCTGATAGTATCTTATCTAGATCTAGTGTACCCCCGTAGTAGAGGCCATCCTTGTCTAAGACTTTCAGAGCTAGAGTACTGATAGGTCATTCCCCGAAGGCCGTGTCCAATATCTTTCTTCAGCCTTGCCGTAGGCGACGCGAGGCGATACGCAAGTCCCGAGGACTGGAAGTATAATATTACGTACACGGCATAATCAATTTGGCCCTACAATTGAGAAGGGATAAAGCGGCACGGCAATGCATTCGGTGCCAGCAACAGATCGTTCAAACTACATCAAAATAAGAGAGTCCACGGCCACACGCCCGGCCATAACCTTGACGGCCACATAGCCGGGATCTTGTATATCTCAACAGAGCCACACCGTACTAGTCGAATGTGCCGAACATGTCGCGGAAATAGATAGGATAGTATTCACTGTCTTTATATAGTCACAAAGGCTCAAGACCCTTGTTTATACCGACTGGATAGGTGCCATGTAAAGTTGTTGGTGCGTGGTCAAGGTATCCGTTGTATTTGAATGATGTGTCGTCGGGGATATCATCGTGGTTAACACGTACGTCCCCAGTAGCCTAGCTCAACTCAAGGAGCCGACACTGGCTCTTGCTGGACATGATATTCGACCATAGTCGGGGAAATTCGCCAATGAAAAGAGGTTATGAATGTTAGTGTTAATAGCTATAACGTTGCATCTAAATAATTAGATTTAATTACACAACTCTTAATCCTAAACTTGTGTTAACTGGTCCAGTGTAGTTAAGTCACAATATTCTTCACTTAAAACGCCGCGATGTGCACTTGAATGCTGATGCTGGAATAACTTGAAAATGTAGGCCAGTACAAATTCGCCCTCGCGAGCTATAGCCATGAACCTCGTGTGCATTCAGACCTTTGTCAGGTGACCAGTAATGTTTATACTATCATAAGAGAAATCCATAACTTGAGTCCTACTATGATGTAGACCAAATATAAATCTCGATTCCCTGCGAGGATATGGAGATGCGAGTTTAATGATGTTCTGAATTGTGTTCAGCTAGGTAGTGGACACAGTGCTACCAGATGCCTTGCATACACCTATCTACCTATTAGGGAGCAAATAGGTACTTAATTATTCATTGATTCCTTTAGGTGATGCTCAAGCTCTTCAATTAGCTGGTAAGTGAGTAATTGGAGAGTCCCAAGGTATACCTACATGGTAGCTATGTCTAAAAAATCTCACTACTAGGTACAGAAAACTGTAATATAGATGAAACATAAAAGGACTCCGTTGAAGGCAGGTAGGTATCTTTTACTATTAACGGACATTATGGTATTAATAACCATTTATTTCAGGTTGTTACCTAGCTTCTTGGAGAAGAGGGCCTGTCCCTGTCGCAACTGGCGCTTTGGGCTCCCTAGCGGTACCTACACTTCCAACCTTACAATTAAGGTAGAACCTGCCGCAGTATGCGAGCCATACTACGTTGGCCGAGTCCTCTCACTACATTGGCCTGAAACCCACTTAGCCGCATGTTAGTGCAGCCACCCGACAAGAAGTCATTTCACTTTATGTAGATACATCAACTATACCAGGTATACATATTGAAGCTATTTGGTGTTGCGAAACGACGTAGTTAATACGACAAGGCCCGAGATAACCTGATGTTTAGCAGCTGCAATACCTGTTGTACAAGCTATTTCGAAAGGTGTACGCACCTATGCGCGGCCGCTATAATCCGAAGAGCTGACTCGCGAGTGTCTTTTTTTTTTTTTTTACTTACCTGTTTATAGGTAATTCGTTAAAAGCTTTGAGAATAAAAAGATGCTTTAATAAATGTACTTATTAAGAGCGCTACAAAGGATAAAAATGCCCTTGGGTGGTGGCTGAACTAGCATGCAGTTAAGTGGGTTTCTGGCCAACGTACCTTAGCGGGAATCTAAAGGCCTTAACAAGCCTTGCACAAGGGTTGTGGATACGCAAGCCCCCCTGGGTTTGCAAAGCTATCATAGGCGATTAGGCTTGTACCAGGGCTGCAAGCCTTGCAGAATGAGCAACCCTTGCAGCCCTTGCAGAAACACTCACTATAAATGCCCTGTAACCTAGCCCTAATATTATTTTACAGCCATTAAAAATGAGGTAATAACCACTATATTAGGTGCTAACTACCTAGCCATACAGACTGACCTAGCCATACAGACTGACCTAGCCATACAGACTGACCTAGCCATACAGACTGACCTAGCCATAC